>OX456526.1:55267590-55812590 GCA_949748255.1 Eustalomyia histrio | reverse complement strand
TAGGAAACTGTACTCCTACTATAAATTGGGTAAATTTACTCTGTGTGCGTAAATAAAAAAATTCACACATTATGCATAAGTTGATAAACACAAAATGGGTAAAATTACATTAAAAGTGCGTTAAAATTAAATAAAATTTGGAAATTAAAGAGTAAATTTACCAAATTTGTGCGTAAAGACACATGTTTTTCCTGTAAATGTACACATAAAATGCGAAAAAATCCCACTAAAATGCGTATATTTACCACCCATAAAATTTTTTTTCTATAAAAACTACATTTATTGTTTAGTAATTCATAATTAAATAAAAACAATTACTTTATTTATTTTATGTATTTAAAAAAATATAAAATACATGTAAATTTCACAAATTATATAATTAAAACAATTTTTTTTTTAATTTGCAAATACCTAAAATATTAACATAGATTAACGGGTTTCTATAAAAAGTGCCAGATTATTCTTGAAAAATACTCCAAATTATAGGATTTTAAATAATGCTTATTGATGTGCATTTATCTCGATGGAAAGCATCAATAAAAGTAGTTTTTTAGTGAATCCTGAATGAATATTTTGGGCAACTTTAATATTCCACATTTCGTATTTTTCTATATCAATTCCGACGTTATAATAAAGTTGTGAAATGCCTGTATTATGTCATTGAACCTTAAGACGTTTTACAACCGACATATAATTATCGCCGGCTGAAAATTGGATTTTATTTATGCTTAAGGATAAATATAATTGCCTCTTAATTGTTTTTTAATTTTTTCGAAACACAACTTATTTTTAATATTTTTTTTTTTAATTTGTTTATTTCTTTTTAACATAGACGATTTAACGCGAACATTTAATATTATATTTTTGGAGCATTTAATATTATTTTTATTTGACGAGATGAAAAAAAAAACGTGCGTACGGTACAATAATTCATAAATTTAAAAAACTAATACAGTTTTGTTTTTAATTTTTAATTTTTTTCTCTTTTTAGAAATGTCATATTTTTTACCTATATAAGTTAGTATATTTACAAAAATTGTGCGTAAAATTTTTATTAATGATACTAATTTTAGGCATAATGTGTTTAATTGTAAACACATAGTGTCTGAAAATACTTCGTGTATGTATTAATGTATATGAAAGTGTGCGCAAAAAAACTTTATGCATTTTGTGTTTATATTTACCGAATTTTCGTAATATTACATAAAACTTTGACCATTTTATAGTAGTAAATTTACAATCATTTTTTTGAAAAAATTTATTTTAATCAAATTTAAGGATAATTTAACTGATATTTTACTTGATGTTAGAAAATATTTTCTTACTTTTTGGGAGTTTAGTCCTAGTTTTTAGTAAAAAAGATTATCTAATGAACTTAAATAAAATAAAATTTTTCTTAAAACCAAGGAAACATTTCCTAACTAACAGTACAATTTTAGATGATGTATGAACTTATTATGTTAGGAGAACATTTCACTTTTATCTAATAAAAATATAGTTCTCAGTGGTAAAATTTTAATAAAATTTAGAAAATTTTATTAGATTTTGGTTAAAAGTGTCTTTGGCGGCGTTTTAATTTCAATTTTGCCTCTTAATAAGTTATTTTTATAAATTCTAGTTCATTTTTTTTTGAGTGTTGTTTTAAAAAAGTTTCTTATTTTGAAAAATTATTCTTATTGTTAAATTCTCTTAGATTTTATAAAGTTTCAGACAGAGTATTCAAAAAAAATTATTTAGATTTATTCGGGAAATTGTTTGTTTTTTTTTTAAAAGTTGTTTCAGTTTTTGTGAAAAACCCAATTTAACCGATTTTTCATTTTAATTCATACATGGAAAAAGTTTTTGAACGGTTGTACAAAAAAATCAAATAATAATATTTCTTAAAACAAAGAAAAGCAGATTCAACCTAATTTCTTGTCAACCGAATGGTTTGATTGGAGCTACCGACATATATGCATCTGAAATTCGGTTAATAAAATAAAATTTCGGTTGAAACCAATTATTTCAATTGATTGAGATATACACTTGGTTGCGACCAAACCATTCGGTTGTCATAATGAATCTGTTTCCTCTGTGTGGAAAAATTAAAACATATATAAATATTTTAATAAACCGCTATCCGGCTCCAAATTAACTGAATTTCGGTATATTCGATCCTAGAAAAAAATCGAAACTGGTAGGTATTGCATACTCCAGTGTATGTCCTTAGGTGTTACTTAATTATTATCTAGAAGTTTCTGCGGCTTTCGTATCAGCTTTTTCACAGAATATTCGCCAAATCTGCTTCCAGCCTCTATAACATATAATGAGTTCTGTTTAATGACAATTTTTTTTCCATCTGCAGAAAATAAAATATGTTTTAAAATCTTTTAACCTGTAGAAAGTCGCAGATTCCTAGGACTTTTATGGACTTTTCCTTTAGAAAATATTTCAGATTTTGTAAAATTATGGCATTTGCTAAATTCTCCTATATTTTTAATATAAAATTGATCAAGAAATTGCGTCAGCTTCTTCGCAGAATATTCGCCAAATTTTCTTCTGCCTCTGGAAAATAAAATGACAATATTTTTTCAGGAATTTACATTACATACCTTTATGATATTAAAAACACCTTTGCTTATTGTTTCTTATTAAATAAATGGTCACAGTAACCTGTGGGGTAATTCAATGGATATATTGGCGATTTTAATTAATATTGTAAAATTAATTTTATATCTGTTTTCTATAAATTGTTTCTGTGCATTGTAAATTTACACAATTTATGCCTAAGACATTTTGGAGAAGGTTCACAAACCAAATGTGTAATTTTAAATAAAAATAATGTTAATTTAGAATTTTTACACATTATCTATCAGCCGTATTTATAACCAAAAATAAGCTTGCATTTTACATGCGTGTTATAATGCACATGTTATACCCTGCTAAATGTTGAAAACAGCTGTTTTGTGTCAAAGTGACTTTTGTAAATAAACGTGAAAAATATGTGTATAATAAATTTTTGTGTGCGAAATAAAGATTTTTTTCTTGATCATTGCAGATCTTTTAACAATTTTTTTCTTGTTTTTCCGTATTTTTTTCACGACACATCTTACAGATTGGGGGAAAAATTTGTTCTTTATCAGAAAAAGATGTTCTTTATCAGATGTGGACATTTCAATTAAATGGTTGACAATAATGAAAAAGAAAAACACGATGGCATCACAATTTATGGAGTTGATTTGCGACACTGTGGCTAACTTTTCGTTATAAATACGGCTGTATATGTCTAAATTTAGGCGTGTTGCATGAAATTATTGTATAAAAAATTTTATTTTTTAATAATTTTTTACACAGAAAAAACTTAAATCTAGTTTTAATTAAAATATTTGTAAATACAATTAAAAATTTAATTGAATTTGGACCAGCAAAAGAATTGGTTATATCAATTATTTATTTTTGTTAAAAATATAAATTTTTAATCAATAATCTTCAACATTTTCAATTAAAGTTTTAATAATAACAATTATAACTTTAATTAAAGTTCTAATCGAAAATCAATTCAAATTTTAATAAAACTTTTAATTAAAATTCCAGCAAAAAATCAATAAGTTTTAATAAAATTTTTGATTGAAATTCCAGATTCAAATCAATTAAAATTTTAATCAAATTTTCAAAATTTTTTTTATCAAATATACATACATATGTTTGTGTGTAGTTCATCAACGCATTTAAATTTCTAAATACTTTGTACCAAATAGTTTTTAAGAGTACCATAGTACTTTTGAACTTCCAATAGCACCACAAAAAATACTATGCTACCAACTTTATCATAACTGGTGCATGCGTATGCGCAGTGTTGCCAGAAAAGTTTGTTTTCATGTTCCCATTTTCAAAGTTGAAATATCCTAAAATCCCTTATGAATTGTGAAATATTAAAATTATGAAATTGTTAAATAATTAAAATGGTTTTTATGCAAATTTTGTTTGCTAAAAATTAAAAATAAACTTTCTAGAAAAAAAGGTTGGCCTCATAAACGAATTAAAAGTTTAACAAATTCAAATTTTAATTTTTTTTAATTTAAAATAGACCTTTAAAAACATTATTCTTTGATTGAATTTTAAATCTGATTCAATTTACAACGAATCGATTTGCAAAATTTTGTTCATTTTTTGAATAATTTTCTACTTTATTCAATTAATATGCATTTCGGAGAATTAATTTGATTTCCTTCATAGAATCAATCAAATTGATTAAACTTAACAACTCAAATTACCAAAAATCGTTCGCGAACAGGATCACAAAACAAATTATTTAATTGAGTCAAAATTGAATCATTGATATGAAGTGATTATAATTTATTCATAGATGCATAAAATTAATAATACGATATAATATGAATTATCCAGCTCTGCATTAAAACCAATACGTCATTAATTTAGCAGATATTGATTTCGATTATCGATCTGAAAAATCTATCCAAATTTAATATTTTTATGAATAAATTTTCATATCTGTGTATACACTCTCCATAAAAACATTACAAGGACTACGTTGTTTTTGTAAATGAACTCCAAGTTCATCATCAATTATAAATTTAATTGATATGATTAAAATTTTAATTGAAAATGAAAAAAAAAAAAAAAAATTAAAAAAATTAAAAAAAAATAATAAAAATATTTAATTTAATTTTTTTGGCAATAATTTTGTCTGTGTAGAGTGTTATTTATTACTCCAATTATATAATTTATAACTCAAATTAGGATACATTTTGAGTCTAGTATAACTAAAGGGTGTCCCAAGAAGAACGCAATTTTTAAATCTGGAAACATTCGAAGTGTCATTGTTTGACATTTGAACAATTGTTATTGTTTGCTAGTAGAAGGTACGAGGTTAGTAAAAATGGAGCGCTACACGAATGAACAACGCATTCTCATTGTGAAATTGTTTTACCAAAATGGTGAAAGTTTTGCGGCTACAGTTCGCAAATTGCGATCAATTTGGGGTCACAATAATGCTTCAAAAGAGTCAACTGTAAAGAGATTAATGGATAAATTTGCCGAAACTGGGTCTGTTAGTGATGTAAAGACAACAACGCGCCATCGACCAGGTCGATCGACCGAAAATGTCGCAGCTGTACTTGATGATGTCGCTCAAACTCCATCCACCTCAATTCGACACCGAGCTCAGCAAATTGGTGTCTCCAAATCCACTTTGCAGCGAATTTTGACGAAAGATTTGCATCTTCATGCATACAAAGTTTAATTGACTCAGGAACTGAAGCCAGCTGACCATGGACAGCGAAGGGAGTTCGTTAATTTGGTATTGGAGAGACAACATGAAAATGCTGATTTTGCCGATAAAATCATCTTCAGTGACGAGGCCCATTTTCATCTTGATGGCTTCGTCAATAGGCAGAATTGTCGCATTTGGGGTGAGGAAAATCCGTGAAATGATAACCAGTTTTTTCTTGCCGAATTGAAGAAATTAATGTGGAGGGCATGTGGTTCCAACAAGACGGCGCCACATGTCATACAGCCAGAGAAACAATTCAATTGCTGCATCAGTCATTTCCCGGTCGTGTTATTTCGCGTTTTGGAGATCAGAATTGGCCGCCTAGATCGTGCGATTTAACACCATTAGATTTTTTTCTTTGGGGTTTTTTGAAGTCGATGGTTTACGCGAATAAGCCGACGACAACTCAAGCCTTAAAAGAGGAAATTGGACGCTGCATTAATGAAATACCGCAGCATTCATGCAAAACGGTCATTGAAAATTTCATTAAAAGATCGCATGCATGCCAGCAAAGCCGCGGCGGCCATCTGCACGATATATTGTTCCATACATAACCTCATTCTGTCTACTTTACGATATAATAAAGTTTCACGATTTTTTTTTTAAATATCTGTGCTTTATTTAAAATTTAAAAATTGCATTCTTCTTGGGACACCCTTTATTTGCTTACACACACAATATTAAAACTTAAATATCGACCTCTGTTGAATATATACTATACATTAATATATCTAATACATAAAAAGATAATAAAACAATATAGAGGAGAAGGAAAAAAATAATAATGCATATATTTTATAGCCATTTGCTAAAAAATATATACACGGAAAATAATTTCCTTAAGATATACAAGGTTGTTAATTTACTATGAAAAAAAGTTTGAATTGATATAACATTTTTTATCAATTATATAATATCATCAATCAATTATACAATAAGAACTTATTCCGTAGCTGCTAAACTAAGGACATTTCACTAAACACACTACGGGAAATGAAGAATCGATTGATCTAAGGTGATAAACCTGTCTGACTATTGAAATAAGTTATGACCGTTACAGTTAAAATAATGACAGAACACGAAACTGATGCAAAAAATTTTGCTTTGTATAGAAGAATGCCAATCGGTGGCGAAAACCCCCTATCCCGCTACTGTTACAAAGCTGTTATAATACTGAACTGATTTAAACAGAACCGACCTTGTGACTGCAGAAATGATGATATAACACTAATCTCTTTCTAATAGAAGTGGAAAAAAAGTTAGTAAACAAATTTGTAAACTATTTTTGTACTGATTTTTAGTAAAAAAAAAGTATTATTTATAAATTTTTTTTTTGCTATTTATATTTTACAAATTACAGAACTTTTACAGAATATTTACAAATTTTTGTTACTAACTTCAGAAATCATTTCACAAATTTTTGAAATCCGATTTGCTAAAATTAGCAAAAAAAATTTTACTAATATTAAAAAAGTGGATATTAAAAAAATGTTATTTCTTATAATTAAAACTAATACGTACAAACTTAAATTGCCTTAAAACGTAACATAGGTTAAAAAAACGGATCGGAAGTGAAGATACTTTTCACAACCGACTCATGTCGGGTTGTTCACTTGAAGTAGCACTAAAACCTTTTTTAGTTATAAAAATCATCCGTTAAAACAATTAAAATATTACATTAAAATCCAAAAAATTTACTAAAAATAATTTTCAAAACAAAAATTACCAAATTTAAACAAAATGATAAATTTGTTTATATTTTAACTATTTTTTAAGCCTTTAAATTTCTTTTTTAATTTTGTCTAAAATATTTTTTGAAAAAAAAAGAAAATAAAAAATGTTCGATAAAAAAATATAAATTTCAAAAGAAATTAATAGCAAAAAATAATTGAGTTAATTTCTGAATTTTAATATATATTTTTTTTTAAATTAGCATTTTGATATATTTTACAATTCATCGAGTTTACAGCAATTTACTAAAGTTTTGTAGGGCTTACCAATTTTTTATACTATTTTTGATTGCCCTAATATTAATAATATTTAGTATTTTTTTTGCTGATTTTAGCAAACCGATTTTAAATTCCAGTGTACAAAAACTTTACTAAAATTTTATTAGCGGCTTCTAATTTTTTGAACTAATTTCAGTAGACACGTGTTAACAAAAAATACCATTGGACTCAAATTAGTAAAATTTCCCGTACAGCAAAATTCTCAGTTACCATTACAAACTATTTTGGTGAGTGTACGCCACTATTTAGATAATGACATATAACTGCATTAATTGAAAATGAAGCCAATGTGCATGATGAAGTTGCAATGACAGTCAAATTAAGCTGCCTGCGTCTGATTAATAGGTACCACAACACTTAAGGGCTTACTAAGAAACACTTTGGTGGGAATGTTATCCCTAAAAATCTAAAATTTGCTATGGAAAATTTCGATCGACGACTTTTTTCTCTTAACATTGTGTAAAATTTCATTACAAAATTTATTTAATTAAAAATATTTCTCGCTGAACTCCATTGCTGAACGTTTAAAATTGAAAACGGCTATCTTAAGTAAAATTTTATTAAAAAATCCTATTAAGTGCTGAATGTAATACTGACCCTTAGATTTTATTTGATTAAATTATATTAATAGGCTTTCCAAATTAATTAAAATAAACATTTTTCACAAGTCTGTGATTCATTTATAATCACTTTTTGAGGAATAATTTGATATTGAATAAAGTGGAATATGATTTACATTAAATAAATTTTGTTTCTATAGAACAATTTGTTTTAGAATTTAATTCGCGTAATATAAATATATAATTTTTTGTTGAAATGATTTCTTTAAGTTCATTCCTTTATTAGCATTAATTTAAAACATCTACCAATCACAAAAATTGCATAAGGGTCAAAAATACGCGAAATTTTAAACTGAACAACATTCCACCCTAACTACGCTCCTTTTATAATAATTTTCAATACGACCCACGGTTTTATACGATTCTAACCAATACGGTAATGTTTTTAATTATAAAGATTAACATATCCACACACCCTGAATGCTTTTATTGAACTATATTCGAGTCAAATTTAATTAATTTTTAAAAAGTAAAATTAAAAAACTAATTCTTTTTAATTGAATAATATAATATAATAATCAAGATCAAATAAAAGAAAATAAATTTAAAAAAAACGAATTCTTAATCCTCCGTACTTAGAATGAAAAGTTAGCAGCCACTTATACATCTTACACAACAAGCAGCTTTTTAGAATGTTTTGTAGCTGTATAAGCCCTAATACTGGTTTAAATATCTTTTAAATCTAAAACTTTTTCTAAATCAAATGAGTTCTCGGCGGCAAAGTCGGAAAAACATTGGCAGTCAACGAGATAAGCTTCGATCTAGGACTGTCTGGGACAGACTTGCCTCCACACACCTGGTAATTTGAAAATTTTTAATACATTTTTTGTTTAATTAAATAGCAAACAATTTTTTGTCATGTTCATTTGGAACAGTCAAGTCACGAATCTTATCATTCCCTACAAATTCTGCGATATAATACATTGCAATTGATATGTAACCAGTTTTTTTTTTTAATTAATTACTTGTTCTCAGTTGCGTGGTATGTAAATTTGAGCAAGTCACGTAACGTTTCATTTTACACTATTTCTGATACACATCACGTAGTGTCTAACATGAGTCGTAAGATAAGTGTAAGATAATTCTAACCAGTTCTGTTGAGCATTCGCTTACACCAACGCATTAATATGGTACCTCTAAGAAGGTCAGCGATATATCCGCAAGTAGTTTAAGTAGCCTCCAATGACAAACCCATGTTAAAGTTGGCGGTTACTTTAATATAAGAGAGTCAACTCTAGTACCGGTTTCTGCACACAAAGTTCCGGTCACGTGACCATTTCACATGACTGGTACATTTCCCGTAGGGCAGCTACAAAAATTAATACTTAAAAGTTAAGTCGCGGTGAATTAATGAACGATTACTCCAAACGGGTCCAATAAGGGTATTTTTTCTTTATCTTTTCTTATTGCTGTTACACGTATCGTATGAGTGATATTTAATTGGTTGATATTAAAAAACTCATACGCCTCAGATGTCATCACATTCGCAGTATATTGGTTGCAAGCCAAACATTGTTAATAAATATATATAACAAATGCCTTGCCACAGGAAAAACTACAATATGTAAAATTTATTTAAAACTTACACAGAATAAAATTACAAAATTCTGTTTATAATATTGAACATCGTCCATAGAACATTTTTGTAAATACAAAAAAAAAAAATATTTTTTTAAAAATGCACCAACAATGAAATTTGTAAATACAAAAAACTTTTTGTTATTTTTTTGTTACTTAAATTTTTATTTTCAAAAAATTTTTATATGAAAAGTGACAATTTACAAATATTTCAAATAAAAAATTGTTAGAAATAGAGTTTAAATTTTAACAAATATTTTAAATTAATATAAATTTTGTGATACTTTTTTCTGTGTACAGTATTTAATATCTTATATGCTACGAATAAAATTGGAAAGAACGTTAAAAGTTTTTCCACAAATACGATTAAATATGCAGGTTAAATATTTACTTATTAATTTTTTTTTTTTTTTATAAATTTATTGTTTATTATAATTTAAAATGTTTAAAAGAAACATATTTGTTGCGGAACCTGTTGCTTTTCAGGTACTGAATGAACTTGCTGTTCAAAATAAAAACTTTTGACAAAACATTGATTCTGAATGCTAGTTTCATTGGAAATGTGTTTTTTTTGTTGATCAAACTTTTTTTTCATACAATTTTTACACCCAGAAAATAGTGTCTGTTGTGGCTACCTCACCTCACTCAAAAACAAAAAAAATTGACTAGAATTTGGAAAAATTAACTTATTTAGAGGAAAAATTGAAATGAAAACAGTGCCAACGACACTTTTTACCAATATTTAATAAAATTGTCCTTGAAATTAAGAAACTAATTTTACTTAAAATTTTGGTAAAAATTTCTTAATTATAGAAAAATTTTACTATTGAGAAACAAATTTTTATTAGAACAGTAAAATTTCTTCCTAATTAGTTCATACATCATCTAAAATTTTACTGTTAGTTAGTAAATGTTTCCTTGGTTTTAAGAAAAATTTTATTTTATTTAAGTTCATTAGATAATTTTTTTTACTAAAAACTAGGACTTAATTCCCTAAAAATAAGAAAATATTTTCTAACATCAAGATAAATAGCACTTCTTTTAAGTGAAAATTATCCTTATCCTGCTTCTATGGCAAAAGTAATATATTTTAACATATATTTTAAAGTACTTTACACTCATTCAGTAGGTATTTTCCCACTTTCGGAGTACTTCCGCTTTGTGAGGACGAACACTGCTCTTAACAAGCTTTTTGCTATACAATTTTGCATTAAAACTAAATTGAATTATAATAAATTCATGTATTTTAAATATAAAATTAATTTCATTAGCAAAAAAGTAAACAAATTAAAAAATGTACTGCAGGATATCCTGAAACGTAATAAATTGTGTCAAAGTCAGATCCTTTTCGTAGTTCATTAACGGTTCTGCTTGAGAGGACTACAAAAAGGGACACGGCATCTATGGCTAAGCAACACTGGGGGTCCTTTGTCTTCTTAAATATACTTAATTAAGGAAATTGTTGCAAAAATACAAAATAGCACAGTTACAGTTCCTGATATTATTGGAAAATGGAAAAATATTATAAGTTAATTTAATGGGATTTTTAGCTTAAACTTGTATTGACATTTACAAATTTAAAATTTTTTATTATTAAGTGAAAAAAATAGTTCGATAAATATAAAGTTTAATAAGCGCTATGTCAATTAAAGGAAAACCATTATGCCGTAATGTATAAAATATGCCTGTGATATTTTTTGTTGTCGAAATTTTTACCCTTTGCTAACAAAATTTTCAAATATATTTTAAGCTACTTTAAATTAAATATTTAAGACTGTTAAGATTAGAGATGGGAACGTGAGAGATTTTTGAATCACGCTCACGCACAATCACGAACCAAAAATTACAATCATGCACGATAGTTTTTTTAAATGGTTATTTTAATATCTTTTATTTAATAATATTTTTTCTTAAAAATTAGGAAAACTAACTGGTTTGTTTTTAATTGATTGTTTTTTTTCATAGAAAATGTTTTTTTTAAATGTTTTCCAACAAAAAAATCCTATACTAAATTTTATTATTTTTTAAAAATTAGAAATCTTACTTGAAAAAAAGAATATTTTATTAAAATTTTTAAAATTTATCTGAACTAATTTGCATTAAAATTTTCCTTAGAAATAGTTTATCAGTTTCTAAAATCAAGTAAATTTTTATTATTACATAGGAAAAAATGTATTACTTTTTGTTTTTAATCGCCTGAACTAATTTTTAGAAAACGATTTTTCAAAATTAGAAAGTGGTATACTTAAAAACTGAATTTGGAAATGGCTTTCTAAAATTTAGTTAATTTTACTACTTGCGAACAAAAAATGAACACACATTATGTTCAAGCACATTCTCGATTTAAGTTAGACACATTTTTTGAACTAAATGGGGGTAAATTATGTCCTAAATTTTTTTTTTGAACTAAACTTAATTTTATTACATTTGAGTACACTCACCAAAAAAAGTCTGTAATGGCAACTGCAAATTTTGCTGTTATTACGGGAAATTCTGCTAATTTGAGCCCAGCGGTATTTTTTTGCTAATCTTAACAACACATGTCTGCTGACGTGTAGTACAATGCTAATTTTAGCAAATCGGTTTTCAAAAATTTGTAAAATGATTTCTGAAATTAGCAACAAAAATTTGTAAATATTCTGTAAAAATTCTGTAAAATGTAAATAGCAAAATGATTTGCTAAATAATAATTTTTTTTACTAAAAATCAATACAAAAATAGTAAAGTGGGATTGAAAACCGTTTACAAATTTTTCTACTAACTTTTTTTTCTGAGTGTATGCAATTTTCTTAAAACTAAGATGTTTTTTCTTAAAATTAATAAATTTTTATTTAATTGACTTGTTTTTTTCCTAAAATCAAGAAATATTACTTAGGAAAAATATGAACTATTTCTGAGTATATAAACTATTTCGTTTTTCCTCAAACTTAGGAATTTTTATTATATTTAAAAAAATTTTTCCAAGTTTTAATAAAATTTTACTTAAATTGAGGACAATTTATAAACTATTTTGAAGGAAATTTTTGATTACATTTGATGCATAACTAGTAGTTGGCAACTTATAACAAATGCAGGTGCAAAGTACAAAAAGTGTATTTTGGCATTTCATTAATTCACATTTAGTAATCAAGCCTTATTTTTTAAATTATTTTATTCGAAATTTAAAGTTGAAAATTGATGCAACTCACATAAACCTGATAACTTGTTTTAAAATAATCAAGGTATATGAAAATATCTATTTTTAATGTTTTACTTTTATTATTATTAAAATAAGTTACCTGTCATAGATTTGGGAAGTTGTGAAAAAGATATACTTTAGAATGGGATACTTTGGAATCAATGAAAAATTGATTACTTAAGAATCACTTCCATTTATTTTTGCTGGGATACTATTCGTTGCTGCACCACAACTTCATTTAATTTTATTTGCTTTTGTTGCTATTTAAAAATTTGAATATTTTATTTTAATTAAAAACATTTTTTTAAATGTTTGCCTTTTCCGGGACTTGAACTCGGAAATTTGGAATACTAGGCAATCTCTCTACCCACTACACCGTAAACTCTGCTGCAACCAAACTATTTAGTTGGTAAGAAATTCGGTTGTGACAATGAACCTGTTTTCTCTGTGTACAACACTTTACTATTGAAAATAGTAAGAAACTGTATTGCTACTTTTAATTGGGTGTATTTACTCTTTTTGTGTAACAAAAAAATATATACATTATGCGTAAATTGGTGCAAATTTAATGTGTGAATTTAGATTGAAAGTGTATAAAAATAAAATAGCATTTTAAATTTATTTTTATACCCTTCAACACAGGTGGAAGGGTATATATAAGTTTGTCATTCCGTTTGTAATTTCTACAATATTGATCTTAGACCCTATAAAGTATATATATTTTGGGTCCTTATGAAGAGCGAAGTTGATTTAACGATATCCGTCTGTCCGTCTGTGTGTTGAAATGGGTTTTCCGAAGAACCCAGACATGATGAGGACTTGATTGTTATTTATTTCTGTTACATGTGATCCATTTCTGCTTGCTATTGAAAATCAGACAGATCGGTTAATAAATGGCTGAGATATTAGCAAAAAACCAGGACTACCTCTAATTTTTTCCGTAAAATCCCTTTGTTTAATATGTATGTAGAATTTTACGCATAACATACACATCCATTTGTTGAAATTCTTTTCCTTCATCTCCACCTTTTATACACAAACAACAAACACATACAAAGATTTGTCATTTAAATAAAAACCAAACAAATCTCTAATGAACGAAGACTTTTTATATATGTACCTCTATTAACGATGATTTTGTGTGAGCTTCAATAGCACAGTTGTCTAGACGCTATGTCACAACTACTTTTTTTTCTCTAAGGCCGCGGGTTCGAATCCCGGTCAATTCCCTTTTTTTTATTTTCTTATGACTTTTTTTTTGTTTATTTTTTGTTTTTTTAACATTTAATAATTAATTTATATAAAATTTTATATTAACGATTAAATAATCCATAAATAGGCTAAAAACATCAAAATTTTTATAAAATCCCTTTGATACAACAAAATACAAACGTTTTTATTTCTATTTTTTGCTCCGATTTAAAAGAATTTATAAACAGATTTTTAAACCATTTTATTTCTCATATATTAAGAAAATTTTATACATAATTTCCCTTTGAGTGCAACTATTTTAAGTCATAACTTATAATTATTTATAAAAAAAATTTTATAAACTATTTTCCTTCAAATATTTAAAATTAAGCTAAAGAAATTAAAAATATTTTTTAATATAAAAGCGAAATAAAATCCAAAATGCGAATTTGGCAGCAAAATCAAACGTTTTTGTAGAAATAAAACACATGTAGTTCTAGTGATTTCTTTTAACGGTTTGTAAAAAAATATTTTTTTGGTTGAAAATAGTTTTTTTACAACTAAAAAGATTTCTGAAAAAATAATATGACAACACTGATTGGTATTATGTTTGTGGTTGTTGTTCTTTTTTTATTTTATTTATTAAACTTCTTTTCTTTCACCTCTTCACCTTTTATACACAAACAACAAACACATACAAAGATTTGTCATTTAAATAAAAACCAAACAAATCTCTAATGAACGAAAACTATTTATTTAATTCTATAAACGATGATTCCGCATGACCTTAATAGCTCAGTTGTCTAAACGCTATGTCACAAATGCTTTTTTTTCTCTAAGGCCGCGGGTTCGAATCCTACACCCGCTCAATTCAACTTTTTTTTGTACAATTTTTTTTTTATATTTCTGTTGTAGAGAAATTAACGCAGTGAGTTTTTATTTTGAACTAACTTGAAAATATTTTTTCATAGAAGACTAAATCATAAAAGCTAACTATGTTTTTACAATTTTTGTTTCATGCACAGTAGGTATTTGAATTATTTCACAAAAGAGTTTCCAACAATCTCCGCCTTAATTCAAATACCTTTACATTAAACAATATTCAAATATTTTTATAATTTAAAAATAAATATTTAACAATTTACAACAATTTATATGTTTTTCTTTAGTAAGAAATTTTGTTAAAATATCAGCTGCATTATCTGAAGAAGCCATATATTTGATATCAATATCACCATCCAGGAATTTATCACGAATATAATGAAAACGGATATCAATGTGTTTGCTACGTTTATGAACCGTGGGATTCTTTACCAAAAATTGTGCACCCTGATTGTCACAATATAAAGTAGTTGCAGCATCAGCGCCTTTAATAAAACTCATTTCTTGCAAAAGACTTCTTTGAAATATAACTTCTTTTGCTCCTTGGCACATAGCTATATACTCCGCCTCCATAGAACTCAGAGAAACGACATTTTGTTTTTTAGATTCCCAAGCAATAGGACTTCCTCCAAAAAACAAAACATAACCACTATAAGATCTTCGATCATTAATATCTGCACCCCAATCAGAGTCTGTGAAACATGTTAACTTTTCTTTATTTGGACTATACGTTAAAGTACCTTTTGGATTCTTCTTCAAATATCTAAGCAGATGTTTTGCAGCCACAAAATGTTCATTGTGAGGGTGTGAAGAAAACTGTGCAAGACGAGACACTACATGTGAAATATCTGGCCTTGAAATTACGGATAGATACATTAGTCCACCAATTAACGACTGATAGATTTTAACATCAAAAAGTTTATTACAATTTTTATTATCACATTTTTCCAATACAGTACCAGAAGCCATAGGAGTTGCAGCCGGTTTACATTCGGACATTCCCCATTGTTTTAGCAATTCTTCTGTATAATGTTGTTGATGAATAGAAATAGAACCACTTCTACCCTCCCGCTCAATCTCCATTCCTAAATAGAATGAGATTGCACCTCGATCAACCGCTTCTACATGTTGATTTAAATTATCAATAATTTGCATCATTTGTTGTTTAGATGAACAGGCCAACAGCAAATCATCCACATACAAAGCAATTATATTAACATTGGCATCCTTCCGCTGAATGTATACACAATTATCAGTTTTGCATCTTTGAAAACCTATTTGAATTAAAATTTCCGTCACTTTTACGTTCCATTCTCGACCTGCCTGTTTTAATCCGTATAATGCACGTTTGAGTTTGCAAACTCTTTCAGGATATTTTTTATTTTCAAACATAGGAGGTTGTTTCATGTATACCTCGTCATGCAAATTGCCGTTTAAATACGCTGCAACAATATCTACGTGATTTACCAGTAATCCATAATTAGCAGCCAAAGCAAGCACTAATCGAATAGTAGAATGACGTACAACAGGAGCATATGTTTCTTTAAAATCAACGTTGTACTTTTGAGCACAACCACGTGCAACTAACCTTGCCTTGAATTTCTCAATGGAACCATTCGATTTTCGCTTTATAGCAAGAACCCACTTGCAACTTATTACGTTTTTGTTTTTTGGTCTATCTACCAAATCCCAAGTTTGATTTTTAATTAAAGAATCATACTCACGTTGCATAGCATCTTTCCATTGTTCCGCATTATTTGAGTTTAATGCTTCTTTTACGGTTTCAGGATTTTCAATTATACCATTTAATAATTGTAGCCCAGAGTTTGTCACATACACCTTACTTGGTCTACCAATTCTACCAGTCCGTTCTATATGAGGACGACCACGCATACGTTTACCTGTAGCATTTGGTTCATCAACAAATGTTTCATTTTCTTTCAAATTTACAGTTAGATCTGTTTCGGCATCTTGAATTGTTGATGAATCTTCGATATTACCAAATCCTTCAAAATCGCTTTCTTCAAATGAAGGTAGCTCTTCAACACTAACTTCAGATTGAGCATTTTGTTCAATATAATTACTATTATTTGAATTTATGTTATAACCTGCATTATGGTCGCTTTGACTTTCAAAATTTGCGTAAAAATAATCTGTAGCTTGATTACTTTTATTTGATTCACCAGAAAACGTTTCTTCGAAAAATATAACATCTCTTGCTTTATACAATTTGCGATTTTTCAAATCAAACAATCTATAACCTTTACTATAATTTTCATAACCAATGAATACCATTTTTACACCTTTTGGCTCGAACTTGCTAATGTTCTTTCCTTTTTGCAAAACTACAGCTTCGCAACCAAATGTCTTGAAATGATTGACCGATGGTTTTCTTCCAACCCATAACTCATATGGAGTTTTTCCTTTTAAAACTTTTGTAGATGAACGATTCCGGATATAAGTTGCAGTATTTACTGCTTCCGCCCATAAATATTGAGGCAATTTTGATTTTTCTAGTAAACAGCGAGACATTTCAACCAGTGTTCGGTTGGCTCTTTCGGCAACCCCATTTTGTTGTGGTGAATATGGACATGTAGTTTGGTGAGCGATTCCATTTTCCGCTAAGAACCTGGCGAAATCATTATTTACGAATTCCGACCCATTATCACTCCTGATACATTTTATTTTGCAACCAGTCTTGTTTTCCATTTCGGCTTTGTATTTTTTAAAAAATTGAAACGCATCTGACTTCTTTTTTAGAAAATAGATTACAATGTATCGCGAAAAATCATCGATAAATGAAATAAAATATTTAGCACCACCTTCTGATGTAATTCTCATGGGTCCACATAGATCCATGTGTACAAGTTGCAACACATCTGTTGTGTATACTTTTGAATAACAAGCATAACTCTTGGCATGTATTTTACAAACTGCACAAGTAGAACATTTAAAATTGTTTGGGGGACTCACCTTCAAACCGCGTACCATTTGATTTTTAGATAACTGATATAAGTCATTAACATTTAAATGACCGTAACGTTCATGCCATTTTTTTAAATTAGTATTTGAACATTCTTCAATCATGTTCAAAATTTCCAGTTGGGTATTCAATTTAAAATTTACATAATATATGTCATTTTTTATTTTGGCAGTAAATATAATTTTATTTTGTTTATTTTTTACTTCTGAAGTTTTTCCTTCAAACTTCACAATATATCCAGCATCCACAATTTTACTAACTGATAAAAAATTTGAATGCAATTTTGGTACATACCAGACATTATGAAGAGAAACATTGATATTGTAATCAGATTTTAACTCCACAGAACCAAAACCTTCAGCCGTTATATATTCACCAGCAGCAAGCATAATCTTATGTGATTTCTTTTCAAGTTTAGAAAAAAATTTTGATTCACGGCACATATGAGAACTGGCGCCACTGTCCAAGATCCACACATTATTATCATTACCACAGTGTTCATTAACACCCATTGCACAGGATTCATTCATACCATTACAAGAAGATTTACATTGAGATTTAACATGACCTCTCTTCCCGCATTTGAAACATTTAATACTACTCATATTTTTGGAATTAAAATTCTGCTGATTAGTTTTGAAATTCTTCCCATTACTTTTCTTTATACTTTGTTCTTCTTGACGTGTATTTGCCACGAAAACATTTTCAGATCTGAAACCAGTTTTCTCACCTTGTCTTTCTTCTTCCTCAAGAATTTTTGCCTTTAATACTTCTAGTTTAGGTAACGTGTCGCGACTTTCAATAGCGACAACAAAATTTTCCAACTCTTCAGGCAAACTACATAATAGAAAAATACTTAACAGATCCTCCGGCATTTCTATCTTGATACTTTTTAAGTCATCAACCACGGTAAAGAATTCATTTAATTGTGACGAAAATTTTTCCGATTTTGTAAATTTGAATCTTACCAACTTCTTGAATAAGTTGACCTTACGTGCTGGTGCATTTCTGTTGTACAAGTTGCTTAAAATATTCCATGCTTCTAAAGCTGTGTTACAATCCTTAATGTGGATTAGTTCTGATGGCTTCACACATAATGTTATTGTTGCCAATGCCTTCATATCCTTTTTAATGCTTTCATTACTTGCAGATGGACTTACATTTTGTCTTTCAACGGCATCCCATAAATCCAGCGTAACTAATAGGCTTTTCATTTGTATAGCCCATACCGCATAATTTTCACCGTTTAGCTTTTCTATTTGAGCTGTTTGACCCGACATTTTATTCCGTCAAACACACAATTACCGCACAAATTATCGTTATTTAGAATTCTTTTTCTTTCTTTAATTTGAAATTACGACCGTTCGACTAATCGAATTACACGTATTTTAGACTTTGACCAACAAAATTATACCGTATATGGGTGAGGGCCCATAACCATTGTTGTAGAGAAATTAACGCAGTGAGTTTTTATTTTGAACTAACTTGAAAATATTTTTTCATAGAAGACTAAATCATAAAAGCTAACTATGTTTTTACAATTTTTGTTTCATGCACAGTAGGTATTTGAATTATTTCACAAAAGAGTTTCCAACAATTTCCTTAAGACTTTTTTTTTTATTTATTTTTTGTTTTTTTTTAACATTTAATAATTAATTTAAATAAAATTTTATATTAATGATTAAATAATCCATAAATAGGCTAAAAACATCAACATTTTTATAAAATCCCTTTGATACAAACAAAATACAAACGGTTTTATTTCTATTTTTTGTTCCGATTTAAAAGAATTTATAAACAGATTTTTAAACCATTTTATTTCTCATATATTAAGAAAATTTTATACATAATTTCCCTTTGAGTGCAACTATTTTAGGTCATAACTTATAATAATTTATAAAAAAAAATTATAAACTATTTTCCTTCAAATTTGTAAAATTAAGCTAAAGAAATTAAAAATACTTTTTAATAAAAAAGCGAAATAAAATCCCAAATGCAAATTTGCCAGCTAAATCAAACATTTTTGTAGAAATAAAACACATGCAGTTCTAGTGATTTCTTTTAACGTTTTTTTGAAATTCTCTTCTTTCACCTCTTCACCTTTTATACACAAACAACAAACACAATTCTAGAGCTGTAATATGACCTATGGATACGTCTTATATGGCAAAAGATCGAAAATCTTTAGTATAACATATTTGCTGAAAAAACTCGGAAATATCGGTTCAGATAAAAAAAGTTATGCCCAAAACATAAATTTTTTTTAAATACCTATTTTCTGGAACCATAAATCTTCCCGAGTCCAAGTTTTATCACCAAACGAAATGGTTAATTTCCTCTTAAAGGCGTATGTATATAAATCTGTCCATTCCATATATGTCTATATATATACTTCAGTTTTTTCCAACCATGGTGAAGGGTATATAAGATTCGGCATAGCCGAATTTAGTCGCTCTTACTTGTTAAGTTTACAAAATTTGGTAGCAAATAAGGTAAATTACAAATAAGGTAAATTTACTTTCTTTGTGTAAACAAAAAAATCTATGCACTAATTTGGTGCACACATAATGTGTAAATTTACATTGAAAATGTGTAAAAATAAATAAATATACGCGTAAAATATTGATTTTTATACTTATTTCCCAATGCAATGATTTATATAAAACTGCGCAAAAATTGTTTAATTGTAAAAATACTTTGAGTGATTATCATTGTGAATAAAAAGTGTGTAAAAAAAATGTTACGCATTTGATGTTTCGTAATATTACATAATATTTTGTATAAAAATTACCCATTTTATAGTAGTAAATTTACAAAATTTTTTTTAGCGTGTATTCAATAATTTTTCATAAGAAAGTAAATAATTTAAATTGTCTTTTTTAAATTTCGCATCTTTAGCACAAACTTCAAAGAATTGATTTTGAGAATTTTTTTTAATAAACAAGTTGAGAGTTTCATATTAAGATAAAACTTTTAACCTGTAAACTATAAAACTCTTACTCTAAATTTTATAGCATCCTCTAACAGAATATCTTTCAGTGTATTTACATTTACAATATCAAACACTAGTCAAATGTAAACACATATCCATTCTCGTGTACTAAATAAATGTTATATATATTATTCTTAGCACTATAAGATAGAAAAAACAAAAACGAAATTCCACTTAAGATAAGTATGAAAAGCAATGAAAGTGACAGATTTTGGTATCTTACTATCTATGAAATATTATTGTAAAAAAATATAGAATATTCTTATATATTCTTCTAAAAACGTTTTCACATTTACATGGTTACTCTATATATACAAACTGGAAAAATATTTCATACTATATGCAGATAACCAGAACGGATAGTAAGTGCTACATAATACACACTGATGTTGAATTTTCTATTATCAAGGGATTGTCCTTTAACGACATCTATGACCATAATAGAAAAGTATATATGTATGTATGTTCTTTAAATATGTGTTTGGGTGTGTTTTTAGCTAAAATGTATACAGTCATATGCATAACAAACAGTTAAACATTTTTTTAAGTTCAGTAGAAAAAACAAGTACATACAAAAGTACAACGCCTTTAGAAAATACAAAACAAAATAGAGATTTGTTTTTATTAATAAATAAATATAAATAAGCCCGGATAGGAAAATAATGAAACAAAAGTATGGGGGAAAAATTGAAATTTGTAGTGTATCAAAATATTGAATATAACGAAAATTGTGGTTTTATATATTTAGATTAAAATTAGAAAACCTAATGTGATGGTGGAATTCTGACTTCAGATTCGGATTCTAGGCTCGAAAGACCTTCTAAAAAGTATACATTCAAATTTTAAAATTTAATTTAATACTACAGAGAGAAAACAAATTCATTGTGAGAACCGAATTTCTTGCCTACTGAATAGTTTGGTTGCAGCAACCGAATTATTCGGTTATCCCAACCAAATGATATCTTGATCCAATTAAAGTATATGGAATTAACCGAAATTCTTTTATAGTAACCAAACTTTGGTCGCCACAAACAAATATGTCGGTGGCTCCAACCTAACCATTCGGTTGCCAAGAAATTCGGTCGTCACAATGAATCTGTTTTCGATGTGAAACTGAATTTTTTAAGAATTTTCCTCTCTAATAAATTAATTTAACGTTTTGGAAGTGGATAATTTAATTTAAAGTTTAAAAATTCTGGCATAGGTCATAAAACTGGGCACTTTTTTTAAGTAAAAACTCAAAATTCATAAATTTAATCTTAAAGTTCACATTTTCAGTCCAAAAATTTGCCTGCAAAAATTTCGAATTACTGAATGTCGGAAATGAAGAAAAAACATACGTGCAAATTTAAAGTTTTAGAGGCACTTTCCCCTTTTTAGCCCCATTCTATCACATTGTAATTCAAAAAAGTATCTCTTTAGCAAATTATCCCATACTCCAGGGAACACTGATTAAAATATCAGATTCCAGCTGGAAATTGTTTGCTAGAAGCAATTGGGAAAATTTTTCCCTTAGCACTCACCTACGTAAAAATTAGGAGATTCCTGCACTGGAGAAGGAACCCACACGACAAATTTCAAAGTATTTATAAATTTTTATGCGTTGATGAATTACACACAAACATATGTATATTTGATAAAAAGAAATATTGAAAATTTGATTATAATTTTAATTGATTTAAGTCTGGAATTTCAATCAAAAATTTTATTAAAATTTTAATTCATTTGATGCTGGAATTGCAATTAAAAATTTAGTTAAAGTTTAGTTGAGTTTTGATTAGAACTTTAATTTTTATAATTAAATCTTTTATTGAAAATGTTAAAGATTTTTGATTAAAAACTTAATTGATATGATTAAAAAAAATAATTGAAAATTTCAATTTATTTTAACAAAAAAAAAAAAATAATTATTGATATAACAAATTCTTTTGCTGGTTCAAATTAAATTATATTTTTAATTGTATTTACAAATATTTTAATTAAAACTCGATTTTAGGTTTTTTGTGTAGGTTTTCGTCGTTTGATTAGGGCAGAACCTTATGTTGACGTTTTGCTACTCTCCTTTCAAATTTAAAAAAATCTTGTCTGCTTGGAAGTCTACACTCACAATATTATTTCGTTAAAAACAACTTAAAATACATATTAAATTAATCGAAAATACAATCAAAAAGAGGACTACTGATTTTCCATTATATTTAACCCAGTTTGTTGTTTATTTTCAATCATTGTTTAATAATCGACAAAAGTAAGAACAATTTTGTATATATACAAACTATTTTGGTAAAAAAAGAAAAAGGAATTATATGAATTTCTATTTTTTGAAGCAGAAGGCATAAAATTTTACAGTTAACTGAAAATAACAACTCCTACTGAATGTCTGTAAATTTTTATAGTTTGTTTTTTGAATAACTGATTCAAATAGTTAAAAAATATATTTCAATTGATTCTTCATTTAAAAACAAACTTTAAGTATTACTTTTTAAATAAACTACAGTCGTTAATGAAAAATATATTGTGAGTGTATGTAGAGAGAGAAACATACATTTCAATTTCAAGTTCCTAGCCCCAGAGGTAAGGTAGAAGGCTTTTTTATATTTGAAACTCTATTTTGCCACATACTTGGCGAAATGCCACAAAGTAGCTTTTTAGTAAGTTAGCCGATAGTTGTTTGGTTGGTTCAAGTGGCAGCTCAGGCTCCTGCAAGCGTCAAGTAGAGCCAAAAAGTGGCTTCTACTGAGGAGAGATGTAGTACCTCCCTGATGGTAGTTGAGGCATATGAGCCCCGCGGCTCTACGAATGGCCAGTCCACGCCATCTTGTTCTGGTTTTCCGGAGGTTGTGTCCCACATTTAGTGATGCCCAGCAGTGTAGCTACCGACATCGCTGTCGTTACATTTAAAGTAGACGCTGCTTATGCTACCTCATCTCTCCGCTCATTACGGTAAAAGTCTCTGTGACCAGGAAACTATACCAGCGTATTCAAGGACTGGAAATTTAGCCAAGACAGTTCTTCTTTACACTGACCGACGAACATAAAAGATGTAAAATACGAGTTCGAACATAAGCGCCCGAAATAGAACAGGACAAAAGATTAGCCGATATCCCAACGAAAATATATTTAAATATAAGATCTTTAGGCAAAGCGGTTTCGGTAGGCCGTTAAGGGAGAGAATGTTTCTCCCTTGAACTCAAATTTGCCAAAGAATAAGCCATACCTCATGGAACACAGATTTTAAATTTCAGGTTTCCAGGCTAACGGTTTGGTCAGGCCGTCAAGGCAGGCAATATCTTCTTTATTGCCCATCCACGTAGAAAAATCCAAAAATTTCGACTCACAAGGAAGACAACCCTATATATTTTCTATGATCTTAATGAAATTCGGAACAAAATAAAACACACGTTTTGGGGCTAAGAATTGATGACAAAAATTATAAAAATTTTAATTTTTTAGTTTATTTATTATAATTAAAAAATCTGTAGCCAAGTTGGGAATCAAATGAAGAGTTTTTTTAAGACGCATGTCCGATCATGTCCAACTTTTGCTGCTATAAAAACAATTATATTTCGAATATCACTTCTGTATAGAAAATTTTGTTGGCTTAATTAAATCGAGGGGTGTCTGGGTTTTTTTACGTGGCAACTATGGGGCGAAAATTTATAAAATTTGGTGTCATTTTTGTTTTCTTTTCTACAGTACTACTTCTTAGCACCTTATTTTTCTGTCTTCTATTAGATTTCACTAAAGTCGAATAGCATCCACCGGGATACCTTGCTTGTTAGCGAATGTCAGAAACCGACATAATAAATTTCAAGTTCCTAGGTGCAGCATTTTGATCTCGTTCAGGTCTAAGTAACTCTTTTATGTTTGTAGTTAAAAGTGAACTTCTTATTAAAATAAAAGATTTTTCCATCTATCGGTATAATACTTTTAAATTTTCGCGGATAATGGAATTTTATGAATTGTTGATCTGTTATTTTGTAAGTGAATAGTATAGTAGGATTTTTTTTTTAAGATCATATCATATTCTTTTTAATTATTTTTATTGTAAAGAAACATGAAAATTTTATTAGTAAGTTATAGAGAATAAAAATTGAGAAATTCCACTGAGCCAGCAGGATAGAATACTTAGTATTTTCGGTTGGCGCTACCCAACCTTGTCAATACCCATGCTCTTCTTCTCCCTTTACGGTCATTGCTTGTTGATGATTGTCTATTTTATATTGAGTGTTAGGAAACAAATTAACAAACTTGTAAACAACAACACAATTAGACTAACATCAACGAAATTTAACAATTTATATTTATCCTCTATATTTTACAGTTTTTTGTTATGAACTTTAATTCTTAAAGTATCAAATAACACAGCTTATATGAAGCATTTAATATCAAATGTTTGTCTTAATCCATATTAAATCTACAACATAATCTATGTTGATAGTTAATGAATAGACAATATTTTGAATTATATTTTTCACTGTATCCTTGTGTGTAAAGTAATGGAATTTTATGAATTGTTGATCTGTTATTTTGTAAGTGAATAGTATAGTAGGATTTTTTTTTTTTTTAAGATCATATCATATTCTTTTTAATTATTTTTATTGTAAAGAAACATGAAAATTTTATTAGTAAGTTATAGAGAATAAAAATTGAGAAATTCCACTGAGCCAGCAGGATAGAATACTTAGTATTTTCGGTTGGCGCTACCCAACCGGATATTTTAAAAAATTCGAAATAATTGCAAATAAATATTTTTTACAATCTATCGAAAAAAATATAAAACTTTAAGAAAGTCAATTAAAAACTAAAAGAATTTTATATGAACTAACATATAAGAAAAAGAATATATATTAAAAATTTACATCCGCTTAAGCAATTTTATAAACAAACTTTACTTGTATGCTGCTTCAATTAAATAATTGTAAATTTCCTATTGGGTCTACATATAAATCAGTTATTGTCGTAGTAGCAGTAGAAGAAGATACGGGTTCGTAAACATTAAAGAAATATGAATCAAAATAACATTTACCACGTTCTTATTGAACGTAGAAGTAAAAGATGAACATACAGTGGTGTATAAGTAAATGTGTATACGAATAAGATGATATTAGGGTGGATCGTAAGATAAAAATTATGATATTTCGTCAACGGTGGGGTTGATATAGTTACACACAGAAAATAAATTTCAAAAAAAAAATTGAAAATTGTATTTTGGTTGCGACAACCAATAAATTTAGTTAGCATAACCATATTTAAATGTGATTGCTTTGGGTGTTCCTACTAAAATTCTGTTGTGTTAATCGAATTTTGTTGTGGAAAGCAATATTCAGCTGTATCAATTGATTTCAGCCGAAGACAGAAAATTTCAGTTTGCAAACTGACAACATTTTTCTCTGTGTGTATAATTTGATACAAAATATTAAACTGTAAGATTTAATCTGAATTACTGGTTATTTTAAATGAAAGCTTTACAAAAATGTGTCTTGCTATTTATCCCCCCACTTTTCCGCTGTTTTTGAAATTTAACTATTTTAATTTAGCGATCCAACCTAACCTACGAACATATATTTATAATGTATAGAGTCCATAATATATTATTGGTATAAAATACAATAGAAGTTATACACTGGACTCGTGTTTTTACGTTAGCCAACGAACCAGTCAACCAATGTACTACACTTACACTTACTCACACAAACAAATTATATTTTTGAAGTATTCATAGAAAGTCCTTGATGAGGACATTCAACGAAACATAATGATTTTATGCATTACGTACAACCATTTCATATATGTGTATTCTTCTTATATCAACATCCTTCCAAGAAAATATTGTCCATTTTTTCAATGTATATTTAATGTTAATACATCGTTTTCAATATTATCTCCTTAGAATTCTTTCTTCTTATTGATTTGCCTCTTGCTTGTTTTAATGTTAATTTTTAGTACTTTTTGTTTTTGTTTTATTTCAGTAATTTTAGTTTAAATGTTTTCATATCATAGACTTTAATATAGTGGTGATGTTAAAATTAATTTATTGAACTCAAGTGGAAATAACATTGTTATATAAATGTATACAATATTAATGTAACACCAACAAACCCTCGTTTTACTGGATAAATCTTTACTTTCAAGTAGTCAAGTGTAATTTTTTTTGGTGATTTTGCTGTATTTTCTATGAAAAAATTTTGCATAAGCCTTGTGAAATGAAATTTATTAAGGCAGACAAGGCATAGGTGTAATTATGTGAGTAGGCTTGCAACATTATTAAAAAATTTATGTACAAAGTTTAAAATAAAAAATATTAAAATATACATATATTTTGCCAATACCTATGTAGAATGACGAAGCCTCTTTTACATTTGTGTATGTATTAAAATTTAATTATCTAATGGATATTTTAGTGTTATATAAAATACATACTAGCTTTGAAGCCCGGTACTTTGCTACCGTTAGTTTGAAATATCAGAAAGTATAAAGAAGAAAATTTAATTATTTTTTCCTTTAAACTTTTGTAGAGGATATTTAAATTTAAAGTTTTAGATTTCGACTTTAAAGGGTTTGTACCCCTTTTGAATCCAATTTTTATTATGCTTTTATAGGATACTCCAACAAGTATCTCTTCAGTGAATAAACTCATACCTCAGAGAATAAACCCATATGTATAATAAAATAAAAGGGGACACGTTTTCCGTTTTTAATGGAATCTTAATTCTTGTTTTAAGTTTTCTTTTGCTAAAAATTATTAAAATTATCTTTTCGGTGACTAAACCAAAAAAGCGAAAGTGGTTTGGGCTAAGCGTTAAGAGAGTTGATTTCCCTTTTGAACCCCCATTCGTGCCACCTTTCTGGAGAAAATTTCAAAAATTAAATCATACCCCAAGGATAATATAGTTTGAAATGCCAATTTTAAAACGACGAGAGGACGTTAAGAGAGGTTTTTTCCTTTTTTACCCCTACCCATTAAAATTCCAAAAAATCATATCTTGTCCGGAGAATTAACTTCCATTTCAAATTTCATGTTTGTAGATCCTGCAGTTAGGGCGGGATAATTAAGAAGAGACTTTCCCCTTAAGCCTAATTTTTACCTCGATCTTATTAGAAATTCCAAAAATTAATATCAATCGTTTTAAATTTCATTACTACACTCACTAAATAAAAGTCTGTAATGACAACAGAAAATTTTGCTATTATAACGGGAAATTTTACTAATTTGAGCCCAGCGGTATTTTTTGCTAATCTTAGCAACACATGTCTGTTGACATGTGGTACAATGAAATTTGTAGAAAAAATTAGCAGCCGCTACTAAATTTCAGTAAACTTTTTGTAAAGTGGAATTTAAAATCTATTTGCCAAAATCAGCAAAAAAAAATGTACTAAATATTATTAATATTAGTGCAAATTTTCAAATTTATTTTTTTTTTATCGAGCATCAAGTTTTTTATTTAATTTATTTTTTTTTTCAAAAAATATTTTAGATAAAATTAAAAAAAAAATCAAAGTTTTAAAAATTGTAAAATCATAAACAATTGTTTTAATTTGGTGATTTCTATTTTGGAAAATATTGTAGTCACTATTTTTTACATTTAATGTCGAATTTTAATTGTTGTTAGGGCTGATTTTTAGAAATAAATAACTTTTTAGTGCTATTTTAAGTGGATGTCCTATTTTTAGACATGAGTCGGTATCTTCACTTCCGATCCCTTTTTTAATCCTATGTAACATTTTAGGGCAATTTAAGTTTGTATGTATAAGTTTAAATTATTAGAAATAACATTTCCATCAATATCGACTTTTTTAAAATTAGTGATTTTTTTGCTAATTTTAGCAAATCGGTTTTCAAAAATTTGTAAAATGATTTCTGAAGTTAGCAACGAAAATTTGTAGATATTCTGTAAAAACTCTGTGATTTGTAAAATGTAAATAGCAAAAAGATCTGCTAAATAATATTTTTTTTTTACTAAAAATTAGTACAAAAATAGTAAAGTGGGATTGAAAACCGTTTACAAATTTTTCTACTAACTTTTTTTTCTGAGTGTATTAAAAAACAAATAATTACTATTGACAGACAAAATTTAAAAAAAAAAATTCAAATTGATAAATTTCACTTAAGTTCTGGTACATATCGTTGTCTGCATTAATTTTACTCTTTCGTTGTCTGCATTAATTTCGCTGCCCTTGTATAGTGCTTAAATTCCACTCGTTCAATTGAGTTCCCTTGTCTAGTGTTTGTTTTCCGTTTCATACCATTTCGTTTCTCTCTCTACTGTTTCAATTACGCTAATTCTCTGTTTCAATCTATTTTTTCCCCATTGCCTAGAGCTTCAATTTTACACGTTCCCCATTCTAATTCATATTCTTCCCCTTGGCTGTTGCTTCCATTTCACATGCTGTCCATTCCATTTTGTTTCTATATCTATTATGTCAATTCCATACGATTCCCTTTTAATAGCGTTTTTGTTTAGAGCTTCAATTCTACTCGTTGGCCTTGTCTTGTGTTTCTATTCCACTCGTTCCCCGTTCCATTCTATTTTATTTCCCTTGTCCAAAAATTCTCCGTTCCATTATCATGCCAAATGATTATAATTTTTATCATTATATATTTAAAATTTTAAGATTTCTAGCCAAACAGGTTGGGGAATGCCGTCAATGGGAAGACTTCCCCCCTTTTTTCACCATATTACCTATTCTATAAATACCGCCATATCAGTGGATTTATACTATAAGGAACACATCTTTTAAATTTCAAATTTCGAACCAAAATAGATTAAAAAAACTTTTTCCCTTGACACAAACGTAAGAGATTCCAAAAATTATGTCTCATCAGTGAGTTGTGCCATACTCCTAGGAAACAAATTTTAGGTTTCAGGTTTTTAGAAAAGGGGATTTCGGCATGCCGTCAAGGGACATCTATCCCTTTTTGCAAAAATCCCGCCTAAGAGAATATTTCGCCAGAGAATAAATTGAAAAAAACAACTAAATTTTAGCTTCCTAGCCACAGTGGTTAGGGCTGTGCGATTTTAATTGAGTGTGTGAATCAGGCAGTCAGTCTGCCATCCAACCAATCAGTCAGTCACTTAGTCAGTCAGAAACGTTATTATTTTATTTACAGAGACTGATATTAAATTATAATATTCCTAAACAAAATTAACAAACATACGTTATTTAATGTACTGGATTGGTATTCCAAAAACCACAAAGGCCTGCAGTCATTTGTTAGGAGAGGCTTATAAATTTTGTTTATTACATAAACTACACTTAATGGGATTGAAAAGCCACAAGTTTAGAAATAATATATTAAGATAACTAGTTGAAAGATTAAAGCGGACTATATGATATTTTATACTACACCAAGTATAGTTTGAGTCAAATTTTAGAAAGTGGTCTAAATTCCGGCTAAAAAACATGGAGATAACTCTGAACGATAATGCCAAAAACATTAATTTAAGCAAATACCGGGAAGATGAGTTTGTATTGGGCTAGGGGTGAATAAGACTTGATTTTTTTCTTTAGAGGCACATGTAGCACTCACTACCCAAATTTCACCAAATATCCACGGTTTGGTGTTTAAATACCATTTAACTCCAATTTAAATAGGACATTTCTATAGGAGGTAGGTCTGAATATGGCTAACTGAAACGCACATACCAAATATCATCGAAATATCTTTAATTTTGCGACCTGTGCTTTGATTTCAAGGTTTACTTGGACACACTGACAGACCGACGGACTGATATCGTTAAATCAACTCAGAAATTGATTCGCCGTCGATATTTATATTGTAAAGGCTTTTTCAATAAGAGCGCTACAAAAGTTTTTTTAAATAAAGCAAAAACGGTTTTGGATATCAATGAAATTCTTTATTCCTGTAAAAGTACGTTCGATGCCATTATATATGGAACTCGATTTCTTTTGCATGGCCACCACGGGCACGCTTGCAGAAGTCCAGACGCTGAACCCAATTTTCGACGGTCTTCAAGCATAAATCGGCCGATACTGCTGCAATTTCACGTTCAATATTCGTACGAAGTTCATCAATCGTCGCTGGCTTGTTGGCATAGACCATAGACTTGACGTAGCCCCACAGAAAACAGTCTAACGGCGTCAAATCGCACGACCGAGGCGGCCAATCGACTGGACCATTTCGTCAGATAACACGTTCTCCAAACTTGGTTTCCAATAAATTTATTGTGACATTCGCTGTGTGGCTTGTGGCGCCGTCCTGTTGGAACCACATGTCCTCCAAGTCCCTATTATCCAATTGGGGCCAAAAATATTCGGTTATCATTGAACGGTAGCGATTCCCATTCACAGTAACCTGCCGGCCTTGATCATCACGAAAGAAGTATGGCCCAATGACGCCGCCGGCACATAAACCGCACCAAACCGTAATTTTTTCGGAATGCAATGATGACTCATGGAGTACGTGTGGAGAAATGAGCCTCATCGCTGAAGATGATTTTTCGATGAAAATCCGAATCATTTTCAAGTTGTTGCTCAGCCCAATTCACGAACATACGACGCTTCTGGTGGTGAAGCGGCTTCAGTTCTTGCGTCAATTTGATCTTGTAAGGATGTAGGCCAAGATCTTTTCGCAAAATTCGCCACAACGCTTGAGAACGACGTGTGAGAGACACATTTGGGCTTTCTTCAATTGAAGCCTCAGCAATATTCTCGACACAACGGGCACTTCTTTGTCTCACTGGCACGGGTACATTTTGTACTGTGGATTCAAATTTTTCCACTAGACGCTCAATTATGACGACCATAAATTGGACGTAGCGCTCTTAACGTTAAGGCCACTGACTCCGAATTTCTGTAGTAAATTTTAATAATTTCGACTCGTTGTTGGCTCATATATCTTTCCATCATGAAATGTCAAACCTTATTGAAGAGAAATGTCAAAAGAGCGGCAAGAAATATGGGGTCGTTTGCTGTCCCTGTCGCTCTACTTTTGTAGCGTCCCTGTTGAAAAACCCTTTATATACAATATATTGTAAGTAACAGGGAAGAGCGGTGAGGGGAGCTTATTCCACATAAGAATTCTTCGAAAAATAAACGAATTTTTCATTGGATAATCGATCACAACATAGAGCTCTGTTAGATAAGCGAACATAAACCCATCACAAAAAAAACTTGAACAATGTAGGAAAAATAGAATATAACTAAAAATTAAAAAAATAAACAAAATGAGGTTCACTTAGCAGAAACTCATTACACTCCAATTTTATTAACTCAAAAACCTAAATTTTTGGCTTGCAATTCTTAGTGAAGGTGACTATTAGAAAGTGATGATCGCAGGGGTGTCCATTTAGGGGAAGGAGTTATACAAATCATTAGAAATCTAAAGAAATTTTTAAACTGTTTTTAAGCAGTTTTAATTAGTATCGATTACACTATGCAACAAATTTTAGCCATTGACCTACAGCCTCAATAGTTTCAACACGGCGTGAAAAAAAGTGTTTTGCAAATAGCAATAACGGCGTGAAGACAAAAATAGGGTTGCGAATTTTTATGCAGATTGTTTGTTATTCTGCCGTGACTTACATTGAAGAAAATGTTCAAAAGTTCTAAGAAATAAGAACACCTCGTAATTTTTCATTAGAGCTTTAGATGATAGTTTTTAATATCAAAATTCTATGAACGAATCTGAATAAATATTATAAATGAAATTCTTTTTTTTGCTGTTTTATATAAATTTAATAGTATCGATTATATAAAACCAAACAGTTTTATTAGCAACACTTGCGATAAAATGAAACTTTAAGTTTGATAACAGTCACAAATATTATCTTTTAATAAAAAATCCTGTTTGGTAAAAACTTTTAAAAACTAATTTCTTTTAATGTTATAATATTTTGTTCAATTTTTGTCATTAACTGACTGGTCAACTAAAAGCAAACTGTTATCTATTATAGTCTTGACAACTATTAAAAAGTTTCATCTTCAAATATGAACTTAGTTTTTTTCCTAGAAATAAAAACTAATAGTTGTTTTAAGTTTAAATATATATTTTTTCAACTCTATTACTACTGACACTTTGGTTAAAACTTAAAAAAAGTCAACAAATACAAGACATAAAATAGTACAGATAACTCTAATCATATTGTTTATACCCTACAGTATGCTGTTTAAAAATAATTTTTAATGATCCTTTAGAAAATTGCACGAGTATTCGGAATTTAATTAACTTAGTAGGCTTTGTGTATACCAACGATATGTATACTTTTCTATAACATTTGTAGGTACAAAGAATTTAAAAAAATACGCCTTTCCATGACAATAAAAATGATATATTTCGTACACCTCAGTATATACAAATTAAATGCTTTGTAGGCAAATGAATCAAACATTTTTGAAAATGTAAAATTTCATATACAGTTGTTAAATACACAATATGAAGAATACAAAGTTGATTACATTTTGATTACACGTACACTTTTATAAAGGGGAGTATAAAATGTTGTATTAGGTAAGCAAATGTAACTCCAGAGAGATAAAAACTAAAATATAAGCAAATCAAAACTTTAGATTAAATTACCTCACGATAGCAGACTCCACCCTAAAATGAATTCATTCTTTGCCACCGTTACTAACAGTTACTTGAAGATTTCATTGTATTTTAAAGAGCATACACAGAGAAAACAGATTCATCGTGACAAGCGAATTTCTTGCCAACTAAATATTTTGGTTGCAGCAACCGAATTTTTTAGTTGTCTCAACCAAATATTTTCCTGATACAGTTGAAGTATTTGGCTTCAACCGAAATTCTGTTGCATTAACCAAATTTCTGTTGCGACAAACGAATACATTGGTAGCTTCAACCAAACCATTCGGTTGGTTTTGGACAGGACTCTAATGGAAAGGTTTTTTGCCCTTATCCGCAAACAATTTTAAAACTTCTGCCTCAGTGGTAGTCTACGTTGGAGGAGGAACCTACATTGCCAAATATAAAGTTTCTAGTTTCGGCTCTTGGGATATGTGATTAAGAAGGCACCTTTTCCCTTTCGAACCAGATTTTCACCTTGTACACTAGGGAAGACATTTCTTAAGTTTCGGTTTTCTGGCGGAGGGTGTTAGGGCAAGACGCTAGGGGTAAGACTGCTAGTCTAAGTGCTCCTTTCCGTACACTCACCAAAAAAAGTCTGTAATGGCAACTGAAAATTTTGCTGTTATTACGGAAAATTCTGTTAATTTGAGCCCAACGTTATTTTTTGCTAATCTTAGCAGCACATGTCTGCTGACGTGTAGTACAATGAAATTAGCAGAAAAATTAGTAGCCGCTACTAAATTTTAGTAGACTTTTTGTAAAGTGGAATTTAAAATCTGTTTGCTAAAATCAGCAAAAAAAAATTACTAAATACTATTAATATTAGTACAAAGTTTTAGATTTTTTTTTTTTTTATCGAGCATCAAAAATTTTGATTATATTTTTTAAAAGATGTTTTATACAAAATTAAAAAAATCAAAGGTTTAAAAATCTTAAAAATTGTTAAAACATAAACGAATTTATCATTTTGTTTTAATTTGGTAATTTCTGTTTTGAAAAATATTTTAGTCAATTTTTTTTTTTACTTTTAAGGTTAAATTTACTTGTATTTAGGGCTGATTTTTAGAACTAAAAAAGTTTTTAGTGCTATTTTAAGTGGATGTCCTCTTTTTAGACATGAGTCGGTATCTTCACTTCCGATCCATTTTTTAATCCTATGTAACATTTTAGGGCAATTTAAGTTTGCATGTATAAGTTTCACAGAAAAAAGTATCACAAAACTTTAAGTAATTAAAAATATTTGTTAAAATTCAAATTCGTTTTCTAACAATTTTTTGTTTGAAATATTTGTAAATTGTAGCTTTTCATATAAAAATTCTTTGAAAATAAAAATTGAAGTTACAAAAAAAAAACAAAATGTTTTTTGTATTTACAAATTCCATTGTTGGTGCCTTTTTAAAAAATATTTTTTTTGTATTTACAAAAATGTTCTATGGACGATGTTCAATATTACAAACAGAATTTTGTAATTTTATTCTGTGTTAAATTATTAGAAATAACATTTCCTTCAATATCGACTTTTTTAAAATTAGTAAATTTTTTTTGTTAATTTTAGCAAATCGGTTTTCAAAAATTTGTAAAATGATTTCTTAAATTAGCAACGAAAATTTGTAGATATTCTGTAAAAATTCTGTAATTTGTAACATGCAAATAGCAAAAATATTTGCTAAATAATATTTTTCTTACTAAAAATCAGTACAAAAATAGTAAAGTGGGATTGAAAACCGTTTACAAATTTGTCTACTAACTTTTTTTCTGAGTGTAAACATTTGCTGAATTCCGCCTTAGTGGATATCTACTCTAGCTTCAGCGGTTTGGAACACAGGGAACAATTATTTTAAATTTCACATTTCTACACCATTTTCAACAGAAATTAAGAGCTTTCTGAATGAAATAAGGAAAAATTTAAATAAAATTAAAATTTTTTAAATGAAATTGGGAAAATTCTAAATAAAGTTGAGACTTTTTAAATGAAATTGAGAAAATTTTAAAAGAAAATTAATTTTTTTATTTCAAATTGAGAAATTTCCATAAGAAATTGGGATTTTCTATTTAAAATTAAAAAAATTAGAAAACGAAATTCAGATTTTTCATTTGATTTTGAGAAAATTCCATTTGATATTGAGATTTTTCATTTGATTTTTTTTTTTAAAGCGCCTCCTCAAAATTTTTCGCCTAAAAACTGATGAATTGCGACATAAAAGTAATTTTTGTTTATCTTAAATATTCATTAATAATTAAATAATAAATTTAAAATTGAATTATGTAAAAGGTAATTGCGGAATTTGTTTGGTCAATATGCTTTTTTTTTTGTCGATTTTGAGTTTTCTTAATTTGAAATAAAAAATCTCAATTACATTTTGAATTTTCTCAATTTCAAATAGAAAATCTTAATTTTATTTTGAATTTTCTTAATTTAAAATGGAAAATCTCAAGTTCCCCCGGTAGGCTAGTTGGTAGCGTGCTAGCTTATCAGTGCGAGGGTTGTGGGTTCGATTCCGACCAGAAGCTTTGGTCTGTTTTCGCTACAACGAGCCAAAAGCCTTCGTTGCTAGTGCTCGGTTAGAATATTAAGATAAAATTTGTAATTGAATTTTCTTATTTTCAAATGTAAAATCACAATTTAATTTGGAATTTTCTTAATTTATGATTTATGAGATTGTACTCAATTTCATTTGAAGTTTTCTCAATTTCATTTGGAGTTTTCTCAATTTCATTTAAGAAATCTCAATTTAATATGGAATTTTTTCAGTTTCACTTATACATGATGTAGTTGAAGTCGTTTAGAAAGGATTTTAAAAGGGACAATTTTTCATTATCATTTTACAGTTATTTTTCACTTTATGTTTTCATTTTGAGTGATTCCCATTGTCGTTATAAAAAAAAAATTTGTTATGACTTTCTGTGAATTTTGTTTCATTTAATTCGTTCCGTGAATTTTAAAGCAAAATTTTATTAAAAATCTTCAATTAATTCAATTTTTTCATTAAAAAATAAACATTTAATATAATGAAACATCAGTAAAAACAAATGATTATTTAGTTAAAGGTAAATGTTTAAATTTTACATACCATATTCCGTAAAAATAAATGATTATTAATTTATTGGAAATTGTTTCTGTTTTTTTGTATTTTTGTTTGTTTTTTGATCTACATACATAATGTATACTCACAAACTTTATCGACACATTTTGTTTATGTTTATGAAGTTCTTGTAATTTAAATTACAATAATTTTGTATGTATACAAAGAATTAAAAAATTAGGCAAATTGGAATTTGTTAAATATTACTTTTTTTTTGAAACTGACAGCAAACAAAGTTTAAATTGTTAATAAACCACAAATTTCGTTTTGTGGGTAAATTTAAAGTAGATTAAAAAAAAAATAAATAAATCTGAAAAATATCAGTAAATGTCAATAAATCATTTAAAACAAATGTATATATATTTTTTTATTCAACTATAAACAGTAAACTACATAATATTCTGTGTAGAAAAGCAAAAAAAAAATCTTATTAGTAAACCAATAAGCATGTTTTCCACCAAGTTTTGTCAAAAATTCCCACAGGATCAATGAGTGGAATAATATGGGTTAAAAAAAATAGTTTTACTTTATTGTATATTAAAAAACAAATAATTAAAAAAAGTACTCCCCAGATATATTTGTAGGACAACCTGTCTAAATTTTAAGAGTTTTAATTTTCAGCTTTTAGCATAGTAAAATGTTTTTCCCGTGAAAAATTTCACTCGAATTTTAATTTATTTTTTTTTATAAAAAAGACACAATCACAATAAACCCAAAATAACACTTTTCACTTGAAAAAGTTTGCGTGAAAACAAATTGTACTAAATTTTTTTCGCGAAATTCATAATCATGAAAAATAATTTTTTTTGTGTAGAGTATAACAGTTTTTTTTTCCTGTGGAAACCGAACAACTTACTGTACTTTTTAAAAAAAATTTTTGACATTGAAAATTTTAAGGTAAATTGTAGTAACCCTGGAATGATAACTACATTTTTTTTGTTTGTTATATCAATAACGGGTCGGAAGAAATCAGGTCATGGCAGCTAGCCTCAAATATAATCTCTATATATAATGCAGCGGTTCCTACTAACTTTTTCTTCACGACCCTTTTAAGGAATTTCTATTCGCTGACGAACTTACAAAATATTATTTATTTTTATATTTAGTTAAAAACGTTTAAATTCATAAAAAGGTGGTTAAACGTTTCTATTAGAATCTACAGAATTTAAGATATTTACCAGATACAAATTTTTGGTAGAATTTTTCTATGAAAAAACTTCTAAGAATCTGTGAGGAAAATTGATTCTTACACTCTGCTGATTTTTTAGAAAAATTAATGTACATTCAATTAAGCAAAATATTTCCAAAGTCTGAAAATCTCTAAGAATTGGAATGCTCCTTATACATTTACCTGACTTTTTATCAGAGTTATTTTTAAGCTATACTTAGTTATTGTTTCAATTAAAAGTTTTAAAAACCGCGCTATATACATTATTTTAGTGGATTTTGTTTAAAATACAATTATGGCAACAGATGACATTGGAATATTACTGTTTATGATTGCGGTCTTATTTTTGAAGAATTTTTTCCGAACTCTTCGTGGACCCCTTTGAATGCAGCTATGAACCCCCAGAGGGTCGCGACCCCCCATTTGGAAACCATTGATATAAAAGAATATCGTTACTGATTGACTGACTCACTCACTCACTCACTCATTCACTAATTAATTCACTCACTCACTCACTCACTCACTCACTCACTCACTCACTCACTCACTCACTCACTCACTCACTCACTCACTCACTCACTCACTCACTCACTCACTCACTCACTCACTCACTCACTCACTCACTAACTCCTTCACTCATTTACTAACTCCCTCACTCATTCACTTACTCCCTCACTCATTCAACATCGCAAGAGATAGGAACCTGAAATTTGGTATGTAGGTTCCCCCTCCGGCGTTGATATCCGCGAACAAACGGAGGGAAAACCCCTCTTTAGCTAGAGACCTGAAATATGAAATATCCTTTTCTTGCAGTATGTGCTAGCTTATTGATAAGATAACGTACATTTGAAGGGCGAAAAGTCGAAGGGCAAAAAGCGTTTGAAGGGCGAAAAGTCTCCCCCTTAACGGCCTACCTAAACTCTTTGACCATGGAAGTTGAAATTTTGTTTGCAGGCTTCTTCTCCAGTGTAGATAACAGTTAAGGAGTAGTAATTAAAAAATTACGCATAAAAGGGGAATATTTTCACTCTAGACGTCCTGCCAAAATCACTGGAGCTGGGCAGTTGAAATTTGCTACATAGGTTTCTCCTCCGGCGTAGACATTCACCGGATATTTGGAAATGTCTACGGGCAGGGGTAAGATGGTGAAAAGTCTTCCCCTTAACGGGCTGCCCACACCGATTTATCTAGAAATCTTAAACTTGAAATATGTGTTAACTGAACTATGGGCTAACTTATTGATCAAAGGGAAAAAATCTGAAATATGTGTTACCTGCAGTAAAAAATTGGGGACTCCGGATAATTATCTGGGGACTCCGTGTTGCAACCTTTTTTCTACGCTAACGTCCGCTAGTATAATATAAAGGGTGGCTACATTTTAAGAGGCGATGTTGAATGTAAACCACACCCAAACCTGAAGTTTTTTTCTGCATTTCATTTGACATTTCTCAATTTCAGACTAACTCAATATGAACCATGGAGCACTGGAGCACTTCGTGATTTTTTTTGGTCAGCATAATCGACCAAATATGTCCACAATCGGGATAATTGTGCACATATTTCTGAAAATCGGGTCTGTAGGAAATGAGAAAACACCTACGCATGCTCGCCAAGTTTGTTTTGCGGAAAACATTGCTGTTGTTCGCGATCGGTGTTCACTATCGCGAGATCATAACGGAATTCTTGAAGCCAGAAATTGAGGATATGGATGTGCACGATATGTGGTTTCAAAAGGACGGTGCCACTTGCCACTTGCCACACAGCTAACGAAACAATGGCTCTTTTGCGCGACCAATTCAATGGCCTTGTTATCTCACGTGGTGGCGATGTCAATCGGCCGCCAAGATCATGTGATTTGACACCGTTAGACTTCTTTCTTTGGGGTTATTTGAAAGAAAAGGTGTACATCGTTAAGCCAGCATCAATTCAAGAGCTAAAGGATGAAATAATTCGGCACATTAACGGCATAGAACCTCAATTGAGCCTCAGCGTCATCGAAAATTTGGACCATCGCCGAGGTCGCGGCGGCCATTTGGATATTTTGTTCCATACATAATTGAACCATACCATATTATCATAATAAAAAGAAATGACAATAATTTCCTAAATAATTTGTGTTTTATTCAAAATCAACAGCGGCCCTTAAAATTTAACCACCCTTTATATCTGAAACGTAATGATTAAGCATTATTTCCTTATAAGTCATTTTAAAGTCGACCTTGAAACTTTGTAATTTTAAGGGTGATTTTATTTTTGTCTTTGTATAAAAATTGCTGACAACATTTTCTTGCCAACTCTTTGTTTTTTTTTTTGTTTTTGTATGACTGCTTTGCTAAAAAGGACATATCATTTTAATGATAATGCCACTAACTTTTTGTCATTTCCTTTTTAACTTCTTCCATTCTTTTAGGTATGGTGGTCACCATGTCCAAGTCGTGAATGCCCTGAAGAACCTGAACTTGAATTGGCTGTAAGTCAATGTGTTGACTACTGTTTATTACAAGATCCAACAACATCAACATTATTTAGTCCATCAACAGAGTATTATACAGCATCTGACGACTCAGCATTGTCAACACATAAAACACCCACAGTTTCTATGCCTTTTACAACAACAACAACAACAGCAGAAGTCATTACAGAATCACCAACGGCAATGCCAGAATCAACAACAGCAGCAACAGTAGTAGCAGCAGAAGCATCATCAACAACAACAACAACCCGAAGTATATTCCAAGATGTACTTAATATGTCAGCGACAATGTTCCCGCCAGTAGTAACATCTTTATCCTCAATGTCTATGTTAGAACAGCAAGATTGGAATTGTAAGTATTTTGTGTTTGTACCCGCCGTATACATATACATGGTGTAGGGAATTTATTTTCTTGCTTGCAAGTCTCTCTAAAGCTGTCAAATAGTACAAAAAATTCCTATTAAAGTTATCATTGTAGTGGTGTTGAACTATGTAGTATTGATTACGTCGTATTCCTTCTTTTTTCTTCTTCTAAATTTTCTATATAGTACAAGTGTTATTATCAGACAATAGATATTGCCTATAAGTTTGATATGTATGTTTGTTTGCGTGTCTGCGAATATTATTTTATTACTCTCAGTTGTCTAATATTGGGTAAGTGTAAGTAAATATGTGTATGTGTTTTTTTGTTTGTCATAATGTCATTGAAATTGTCTGTTGTAAATATAGATTGTAATATTAATAAAATATCAACGATTGTTTGTTTTCACATTATTTTGAAGAGTATAAACGTATGAGTGGATTGAAACTATGTAGTCGGGGTAAGATACTTAATATTGACATTTGTAAATTGTTGTTTGGGAATTTTGCTTGCATTTTTATATTTAACCAACACCTGATGATTGCGGATTTTTTTTTTGCAAAACAAGTATTTTTTTTTTTAAATTTAGCTTAGTTTTGTAGAAATTTCTAAGACATATTTCTGATAACAATAATACTCGTAAGCTCACTCACTAGTTAAATAACATAAATTTTGACAATAATGCCATACATGAATGTCAACTTGGATGTTTTCTTTAGCATTATGATAAAACTATATTAAAAAATTATGCAACATTTTAAAATTTAATAAAAAATGTTTTCTAAGCTAAACTTAACTAAATTTTGAGGAAATTTAGATATGTGACTAGACATGAAATCTAAGATTAATTTGTATATCTTGGATTCGATCAGCTATTAGATGTTGATTTATGATTTGATGTCTATTAATTTGAAATGTAAGAGCCTCTATTAGCTGATCACTTATGGTCACTTGCCAAATCCAAGAAGAGCGAGCACACCAAAGAGCAAGTACACTCAGAGTCTATGTGCATTGAGATTCCCCTTAGTCTTGTCCCCTTACTCTAATGGAAATCCATAAACTACAACCCATTTTTTTTTTCAAAAATTCCTCGAAATTGGACAAAGATAGATTTTATATATTATCCAGTAGCCTAAAAAATATACTATCCAGATATCTGAAACGCTCAAGTCCTGGACATATGTATGTAGAGATAATTGTGCACTTTATACCCCAATATTTTGTTACCGAAGCTGATATAGATATCGTATCAATAGTAACGCCATCGACCTATCACCCAGTGCCCTTTGCTATTCTGTTAAAACTGATTGTCCGTTTGCCAAAGCCAAGATGAGTGTTTGTTTGCCTTGCTTTAGGTAACGACTGCAAGACCCATGATAACCCGTAAGAAGTCAAAACCGTTAATCTCTGTCGATTTGTCCTTTTTTGTACAGAATAACTCGAACATATAAACAAAGTCATCCAACTTTATCAGATCCTCTACTATGAGCTGCGACCAATACAAGTCTAACCGTTTCATTATTGTTTACGCATCTTTATAAACTATACATATATACTGCTACATGGAAAAGACTTGAATCAACTTCAGACTCTGTATCTCTCTTCGTCTGTCTTTGAAAATTAAGTTCCCATCTCTCATATTGATAAAGCCTGCAGCCCACTTATCCCGGTCGGTATTATAATCTTAAAAATTAAAAATTTTTCCTGCAGATGTTAAAGCACATGCGAATTTTTCATTCTTTCGTAGGTATTTCTCTTCTAGGAGATCTTTCTTGAAAGTCAAATGGTGCCTTCATCCAGTTAAGGCAGATAAAATTCCTCTAGATTGGTCTTTTTTGTGAACAGAACAAATTTGATTTTTAAGGGATTGACCAACAGACCTGTTCAATTCTGATTCCATGAGATCACTACACTCAGAAAAAAAAGTTAGTAGAAAAATTTGTAAACGGTTTTCAATCCCACTTTACTATTTTTGTACTGATTTTTAGTAAAAAAAATATTATTTAGCAAATCTTTTTGCTATTTACATTTTACAAATTACAGAGTTTTTACAGAATATTCGCTAATTTCAGAAATCATTTTACAAATTTTTGAAAACCGATTTGCTACAATTAGCAAAAAAAATTACTAATTTAAAAAAAGTGAATATTGAAGGAAATGTTATTTCTAATTAAAACTTAAATTGCCTTAAAATATTACAAAGATTAAAAAAAAAGGGATCGAAAGTGAATATACCGACTGATGTCTGAAAATAGGAGATCCACTTAAAATAGCACTAACAAGTTTTTTTTTTGTTCTAAAAGCTATCTAAGCTTTTGATATTTTTTTTTAATTTTTTATAAAATATTTTTTGAAAAAAAATAAATAAAAAAAAAATTTGATGCTCGATAAAAATTTTGTACCAAATATTAATAAATTTTTGCTGATTTTAGAAAACAGATTTTAAATTCCACTTTACAAAAAGTATACTAAAATTTTGTAGCGGCTACTAATTTTTTCTACAAATTTTATTGTACTACACTTCAGCTGACATGTGTTGCTAAGATTAGCAAAAAATACCGGTGGGCTAAAATTAGCAAAATTTCCCATAATAACAGCAAAATTTTCAGTTGCCATTACAGATTTTTTTTGGTGAGTGTAGTCAACCACCAAAAGAAATTTTTCCCTGAACGGCAGCACAATGTCGTCACTGCCCGTATTCTACGGTGATGAAAGGATTTAATTGATTTTCTATTAATGACCATATAAACCAGGATGTACAAAATGACTTATTTTTAGCTTCCTACACCATGGCAGCATGGCTTAACTGGAAGCTAAAAATATGGCATTTTGTACATCCTGGCTGAGATGGTTCTTGGTTCTACAGTAGAGGAGAAATTAATACTCCTTGTGGAGTGACCGTTGTTGCTACCCTCCCCCCTGCACCCTTCCCGTATTCGTGTAGATTCCCCTACTACGCAGAAAGTAAGTTTAAATAGCGGCCAGTGTCGGTACTTTCAGGAGAATATCTATTGCTGATATATTCACGTTATTGAATACTAGTTTCACGTGTATATTTACAAAATCTCATCTGTGAAGAACACAGGCGTTCTTTTCAGGTACCCGTCTTGAACTCTGCAAGAATTATCTAATTGATGTGCTCACTTGTGTATTCAAAGATATAGTTGATCTGCCCCCTGCAACTCGAAAAGTGAGAATCCATAAGAAGATTAATGGTTCTCTGACTACTATCCAAAATGGTAGTCTCATAAGAACCCTTAATGAACTCATATCGTTGGAAAGCTTCTTAGCTTAGGTATTACCCTTCATTTCTTCGCAATATTTCGAACACATTTTACTGTTTACTCTACGATTTTTGCTCTTGATAGCATCTTTTCCAATATCTTTCCCAGTCCTCCGGCCTGTTTTCCTTCTTTGCTTTATTAAAGAGTTTTGTGCGTTCTGTTGTAAGTAGCTTAAAGTACCGAGTTTATCATTGTTGTAGAATATTTCTTCAAAACAAGTGCTATGAAATCCCTATATGCTTCCATAACAGAGTGTTCGTCAGTAGATGTATTGAATTATGTTAAAGTTACAGCTGATTCTGGTCTCCGAAACGTATTCCAGTTAAACTTTCTGGGATAACTTTTTTCAATAGAGAAATCTATGCTGAAATGAATTTTATAATGGTCAGAGAATTAATATTCATATGAAATCTTCCAGTCTTGAATATTTAATTTTTTCTACATTTAAATTGAAAAACCCTGTATCCTCGACGATAACGCCGATGCATTGGCGAAAATGGTGGAACATGTTTTATTGTTTGATGTGAAATCTCTAATTTCTTCGAAGCTATGTTAATTTTGGCTAAACCAGTAGAAAAATATTGGTTTAATTAAACTTTGAGGAATACAGTCAGATCGAGAGAGAGAGTTTTGAATGATTAGCGGTATAAGAAATCTGCTTCAAGATGGGCGAGATATGCGCATTCCGAATTACTTAAACGTGGAAAGCTTCTTTACGTACAATGATTGACTGAAAAGAGTTAAGGATAATGTTAGTTCAGCTATTCGGTTGGTGAGGCTAATTGCTTAGGTGAGAAAGAGCGTCGTGTACTATGCCTAAGATATTTTTCCCAGCTCGAGCAGTTAAAGGGGTTCTTGCTGATCTTAATTCTAATTGGGGCTACTAGATAGCATACAAGCACTGTTGCTGTTTGATGTTAGCTCTTATATTTTTGCTATTTTAGCTCTTTCTACCACGCAAGAGTCTTTCCTTCGTGCTGAAAGTCCGCCAATGTCCAGCAAATCCCCAAAAAGGGTGCGGCTACTAACCCTGATGGAAATATGATCTGCGCAATCTAAGGTTATGGAAAGTATGTTTTTATTGACACGTTGTAAATTATCTAGAGTCTAAGTCAATTCTTCACAACCGACCGTATGGCCTACTTATAAGTCGTTCTAAACACTCAGAAAAAAAAGTTAGTGGAATAATTTGTAAGCGGTTTTCAATCGCACTCTACTATTTTTGTACTGATTTTTAGTAAAAAATTATTATTTAGCAAATCCTTTTGCTGTTTACATTTCACAAATTACAGAATTTTTACAGAATATTTACAAATTTTTGTTGCTAATTTTAGAAATCATTTTACAAATTTTTGAAAACCGATTTGCTAAAATTAGAAAAAAATATTACTAATTTTAAAAAACTGGATATTAAAGGAAATGTTATTTCTAATTAAAACTTACAACTACAAACCTAAATTTCCTTAAAATGTTACATATATTGAAAAAGGGATCGGAAGTGAAGATACCGACTCATGTCTAAAAAGAGGACATCCATTTAAAATAGCACTAAAAAGGGCTTTTAGTTCTAAAAATCCGCCCTAAAAACAATTAAAATTTAACCTTAAAAGTAAAAAAAATTTACCAAAATATTTTTCAAAACAGAAATTACCAAATTAAAACAAAATGATTAATTCGTTTTTTAAAAAATATAATCAAAATTTTTGATGCTCGATAAGAAAAATAAATTCAAAGCTTTTTGCTAATATTAATAATATTTAGTAATTTTTTTGCTGATTTTAGCAAACAGATTTTTAATTCCACTTTACAAAAAGTCTACTAAAATTTAGTAGCGGCTACTAATTTTTCTACTAATTTCATTGTACTACACGTCAGCAGACATGTGTTGCTAAGCTTAGCAAAAAATACCGCTAGGCAGAATTTCCCGTAATAACAGCAAAATTTTGAGTTGCCATTACAGACTTTTTTTGGTGAGTGTAGGTGGACCCGTTAGTGTTCGTCTTGGAGCGTCTACATACTCGTATTTCCAAAATGTTGGATCATTTGTGCCACACTGCACTTGTTATGGTCCTATGCGACGAGTTTCAGGTAAATTCGGATGTACCGCAGGGTACTGTTCTTTATAATTACCTATTTATTATATTTCTTAATGACTTCCTTGGTAAAGATTTTGGTCCTATCTGCTCTTTCGTAGATGATATCACTATTTCTCATACGTTTTCTCTCGATCGTAGCCCAAGCCCTGAGAAGGTTGGGGAAAAAGGCAGGTTATGAATCATAAAGATAACCGGAAGCTTTTAACAATCTCATTGTGCGATTGTGCAAATATGGTCAGCTTCAATGTACCCCAGAACCAATTTTTGGTGTTATCCCGTAGGGCTGTAATCTGTTCATTTAGGTGGTATCGATATAAAAGAACCGGACACTCCCGATGTTCTGGCCATGAAAATTTATAGTGATGTCAATTCAAAAATTCAGTGTGATGTCCGTCTGAAAAAGTATGCTTTTCGGGTTTCTACAACCTTGCAGGGAGTACTTCACTACATCTGATTTATTCACTCTTTATATCACACCGAAGATAGAATATAAATTCACAAAGTCTATTTCGAAATATGTGGACCATGTGTGTAAGGGACAGTATGGTATTTCTGCGCTATTGACTCATTCGATCATCGTCAGAATGTCGGTTGTTTTATCGATATGATAATGGGAAATTTTCTGCTATAAAAATTGCACTTATCCCCAGTGTCTGAGTTTTATACGAAAGAATCGCTTATCCAATAGAGTGTTTCCCTTTATGGTCTATTATCTAGTGCATTACTCGGGGCATTTGAGGGACAAATTAGCCTTACTTGCCTTAGGTAAAGCAGACTCCTCATGAAATTCTTTCCTGTTACTTAAAATGTACAGAAATTAAGATCAAATATAAAAAACACTACTTTATCTTCAAAAAGCGACACACAACGAAATCGGTGCTACATTACCAGTTGTTTGTGCACACTTCACCAACAATTTCCTGTCCTCTAGTTCTATTTGTAAACAGTAGCTCTTTAGATATTTTAAATCTAAAATCTTCAATACTTTTTGAGCATATTGTAAACATGTATAAAATGTAATAAAAAAAATCCAAAATGTTATGCTACTTATAATGCACGTTAGACATACAATTACTTTATGCAAACTCTATTATTTTCTTTTTCACAATCTTTGCAGTATCAGCAGATATTATGGATAATATAACTGCATCTACCACCAACAGTTGGGTTCATTCAAATGCCAGTGATTCAACCTATTTTATGTTACAAATGCATCCAGATTTAGCTGATCCCATCGAACAATTGGGTATGGAAATTGAACAGGATGATAATGAAACTGTAACAGATTTTAAACAACGTTTTGGCGAGAGACGTCTATGGGACATGCAAATTAATGTTACAGATTTAGAAGAATTAGATTTACGTTGTGGTGGCATAGCTAGACGTCATAATATGTCACGTGTTTCGAACGAAACGGTCACATGTATGGTACAACGTTGTGCATTTACATTAAATGCACCAGAAATTTGTCCACCTGATTATAAGGAGACAGATGATACAATATTTTGGATTTACTTTATGCTAAGGTAAGTTTTTTGATTTTTTTTCTTTTTCAATGGAAGTTCTAATACTTGTATGACATTTATTGACTCACTCTAATACGACTGGACATTGAGTATCTATATAGTTGTGTATTAGGGTAGGGAAAGGATTTGAAAATTTTATATGAACTAAGAGTATCCATTAGGGTTGAATTTAACATTTTTGTAATAAAAATGATATTACAACCAAAAGACAGATTCATGCTAGCAAGCGAATTGGTTGCCAATTAAATGGTTCAGTTGCAACAACCGAACTTTTTGATTGTGACTCCCGAATTGTTATTGAGGCAATCGAAATACTGTTGTGACATTTAAGTTACTCATATCTCAATTGGTTTTCAGTTGTCACCACCGAAAAATTCGGTTACCACAACCGAACCATTCGATTGGCTACAATTGTCACCACAAATTTGTTTTCTTTGTGTATTTATGAAAAAAAAACAGTATTTTTTTAACACAGTTTTTGATCTTTCAGAAGTCCTTGGGCAAAATGCACAAACATCGTGAACTATCTTTTACGAATCTGTTTTATGTGTGTAACTACCGAGGATTTTTTTTTTTGTAAAAATCTGTGATAAACACGGCGTGCTCAAAAAGTAAGGTCTGATGATACTTCCGGCGTAAATGGCGCACCATGCCGTGACTTTGAGTGGATGTAATTGATGATACTTGGAGTCTAAATACAACAACAGCGGACTTTTGATTTGCTAACGTAACCGTTTAAATAAAAATGAGCCTCGTCATTCATTATTAATTTGGATAGAAAATCGTCAGGAGAATTTCGGGTTCTTGAGGAGTATGGAGTTTAATGGCTTGTCGACGTGTATTTTGTATCTCTGTACTTCACAAATAATGGGTGATCCATTTCGAGATACTTTTTTCAATAGACTTTTTTTGACAGATCACGTGTGAGTCGTGTCATGCTGTCGTGTTATCTTTGTTTAGTATTGTTTGGCATTTCATAATGAAAAGACTTACGCATGAACAACGTTTACAAATCGTTCAACTTTATTACGAAAATTCACGTTCTGTGAGGAATGTGTTTCGTGCACTTCGTTCAACTTAAGGTCAACATAATCGGCCTACTGAGCGTACTATTCGCAACACCATCACCCATTTTGAGACTTAGCATTCATTATTGGATAATATTCGACCGAATAGACCACGTCCAGCACGCTGTGAAGAAAATATAGCGGCCGTAGCTGAGAGTGTACACGAAGAAGGTGGAGAGTCGATTCGGCGTTATCGTGCCATGATAACCGACTATTTGATGCCTGAAATTGAAGCTCGTGATCTCGGCGACATTTGGTTTCAACAAGACGGCGCCACTTCCCACACATCGCATCAATCAATGGATTTATTGAGTGAACACTTCGGAGAGTACATAATTTCACGTTTTGGGCCGGTCGATTGGCCACCAAGATCGTGTGATATCAAACCGTTAGACTTTTTCCTGTGGGAATATGTAAAGTCTAAAGTTTATGCGGACAAACCCGCTTCGATTCAGGCCTTGAAGGAAAGTATCACGCGTGTCATTCGCCAGTCGAAATGCTCGAACGAGTCACCGAAAATTGGACTCAACGGATAGACCATCTGCGACGTAGCAACGGCCAACCTTTGATAGACATAATCTTCAAAAAATAAATGCCAAAGAATCTTCTTTCAAATGATAATAAACATTCCCCATTAAATTTGAATTTTCTGTGTTTTTTTCTTTAAAAAAGTAGGGAACCTCGAAATGGATCACCCTTTATTTAAACAGAATTGACAATTGTCGTCATGTTGTTTTAACTGATTTTCTATTGTCACAACCAAAAACTTCGATTACCACAACCGAATTATTCAATCGGCTACAATTGTCACCACAAATTTGTTTTCTTTGTGTATTTATGAAAAAAAACAGTATTTTTTTAACACAGTTTTTGATCTTTCAGAAGTCCTTAGGTAAAATACACCAACATTGCGAACTATCTTTTAAAAAATTTCACTATTGAAATATGTTTTCAATATATTTTACCCTAATCCTCCTCTACCAACATTTATTATCCTATTGAACAAAACCAACAGTGTCAGTGTCTTTCTATATTGGACTTATGTACGATATGTAGATTTCCTTTACTTATAGTGTTCGAGTAATTTGAACACATGTTGTATACTTTGACATTTGATGTGACTTTAATAAAATGTCCTTTGTTTGTATTGTTGATATTGTACCCGATTTTTTGTTCTTTCCAATTCTACATGTAGTACTACTATATTGAGGCTTCACTTGTACTCAATGTCATATATACAACATATGGAACATACAGCCAAAACTATACTGGTAAGTTGAGCTGTCTAGTAGTTTTAATGTTTAGAGGTGTTTTATACATCTAAGTGTATCTTATGGACATTGAATGTAGGATATGTATTACATTTTGTATACAGTAACATGATTTTGTGGATATCATTTATCAAAATGTAACATCTTTAAGGTTATGTGAAATGCTTTACATAGTATTGAGTAATACGGACATAAATTGGTGTTCGTAAGATGAAAGACATTTGAAGAAATCAGTTGTGATTTTGTATTAAATTAAGAAAAAAATATATATATTTGATAGGAATATAAAAAAATGTTTATTTAAGATTGAAATTTGATTATGATCTATCGTTATTAAAGGGGAATTTCTTAAAAATGATTTACTATACAAATAATCTCAATGCGGGGCTTTTTTTCATCATATAACCAAGGACCCTATAAACCAGGATGAACAAACTACCTAATTTTTAGCCACCCATGATGCCAAATGGTGGGACTACAAAAAAATTCTTAGTCGAGACCACGAAATTCTTAGCCGATTTACAGAAAAACTTAGCCTCTAGCAAGGGTTGTATCAATTCAAACATGTATAAATTCACATCCCAATCACCGTACTTGCGCTACAACCCTTGCTAGAGGCTAAGTTTTTCTGTAAATCGGCTAACAATTTTATGTAGTCGCACCATTTGGCATCATGGCATCATTGGTGGCTAAAAATTTGGTAGTTTGTTCATCCTGGTTTATAGGGTCCGTGATATAACATCACTTAAAAATAAATTTGAATGATTAATTTTTTTTCTAGTTTAATTGTTGATCTGTATAATGAAAATGCGGTATTTTTGTTTAGTTTAAAATTATAAATATTTTTTCAAATGAAAAATTATAATCAGAGAAGATAAAAAATGCAAAATTGAATGTATTTAAGGCAAAACCAGTACAAAAAGGCTTAAATTCGGCTGTGAATACCCTCCACCAATATCCTAAAAAAATTTTCTCTACTCTTTTTGATACAAATAATGTAAAAAACATTTGAAGTTAAATTATTGTGGTGAAAAAAATTTTTGAGGTGAAAAACATTTTTTTTGGATGTGAAAACAAATTTGTAGGTTGAAAAAAAATTTTGAGGTGAAAAAAATTTTATTAAGTGAAAAAAATTTTTTGTAGTGAAAAAAATTTTTTGAGGTGAATTTAAAATATAATTCACTTCTAAGCGACTGGTGAAAAAATATGAGAAAATATATTATGTACCAGTCACTACTATAAAATACACCAATTTGTATGGAAAATTTAGAGGTATCTTCACAAATCGACTTAAAATTGCATAAGGATTCCGAATATATGTATATAAAGGGTAGTTAAATTTTAAGGGCCAATGTTGAATGTGAACTACAACTAAACGTCAAGTGCATTTCATTTGACATTTATTAATTTCAGACTAACTCAATTTGAACCATGGAAAGATACACAATCGAGCAACGCGTTAAAGTTATTCAGGCTTATTATGAAAATGGGCCTTCAAATCAAAATGCATATCGTGCACTTCGTGATTTTTTTTGGTCAGCATAATCGACCAAATGTGTCCACAATCGGGAGAATTGTGGGCACATTTCAGCAAACCGGGTCTGTGGAAACACCTGTGCATACTCGTCCAGTTCGTTCTGCGGAAAACATTGGCTGTTGTTCACAATAGTGTGTCATGAGGTCGGTCAAGCATTTACCGTGAATGGTGTTCGCTATTGCGATATGATAACGAACTTATTTTGGCCAGTAATTGAGTATATGACCCAGGACGATATGTTTCAACAAGACGGTGCCACTTGCCACACATCTAACGAAACAATGGCTCTTTTGCGCGAAAAATTCAATGGCCGTGTTATCTCACGTGATGGCGATGTCAATTGGCCGCCAAGATCATGTGATTTGACACCGCTGGACTTCTTTCTTTGGGGTTATTTTAAAGAATAGGTGTACGTCGATAAGCCAGCAACAATTCAAGAACTATAGGATGAGATTATTCGGCACATTAACGGCATAGAACCTCAATTATGCCTCAGCGTCATTTAAAATTTGGACCATCGGATGCAGGTGTGCCGCCGAGGTCGCGGCGGCCATTTGGCCGATATTTTGTTCCATACATAATTGAACTATACCATATTATCATAATAAAAAGAAATGACAATTATTTGTGTTTTATTCAAAATCAACATCGGCCCTTAAAATTTAACCACCCTTTATATTTAAATCAAAACAATCAATATTACCCACAAGATTTGTTGGTAAATAATGGATTAGAAGGCAAACATGTGTAAACAATTTAATTTGACATTTCTACTTGCATTTTCGTGTTTATAAAAGGCAAAGGCAAGAAAGAAAAAAGAAAAAAATCAAGCAATGTCTTTCTATGTTAGCTGACAACTAATTGGACATATAGTAATAAAGAAGAATGTTAAGAACACGGAGTTAGTAAGTAAATTTCATCTTAACTCAGTAAATCAATGTGGATTATTTCTTATACATTTTTTTCCATTTGAGTTGTGAGTTTATTGTACGTATAAGAGATATTTAACATTAACACTTGAAGCCACGAAGAATATTGATGAATACAGTGGATTTCCCCATAACGGACACCTTACTCAAGCGGTGCCAATTCCAATCGTTACCCTTGTCTGGTGTTTCGATTTCACTAGTTCCCCATTCCCTTCCATTTCTTTCCCTTTATCTAGTCTTTCAATTCTACTCGTTCCTCGTTGCATTCCATTTCGTACCTCTGCTCGTTCCTCGTTGCATTCCATTTCGTACCTCTGCTCTGATGCTTTAATTTCACTTGTTTCCTCCTGTTCCATTCTATTTCAATTGGCCTGTCTAGTGTTTCAATTGCACTCGTTCCCCGTTCTAATGGTCTCTTTAATTTAAGGATTCTAGTTAAAGCGATTTGGGCTGACGGCACTGTTTTTCCATTGAATCGCCTTTATCAGTGTATTCTCACATGTTTCAATGGGTGCATTTTTAATTATCAGGATTCTAGCCGAAAAGATTTGAGCAGGTTATTTAGTTATTTAGTTAGTCAGTCAGGATCCACTATTTTAAATTTTTTAAATTTGACATCATAATTGATCAACCTTTACACTTTATCTGGTAAAGCCACCCTAAAGGCTTCAAAATAAATAATAAAAGTGTTATGGCCGCCATATTAGTTTGGACTTTTTGTATTTTCTAAATCTGATTTTATTTACGAATTGATAATTGAAAATTTTCCGTAAGAAAACATAAAAAAAATTTAAAAGCACTTACCAACGTGATATTGGATTCTCCATTTTTTACAAAACTTCTATCACTACACTCTAAAAAATCATTGTAAATTTACTTCTATAAAATGGGTAAAGTTTTATGTAATATTACGATAATTCGGTAAATATAAACACCAAATGCGTAAAACTTTTTTGCGCACACTTTCATATACAATAATACACACACGAAGTATTTTCAATTAAGCACATTATACCTAAAATTAATATTATTTTGTTGAATAAAAATTTTACGCTCAAAGTTTGTAAATATACTAACTTATAATGGTAAGAATAATTTATGACATATTGAAATTGAAAGAAAAAAATTTAAAATATTTTAAAAATTTAAAAAGAAAACTTTATTAGTTTTTTAAATTTATCAATTATTTGGAATTACTAATCAAAAAAATTATTGTTTTTATTCTTTTTGTGAGTTTTTAAACAATAAATTTATTGTTTTTATTACAAAACAAACATCGTTGTAGAAAATATGCACATTTTTTTAGGATTTTTACATTTACAGGAAAATCGTGTTTATTTACGCACAAATTTGGTAAATTTACTCTTCAATTTAAAAATTTTATTTAAATTTTAGGCACTTTATGTAATTTTACCTATTTTGTGTTCATCAATTTACGCATAATGTGTGTACTTTTTTTCATTTACGCACACAGAGTATATTTACCCAACTTATAGTAGGAGTACAGTTTCCTACTATAAGTTGGGTAAATTTCAACAGAAATTAATTAGAGTGTAGCTAATTTAAAAAAATCTAAAAGCAAAAATGAAGCTGGTTTCATCAATGATTTTAACATTGGCGTGTCAGAGGATAGAAGTATTCAAATAAAGCTTCTTCCATTACTTTTACTTTACTCTAAGGAAGCAATGACAATGCAATTAAATACTCTGATTATAAATAAGCTTTGATGAAATTTTAATTCATAAGAATGGAGAAAAATAAGTTTAAAGCAGCGACTGATATAAAAATACGAGTATTCTTTATTAAAACAAATACATAATTCTGCATTAATCAAAAATCTTCTCCGGGCAACTTTGAAATATATTTTAAAAGTTTTAATGAATTTTTGGCCAAATTTAAAATATTTTTGGATAATTTAAAAACTGGTTGGACAACTTTGAAACGATTTTGGATAATTTTAAAATATTTTTGAACAATTTTAAATAATTTTTGTACAATTTTAAAACCATTTTTGACAATTTAAAACAATTTTTATACAATTTTAAAATTATTTTCGATCATTTTAAAACATTTTCACACATTTTTAAAATTATTTTGGAAAATTTTGAATTAAAGGTATCGTAGAAATGTGCAAAAATGCACAGATTGTGCCGCCATAACTACTTAATGCTGCAAAAATGCAATAAATTAAAATAAATAAATACAGAAAATATATGATATATATTATAACTGAAGCTTTAGAAGCAATGAAGGGTGATTTTTTAAGATATGCATCGGGTTTATATCCAAATAATTACATTTGAAATATGAATATATGAGTAATTTTGGAAGTTCCTTAGAATAACACTAAAAAATCATAAAAGAATGTTAACTGAAGTTTTGGAAGCAATGAAAGAAGTTATAGCCACAGAACGACTTCCATTTTTTTTTGTTGGGCTTGTGATACTTTTTAGCACACAGTCGAAAAAAGTTATTTAAAACAACATTAAATTAAACATTAGAAGTTTGTTTTCTTTCTAATTTAAAAACGATATGTTTAAATTAAATTAAATAAAATGTTTAAATATTCGTAAAAAAATATTTAAATTAAATATAATAGAATTACTGAATATAGTAGAAGAATTGATTTTTTGTTTTGTAAAACAAATTGTTGTATTTTTGGGCAAAAATTTCAATCCTACATCCATAAAGCATAAGAGAATAGCAAAAATAATACTTCAATATATTTAGCGCTATGTTCAATTTAATGTCTCGATAATCCAGACATAGGTTAGGTTAAAAACGAGGAATCGGTGGAGAAGGCTCTCTTCATAATAGGCTTGTTGTGCGCTCTCATGTAGTTCGAATATTTTCTAAGGATCGAATCACTTTTATACTGCAAACACTCACTATTTATCTCGGGCTGACTTTATAATGAAAATACCTAAGACTATATTTGTTAAGAAAACCTTTGAAAACCTAAATTTGTTAAGAAAACCTTTGGTTTATTTAAGTATTTAGCAAGTCGAAAAAAAGAAAATTCACATTGTTTTTTTTTTGTATATTGAGAAACGTTCGAAGAACCTAATACATTTTTAAGGAATATTAATGTCTAAAAATCGGAAACACTTCTAATATATTTATGTTTTTATTTATGGTGTGGCGGAATCTTTATTTATTGAGTTGAATTTTAATAACAAGAAAATATTAGTTGGTATACCTTCCCAATGGGAAAATAAGTGATTTTAGTGATTCGATAGGTAACTGAATTGAGGAATATCAGAATATCTTAATTTTGGGTGATATGAACAATAATATATTTGATACGCGAACTGCAGAGATTGTACGTTGTGTTTGTGGCAGATTAAATTTGTTTACTTTTCATAATTCACTGCCTACACACTTTGATGTGAGAACAAGAACTAAGTCATTGTTGGATTATTTTTTAGTAACCGATCCAAACATGATCAGTTACAATGTTCTGGTATTTCACATCATTCACTTCTATATTTTTCTATGTATGCGCCTGTTGTTAGAGTAGATATAATATTGAATACTTTGATTATAATTCTGTTGATGTTTCGTCTTTGGAGAGTGTTGCGTTGTCTGCTGATTTTTCAGCCCTCTGTACGACGACTGATGTAAATGATCAACTGAGTGTCTTGTATCAAAATTTAGATACAGCACATTCAGTAGTTTTTTTTATCAGACGTAAATTGAACCTAAGCGTGATTCTTGGTTTAATTCGAGATAAATAACATATGCAGTTTCAATAAGAGATTTAGCTTATGAAACTTTTAAGGGTAGCAGGTAGGGAAAAAAATATTGTACATAAAGAAATAAAGCAAAATCGTTAATAGGGAAGGAAAAACGTATGGTTCATGCCCAGTTATTTGAGAATCTGGATAGTAAAAGTATGTGAAGAGTGTTGACAAATAATGGTATTCTACAAAGTGAGTCTTATGGCGATCACCCTGATGCTACGGCTTTAAATAAGATGTTTGCGTCTAATCAAAGTAATGAGGAGATGCCTTTTGATCTTAATCTAACTTCATGCTCGAACAACGGATTTTCATTTAGATATGTATTGCTGAGTGAAATATTTGATCAGTTTTTTGCGTTACCTTGTAAGGATAGTTCGTTACCTTTTTTATTATTTGCAAGCATAAAGTAATAAGTTACTTATTATTGATTACGTAATATATGATTTATAAATATAAAGTAATAATTGAAATATTTTTTAAGATCTATTTTTAGATACATTACTTTGTGTTTTTTTTGTAAGCAAAAGGGTAATGTATGTTTATTTTGATAGCTCAGTGGGTAGAGTTATTGGCTGGCAACCAGATTTCCCTGTTCGAATCCCATCTTGACCACATTATTTTTTAATAAAAATTCCTCTTTTTTAAAAATCTATTTTTCCATTCTCGTAACCATATAAGTAACCCCTTACATTATCACCTCTAAAGTAATGTTTATTTACATTACTTTGAGGCTCATCGCCTTGTAAAATTCATCAATGAAGTAAAGTGTAAAGTAATCCATCGGCTCCTATGGCTATACATTACTTTACACATTATTTTGTAATGTGTGGTTTTGCTGGGTACTTCTGCATTTCCGAATATTTGGAAAATAGCACGTATAAGACCCATTAGAAAACATGGCTTGTCTAATAATGTAGAAAATTTGAGAGCAACTTCTGTCCTACCTGTATTGTCGAAGGTTGTGGAGAGACTGATGAAGGCTCCGATAACTGAATATTTGAACCAAAATAATCTTTTGAGTAGCTGTTAGTTTGGTTTTCGTGAGAATCATAGTACTACTTCGCTTTTAGTGGGTCTGACAGATACTATAAGAACTCATGTGAATACTGAACATTTATGTGTACTGCTGTCACTTGGCCTTACTAAGGCATTTGATAGGATATGTCATAAGTTACTTTATAATTTTTCAAGGACAGCAGCTTCATTAATCTGTTCATATCTAACAGATCGTGCTCAGTTTGTATCCTCGGGTGTTGATGTTTCAGATGTTATACCAGTCATAAGTGGTGTCCCACTGCACTCAAAAAAAAAGAACTAGAATTTAGAAAAATTTATTTATTTAGAGGAAAAATTGAAATGAAAACGGCGCCAAAGGCACTTTTTACCAATATTTAATAAAATTTTCCTTGAAACAAAGAAACAAATAAACAAATTTCACTTAAAATTTTGTAAAAATTTCTAAATTATAGAAAAATTTTACTACTGAGAAGTAAATTTTTATTATAAAACAGTAAAATTTCCTTGTTATTAGTTCATACATCATCTAAAATTGTACTGTTAGGTAGGAAATGTTTCCTTGGTTTTAAGAAAAATTTTATTTTATTTATGTTCATTAGATAATTTTTTTTACTAAATACTAGGACTTAACTCCCTAAAAATAAGAAAATATTTTCTTACAACAAGTTAAGCAGAACTTCTTTTAAGTGAAAATTATCCTTATCCTGCTTATACGGTAAAGGTAATATATTTTACCATATATTTTAAAGTACTTTACAATCATTGAGTAGATATTTTCCCACATTCGGAGGACTTCCGCTTTGTGAGGACACTGCTTTTTACAAGCTTTTTGCTATACAATTTTGTTTTAAAACTAAATTGAATTATACTAAATTCATGTATTTAAAATATAAATTAAATTTCATTAGCAAAAAGGTAAACAAATTAAAAAAATGTACTGCAGGATATCCTGAAACGTAATAAATTGTGACAAAGTCAGATCCTTTTCGTAGTTAATTAACGATTTTGCTTGAGAGAACTACAAAAAGGGACGCCCTACATAACACACTGCATCTATGGTTAAGGAACACTGGGGGTCCTTTGTCTTCTTAAATTAACTAATTTAAGGAAATTGTTGCAAAAATATAAAATATCACAGTTACATTTCTTGTTGTTATTGGAAAATGGAAATGTCATAAGTTTATTTTATGGGATTTTTAGCTTAAACTTTATTTGACATATACAAATTTTAACTTTTTTATTATTAAGTGAAAAAAAAAAATAGTTCGATAAAGATAAAGTTTAATAAGCGCTACGTCAATTACAGGAAAGCCATTATGCCGTAATGTATAAAATGCGCCTGAGATATTTTGTATTGTAGTCAACAAACAAATTTAGTACCTAAAAGCGCAAATTCGAAATTTTTTAATTTTTACCCTTTGCTAACAAAATTTTAAAATATATTTTAAGCTACTTTAAGTTTAATATTTAAGACTGTTAAGATAAGAGATGGGCACGTGAGAGAGTTTTGACTTACGCACGATCACGAACCATAAATGGTGCACGGTAGTTTTTTTAAATGCTTTAATTTCTTTTATTAAATTATATTTTTTTTTGAAAATTAGAAAAACTTACTTGTTTGTTTTTAATTGATTGTGTTTTTGGAATAGAATATTTAAAATAATTTAAACGTTTCCAACAAAAAAAAAGTCCTATACCAAATTTTATTATTTTTTTAAAATAAGAAAACTTTTACTTGAAAATTTATCTGAACTAAGTTGCATGAAAATTTTCCTTCGAAAGAGTTCATCAGTTTCTAAAATCAAGTCAATTTTAATTATTACATAGGAAAAAATTTATTACTTTTTGTTTTTGATTGTCGGAACTAATTTTTAGAAAACAATTCTTCAAAATTAGAAAGTGGTAGACTTAAAAACTGAATTTAGAAATGGCTTTCTAAAATTTAGTTAATTTTACTACTAGCGAACAAAAAATGAATACACATTAAGTTCAAGTACTTTCTCGATTTTAGTTAGACACATTTTTTGAACTAAATGGGAGTAAATTATGTCCTAAATTTTGTTTTGAATTAAATTTAATTTTATTTTATTTGATTATGCAAATTTCTTAAAATTAAGATGTATTTTCTTAAAGTTAATAAATTTTTATTTAATTGACTTGTTTTTTTTTTCTAAAATCAAGAAATATTTCTAAGTATATAATTATTTCTAAGTATATAAACTATTTCGGTTTCCTCAAACATAGGAATTTTTATTCTTTTTAAGAAAATTTTTCTTAGTTTTAATAAAATTTTATTTAAATTGAGAACAATTTATAAACTATTTTGAAGGAAATTTTTGATTACATTTTAGTTCATGTCTTTTTTTCAGTGTGAGATCTGTTATTGGTCCCCTTCTGTTTACTATGTTCGTAAATAATATTTTTAATATATTGGATGTTGGAAGATGTTATCTGTTTGTGTATGCGGATGATATTCAAGTTTTATTTTGTGGTAGAATGGATAACTTAGATGTATATTCAGTCTGTGTTAAATTATTCTACAAACTTTATTTCAAATTGGTTGATTAATAATTACTTATCAATTAATACAATGAAGACAAAGGCAATGTTATTTTCGACCTCACATAAATATGTTCAAGATGTTTATTTATCTATGAAACTAATATTGAATTTGTACACCATTTATCTATCTTAGGTGTAGTTATTGACCACAATTTGACATTTGAATATCATATTAGGTATTTTTTATTTTGAGGAGATTATATAATACAAATCTTATTATTCCTGTTTATGTCAAGGAAAGAATTGTTCACAGTACCATAATGCCTCTTTTTCTATATTGTTTGGAGATGTTTTCTGGTACTTGGGCTTATAACATTAGGGACATTCAGTTGCTATTTAACAGAGTTATAAGATATGTATATTCGGTACAAATTCGTGAACATATAACAGAACATGTTATTCGTTTTCATGGATCATCGTTTTGTGATTTTATTAAAATAAGTCTCCTACTATATTTCTATCGAGTTTTTAGTATAAATTGTCCTTTGTTTATATCATTTTTTTTTTTTAGATTTACTAGATCTCATAGTCTAATTGCACCTTTCAATACTCCTTGGGTGAGTCCGTCTTTTCATAGGCGTGTGATTTTATTATTTAATGCGCTGCCAGCATCTTTAAGGAAATTCAATTATAGTGATCATGTTTATAAAATAAAATTTTAAATAACTTTTAATAATTACAACAATTTTCTTATCTTTTTGATAATTTTTTATTACAACATAATTCTTTTTCTCGTTTCAATTTGGGATAGCAAAATATTATATATTTTATTTATACAGTATCAAATAAATAGTTATCAGAATTTTAATTTCTAAATTTTAAGGTAACCTCAATTGAGTCGAATATTGTAATTTATTAATTGGCCTCTAGGCTACAAAATGTTGAATAAAAAAATAAAAATAAAAAATTTGCCGCCAGTTCAGCCCTCTCCCTCTCTCTCTTTTTTGTGCTTATTTGTATATGTCTAACTCTAATATAAATCTTTTTAATTCCCCATACAAACAGTTTTTCGGTATGTGATTCATCATATTTTCATTTAAAAAAAACACTCACAGAGCTGTAATTGATTTCTTTTCTTAGTTTATACCTTTTATTCTTGTTTTCCTAAACAAAAATTTTACTAGACTTACTCTTGCTTTGTTCTTTAACCCTTATGTGAGTGACAGGGTACCCGGGTAACTTTTTAAACTTTACTGCGTTTTTTTTTTTGTTTCAAGTTTCTTGAGGGAGTGGAACCTCTTGAGAACTCTTATTATTGTGTTTTAGATATATTTGGATAAACATTAGCTTAGTTTCTTATTTTGAGAGGGTGCTGTGAGTCAATTTAAATTTTTCACCCTTAACGGAGTGACAGGGTACCCGGGTACCCTAATGAAAATATTTAAAATAAAATTTTTTTATTAGTATAATTTTGATTTATTTTAATGAAAATGAGTTTAAAATCATGTTGGGTTATTCAATCTGCAATATTTTCTTATTTTTGACATGAATGAAAATGAAAAATAAAAAGACAATGTTAGTTGTTTTGTATATTTCTTTTTTTATTTATTCAAGCACAAAAAAATATAAATAATAAGATACACTTCACTATATAAAAAATCAAAAAAATAAAAAAAAAAATAGTTTACTGAGTTCCTTGGAAACAGGTTTCACACAGAGGACGGTTAATTGAATGTTCGTTACAAATCGGAATACAACAACTTGCGCACGCTTTCCGAGTTTTTCTATTTGTTTTATTAGTTTTGCAAATAGAGCAACTGCCGACAACTCGGATGCGGCCACTTTTATCTCTATTTTCGGAAACTGAATTATCTTTTTGTCCACTAGGAATGGATAATGTGCCAAGAACTTGATGAATGGCAGACCGGGTGAAAGGTTTTGCAATTATTTTTTGGTTGGTCATACGTTGTTCTATATTTGCTTTACACAATTGAAAACTTAAATCCTTTAAAAATTGTCGTCGCCGATCTGTTGATTTACGATCTGGATTATATTCGACATATATAATATAAGCTGCCAAAGCAGCTACATCAATCACATTGAAAAATAATGCTAGCGGCCATCGACTTGTTCTTCTTTTTGTTGTGTATTGACCTAAAAGTTTATCCATATTATCCACGCCTCCTTTAGTTTGGTTGTAATATGTGATAATTGTAGGTTTAGCAGCTAATGTGGTTTCCGTTTCAGGCTTCGTATGCATAGAAGAAAACATAACAACTGCTTTCTTTTTTTTTTGAACATACGAACACAATGTCCCATCCTGGCTGAAAGCAAAGTTTGTGGAATACAATTGCCTGAAACAAAAAATTGTAAAGAAAAAAAGTACAAAAGCATATACATATGTATACACCCAATGCTTACCTGTCCTTATGAGGCTGCATAGTTGGTGGTAAAAATCTCTTGTTCTTTCTCACTGTTCCAACTAATGTAAGATTCCAAGAATTTAGTGTTTGGGCCAGTTGCAACGAAGTAAAAAAATTGTCTGTAGTTATATTTCTACCAGTATTTTTGTACGGACTGACTAAATCTAAGACTATACGTTCTCCTACATTTATTTGGCGATTGCCATCTATTGGTTTACCCGTATAAATTTGGCTTCTTAGTGGGTACGAATTTTCAGAATCACAAGCCCAAAAAATTTTAATGCCATATTTTTCGGGCTTAGATGGCATGTACTGAGTGAAACGAGTGCGACCCCTGTATCCATATAATTGTTCATCAACAGTTATGCTTTCGCCCGGCTTATATAATTTAAATAAATTTTCGTCCAACATCGTCCAAATATCTCTTATTGCAGCAGCTTTGTCAGTTTCAGCACGCTTAGCACGAGTGAGGTCGTTATCAAATCGAATAAAACGTAAAAATAATTTAAATCTATCATAAGACATTGCTGCGCGAAACAAAGGTAAATGGTATGGTTTCCATAATTCTGTTAGGTGCTCTGAATTTGATTTATGCACGCCACCAAAGATCAATAGTCCCAAAAAGGAATCTAGCTCTTTTTCTGAAAATGGCTCAAATTTTTTTTTCTCTGGCCGATTGCAAGCGTCTGGATATTTTAATTCTAAATTTTTGTTATAGTTATCAGTCACTCTTTTTCCTTTTCTATTACTTTCACGCAAAATTATATCGCACATCTCCTTGGATAATAAAGTTTTGAATATATCCTTAGGTGTTCCTATATTTAGACCTGAAGCAGGACCTCTACGTTGCCGTAACACATTTCTGTTAATGGATTGGTATTCCGGATAGGGATCAAGACGCCAACGCGTACCATCCTTTCCACAGAGTTCAGTTATTTCTTCAAATTCTTCACTCTCGTCAGAATCATATGAATCCTCGTTAGCCTCTATATATCCCATATTTTCGGCATCGGATGCTTCTGATGTCATGTCGCAAATATTCAACATATGTTCATCTGATAAAAATTCTCCATCATCACTCGCACATTCGTTTAATATTTCGTTTATATCGGTTGAATTTAAACGTGCTTTTTTAGAACAAGTAGCCATTGTATAACACTTTACCTTCTCGCGCTCACCGAACTTATTCATGTATGAACTTAGTAATGAATGAATGCAGTAGCAAGTAGATGAATTTGTCGATCAAGCACAAAGCCAGAGGGGAATCCCCAGATTAGTGTTGATGTTAGACATTAAAAAACGTATATTTTACATTTCCCAGCATTAATCTTTTATATATATTGAAATATAATATAAAACTTTCGTATATATTGTATGTGGTACCCGGGTACCCTGTCACTCTGTTAAAGGTGTTTTTTTTGTCACTCACATAAGGGTTAAAGTAGGTTGTTTTTGATTTAAAATACGATTTAAATTTATTACTTATACGGTTATATAGCGTATGAGTGATATTTGTTTAATGTATTAATTAATAACACTCATACGCCACATCTGCGATATGTTAAGGTTATAAAACAAACAATGATTGAACATTGAACGATACAAATTTTGAAATATTGCCATTAGCTATTTAATAATCCACAACTAGTTACAGTAAAACTCGGTTAAAACAAACTGCGACAGAACAAATAAATTAGTTCCTCTTATGCGAAGTTCTTACTAAGCGGGAACAAGTTTGTCTAACTTTTACTATTATTCGCAAAATAATTTAGATTTTTATTTTAATTGAAATTGTGTAGCCCTTGCATTGCATTTGTTTTAATAAACTAATTTTTATGTACATTTGAAAAATACAGGTTGGTTGAAAAGTTCCTGCGCTCACCAAGAGATGGCTCTGCTAGCTCCAAACTTTTTTTTTCTCAAGTTGGTATAACTGGCCTGAGAACACATGCAAAGTTGCAAGTCATTCTGTCAATTCTTTCTTTGTTTACAAGCCATTTGAAGTTGACGTGTCATTGATTTTTTTTAATATGGAAAAAATTGAATATCGTGCAGTCATTAGATTCTTTGTTTTGAAGGGTTTAAAAGAAAAGGAAATTTATGAACAATTGTTAGGAGTGTATAAGGAGTCCTTACCTTTAAAACGCACCGTTGAATTTTGGGCTGGTGAATTTAAACGTGGTCGTACCAACCTTAAAGACTATCCACGCGAAGGATGACAAAAAACTGCAACCACAGCAGAAATCATTGAGCAGGTACATAATATGATTAGTGAAGATCCAAGTTTGACTAAGCGTGAAATTGCTAATGCCATAGGCATCTCAGACGAACGAGTACTCCATATTTTACATGAAGAATTACGTATGAAAAAACTGTTTGGAAAGTTAGTGCCACACACATTAAAAATTCAACGAAAACTGGATCGAAAACAAATTTCTCAGCCTAATTTGTAGCGTTTTAAGCCGAATAAAACCGACTTCTTGCATCGTTTTATAACTATGGATGAGACTTGGATCTACCACCATGATTCTAAATTGAAACAAGAACGTTTACAGTGGACTGAAGAAGCTGGTTGTTCAGCTCCAAAGCAGGTGAAGTCACAATGATCAGCAAAGAAGGTTATGGCATCAGTTTTTTTGAATGCAAAAGGAATTTTGTTAATTGATTATCTTCAGAAAGGTAAAACAATCAACTCTGAATATTATTGCAGCCTTTTGGATCAGCTTGATAAAAAAAATTCGTGAGAAAAGACCTGGTTTAAAAAAGAAAAAAATAATTTTTCATCACGACAATGCACGTGCTCACAAAAGTGTTTTGACGATGGCTTAATTCAAAGTATTAAAGTACGAATTGCTTGAACATCCACAGTATTTACCAGATTTGGCTCCCAGTGACTACTATCACTTCAGAAATCTCAAACAATTCCTTCGTGGAAAACATTTTTCGTCGAATGAAGAGGCCATAGCAGCCGTATACGGTTATTTTGCAGAGCTTCCGGAAAACCATTATAAGGATGGAATAAAATTATTGGAACAAGTGTATTGAGCTTCTAGGAGATTATATTGAATAAAAAAATAAATTTCGTAACAAAAACAGTATGCTTTCATTTCGAGTGCAGGAACTTTTCAACCAACCTGTATATCCTTGATTTAAAAATACGTCAAAAAATAGAATTTCTATCTTTCTAAATCAGGGAGAAAGATTTGTGTTTTAAATTTAAGATTGAAAAATATTTCTGAGTATCTATTTATGAATATCTTTTTAGAAATTTATATTAAAAATGGAGAATTTAAGGGACTGACACAAACAGTTCGGTGCAAGCAAATTAATTATTAACACAAGAATTTTATAAGAAAATTAAAAACCAAACGACAGGACTTTCAAGTTTTATTTAAACAAGTTTTACTGTATGTTACTATGATATTTGTTTTTTCTTTTTCCTAAAAATTAATTTCATAACTTTAGTGATTTATATCCTACATATATAAGTAATTATGCAAAGAAAAACAATTTGCTCTAAGAATTTGTCAATAAATAATTTCACAAACATAAAAACTGATATTGATTTTTGCTTCATGACACTTTTTTGTTGAAGATAATTAATGAGTTTGAAAGAAAACAAAAAAAATAATAATGATACTTTTATAGCATTGCATTAATTAATTAACTTATGTTTTGGGCTGCGTAATTAATAAATAATTATAATTTAAGTGTCACCTAAAGCAATGAAACAATAATAAAATAAAACACACAAACACTTTATATCAAATACATGAACTTTGTTGTTGAACTTATAAAATCACAAACAATTTGACATTAGCAGGACATTTGTTAAAAATGTTAATGAAATAGTAGATGATGTAGTAGATGCTGCTGCTGCTGCTTTTGGTGATGACTAAGATGATGACTAGCAAACAAAAAATAATGTTGATGATGTGATGTTGATGATGAAATGACATAAACACTAGACATTTGAACTTATGAGAATATTCAATGTTTTTGTTTTAACTTATTTACAATGACTTCATATTTGCCTTACAAGTGTTGGAGTGTTTAAGAAGTTTTGCTTAAAAATCATTAATTTTATATTTTCATCATTTATATTTATTTTTGTCTTTATTTTGTTCTTTGTTTTTTTTTTACATGCAGATTCCTGGCAACTACTATGTTATCCGCTGGCGTCACAATTATGGATCCCATAGCATTGACAATGATTGAAAAATATGGTGGTGATTTTGGACGTGAACGTCTTTTCTCTAGTATAGGCATGGCAATTTTTTCACCCATCACTGGCATCATGATTGATTACTCTTCGAGAGGTCTTGGCTATACAGATTATTCAGCTGCCTTCTACACATACGATATTTTATTAACAATTTCAACAATTTCGGTGTTAATGATGCCACTGGGTGAAAAACTACCGGCCGATAATGTCTTTAGAGATTTGTGGAATCTTTTGAAAATGCCACATGTAATTACATTTATATTCTTCTTATTCATATTGGGTAACTTTTGGGGTTTCATTGAAAGCTTTTTGTTTTTGTATTTGAAAGAATTGGGAGCACCGAATTATTTATTAGGTAAGTACACAATAAGAATATATAAGAAAACAAATACATATTATGCAAACACAAAAAAAAGCATATAAGTAGTACAGTGGGATATAAAGTTAATTGAGGGAAGACATTTAAATAAAATATCTTAAAATCAGTAGAATCAAGCGTTCGTAAAATTTTTAAAGGGTGGAAACCAAAAAATTATGATTTTTAAGTCTAAATATTATCAAAAAAAGTACAAATAGGAATGTATACACTATATTATTTTATTAATTTTTATATTATTGCTTTTAAAATATTAGGCTCGTTTTTTTCGAATTTTATATCTATAACTACTTGTACAAAAAACAACTCCCTACTTACCTGATTTTTCTTTAATTTTCGTAAACAAATACAATTTGAACATTTTGGGGCCGCCTTGGTACGAAAGCTGTTTTCGTATATGGACTTCGCGGGAACACGAAAAAGAGCAATTATATTATTTGCCCCGCTCTACCTTTACTTACAAACACATAATTTATTTGTTAGCTTTTGTTGTTTTTAATAATTTATCAAATTAAAAATACAAAAATTTCAAATATTTTTATTACAGATATTTTTGTTAACATTTAAAAGAGAAAATCTAAGAATTTCTAAGACTTGGCAGCATTTTTATAAATTCAAAATTTTTAAAATTTATATCTACTTAGCAAGTTTATATCTACTTAAATTTGTATGGAATATTTATATTAATTATAAAAAAAGACAATTTCCCCTGAAGAAGTCACCCAATGTGGTGACGAAATATTGGGATAAATAAATATTTATAATTAAATTTTTTATAAATAAAGGATCTTCAGCTCGATAAGGAATAATACATTTATAAAATTCGAAAAAACAAACTTAGTTTAAAATTTTTTTGTAATGTTTAAAAACTTCTCTTATTTTTTTTAGTTTTTTTATAAAAATATTTATATTACAAAAATATTATAAATTTCTAAAAAGACAGAAAATTCTGTACAATTCAAAAAATCAAAACTATTCTAACAATATTTTAAAAAGAAAATATTTTAAAAAGATAATGCAAAGTGGTTACAAAGTAGAGTGGCTACAAGGAAAATATCTTATATTACAAGTTAAGAACATTAAGTTAGGTTAGGTTGAAGAAGAGGACATACACCTAAACCTTTAAATCGTCTTGTTGCGCGCTCTCATGTATGTTGGAATTTTGCTATCAGTTTTATGAGTCTTGCAACCGGCTGACTTTCGTCAAGACAAGATTTCTAAATAAAACCCTGGATGTTCTTAAAATTCAAGCAAGTCGCAAGCAATGCTGGTTTAACTAAAAACATTACTTTAAAGTTTCTGCACTCACATTTTTTTATGAATTGTTACGAAATTTTAAGAATTTTCGGGAAAACATATTTTAAATTTTAGGTTACTACACTCAGAATATTATGTAGTTAACTGTTTGTAGTTTAATAAAAAAGTTTTCCGTTCCATTTAAAAATAAAGGAACATACATTTATTTTTTAAAGAAATATCTATATTAACTTTTTAGTACATTTATTCGAAATAATTTTCTATCCATTTTTTTTCAGTTTCATTTATTTTTTACATAAAAATTTACCCACAAAACAGAAATTTGTGGTTTATTTGTGTCCGTAACAGTTATTACAAATTTAAATTTATTTTGCTGTCTATTTCAAAAAAAAAAAAAAAAATATTCAACAAATTTTAATTTGTTTTTTTATATTAATACAAATTACAAGAACAATACAAATTACAAGAACTTTATAAACACACGTACATACACAAACACATTCACACAAAAAGTGTCTATAGCTTTGCATACATACATTTTGTATTGTAGATTAAAAAAAAACAAAAAATACAAAAATGGAAACAATTTCAAATAAATGATAAAAACTTTTATTTTTAAGGAATTAGTAGGTAAAATTTTTATATTTATTTTAACTGATTATATCATTTGTTTCTTACGGATATATCAGTTGATTAATCAACATTTAAAAATAAATAACAAAAGGCATTTAATTTAAATGAAAATTAAGTAGACCGTTTTTTAAATGAAATATCATTTCTTGTAAATGACATTTTCTGTTATTTTAACTTACAAATTATTTTAAGTGTAGAAAAAACGATTTTTGTGGTTTGTTTTTCAAATTGAAATTTTTTTTGTGTATGTAATTTTACAAAACACAACACACACATGTGTATATATTTTTGTTTACTATGTGTGTATCTATAGATCAATTCCATATGAAAACGATCAAAATTGGCAAATTTTTGGACTTCCAATAAGCCGACCACAGGTCATAAAATGTTTTGTAAATTTTTTAAATTACCAGGTAATAAATATTTCGCCATATTTATGGAAAATCCGTGTTTTATGACTTGTTTCTGCACGTGTCATTTTAGGCGAAATATTTATTACCTGGTAATTTAAAAAATTTACAAAACATTTTATGACCTGTAGCCTCAGTCAGGTTTGGTGTGCCATTACATGCCACTGCTGCTATTATCCATGGATTTATGGCCGATCTTGTGAAGGCAGGCAGACCATATTCACTACACACTCAACTTGGGGCTCTTAAAAAAATTGATTTTTTCTTCATAAATGCATTTTTAACTGTAAAATAATTTTTAAAATGTATTTTTAATAATAAAATAATGTTAAATAATTAAAAATAATTCAATTATAAAAAATATAAAAACAATGAGAACAAGGTGGTCTCTTAAATGCTCTTCTCCTGTCCAAACAAGGAGTCGGGGCCCATTTTTTATTGCTGATTCTTAAAGCAAAAATTATGAGGAATCAAAAAAAAAAAAATAAAATTAGCCGGAAAATTTAGGAGCTTCTGTGGAAAATCGGAAAATTTAATTTTCATGGGAAAATTTAATTTTCATGGGAAAAAAGGTAAATTTCTGAGAAAAATTAGGAAAATTATATTTTTCAATTAAAGCCTGATTCAATACCTTTCCAACGAGCTATCACTCGTTGCGATCGCTTTAGTAGTTTTTTTTAAAACAACTTTCAATGAGGTCCCTTATAAAGAATTCTTCAATTTTGTCACATGACAGTGGTGTACACCACCACTAAACCAGTCACTATAAAAAAAAAAAAAAAATATGTAGGTACATTATTTTTTGCTGGGCAATCGATTGAGACTATTTATTTTAAAATCGGAGAGGGGTCGTCCAAAAGGTGATCGCTTTCATATGAAATTGCTCTATATTTGAATAGTTTGTTGTAGTTTTCAATGAAATAATTTTGCATATAAACAAACTATTTTGATATAAAAAAAAAAACAAAAAGGAATTATATGAATTTCTATTTGTAGAAACAGAAAACATAAAATTTAACATTTAACAGAAAATATCAACTCCTGCTTAACATCTGCAAAGTTTTAACTTTTTGAATGACTGATTCAAATAGTTAAAAAATATATTTCTATGAGTTTCAATTCATTTTTTATTTAAAAACAAACTTTACGTTATACTATTTAAATAAACTATAGTCGATAATGGAAAATATATTGTGAGTGTATCCAAAGCCGTTTTTTCAGGCCGCTTGATTGGTATTTTTCGTCTGTTCAACTCCTATTTTCACCACGTTTCTATCGAAGATTACAAAATGCACTTTATCACACTTTCGTGAACACCTATTTTAAGTTTCATGTTTCCAGCCAATGGCTTTTGGGCAGGACATCAATAGGAAGACTGTCAGAAGTCTACGTCTGAGGATTAAACTCAGTTTGGGCTACGTGAATAACTGATTAAATTGAGTTGCGATGGGTCCATGTAGCTCAGGAAGAAAATTTCCATTACACCATTAAGGGGTAAATTTCTCCTTCATCACCCAATTAGACCATATTCCAGAGAACATATATTAAAAATTTCAAATTTTTAGGCAAGGCTGTTTGAGAAGAACGTTAAGGGGGCACTTTTCCATTTTCTACCGTCCATTTCCATTTTCTACCACATCTTGCCTGAAAATTTCAAAAAGTATCTTGTTAGTGAATCAACCACGGAACACATATTTTAAATTTAAAGGAAAACACATAATTAACTTAAATTACTTAAGAGAGTTATTGGTATAGAACGAAAAATTAAAAGTTTTTAAAATTAAAAATGTCTATATGTAAAATTTTTTTTCGTACCAAAACAAATTGAAGGTCGCATTTAGCTATAAGCCTTAGGTTTTCAGCCAAAATGGTTTGGTCAGGTCATTATTGGAGGGGTTACTTTCACTTCTTTTAATCCTCGTTTTTATCATATTACTGGCAAACATATCAAAAAGTACCTTAGCAGTGAATTTAACTTACATAATTAAAATTTCTGATTTCTAGCTTAATGCTTTTGGGTAGGATGTCAATTTTAATTCCTACCATGTTTCTGGCAAAACCGCGAAAAATTACCTTATCAGTGAATTATACCATATTCCATGGAACTAATAAAATTTTAGCACTCCAGCCAGAGGTTGGTTAGTTAGATCAAGTAGCAGCTCACGTCTTCGTGAGCATAAAGTAAAGTCAAAAGCGAAGCCGTTTGAAAAGACTTCATCATGCGTAGGAAGCTGATATCCAGAGATCTAGATAATGAATAAGTTCACCTAATCCTAAGACCGATATCACCTAAAGGTCGTCCAGTATATGATCACCCAAAGTTATATGTCACATGCCCTACAGTGCCAAAACTTCTGACCATCATGCAGTGACCATTCAGCACGGCCGTTTGTCTCGAAGATTACTCCCACTCCTACTGAAGAGAGATTTAGTACGCCTGAGGTACTAGTTGGGGCATACTTAAATGTCCAGGCCCCTCGCCTTCCAGAGGTAGTGCTCGAAGATCCCACCCTTAATGAATCCCGGTGATGTACAAAGAGAAAACGGATTCATTGTGACAACCGAATTTAATGCCAACCGAATGATTTTTTTACAACAATCGAATTATTTGGTTGTCACAAGCAAATGTATTCCTGGGTCAATTGAAAAATTATGTTCCAATCGAAATTCTGTTGCAGTGATCGAATTTTTGTCGCCACAAACAAATATATCGATGACCACAACTGCATTTTGCGGTTGGAAAAAAATTCGGTTATCAAAATGAATCTGTTTTCTCTGTAAAGCGGCTCACATCGCTGTGAAGAATTTTAAAGCAGACCCTACCCTTGCAAACTCATATCTGGCTCTTTACCGTAAAAGTCGCTCTGATAAATAATCAGGGACTTGCAACTAATCCTAGACAGTTCTTCCCTACACATCCAGAAAACCAAACTTATTACAATTGAATGGTTCGGCTGGAGCAATTGAATTTTTCGTTTGTACTATAACTACTAGTCGTTGTGTCTATCTTTATTTGGAAAACGGAGTTAAATTCCAGTTTTCTTAATTGATTTTTGGTTGTCACAAAAATTCAGTAAACACAACCGAATTATTCGATTATCAACAAATTCGGTTGTCAGCACGAATCTGGTTTCCCTGTGCACTGACCAACGAGGACAGAATATGTTATATACAAGTTCAACGTCATAAACGCTGCCTGACTATCGACGAAGATACCCACGGTTATCTCAGATGTTGGATCCATCCTGTGTCATTCCTTTTTAATAGGTAAGCTGACTGTCGACGAAGATACCTACGGTTCTCTAAGCTCCAACCATATACATAACAGTCTGCAAGGCTCCCTAAGAGATAGAATTTCCGCTTTAAAGACACTAGCATAATCATGTAACCTGAAGAAGCATTGTGTGTCGCAATTACTAGAGAAGAGCCCAGAGCCTACCCCACAACTTATCTTTGAGCTGTCGTTCTATTTTTTGATGACGAATCGCGTTATTGCATTACTCCTTTTTGGAAAGGAGTATCGAATGCAATTCAAGAAATAGAGTTGTACTATGAAGGGGAGCTTCCGCTGCCCGTCAAAAGGGTGTCACTCACGTTATTATTTTTATATAGAGATTAAATAAAAATAGCGAATGAATATGCCAGCTAATAAAATGAACTGGTATAGTAAATCGAAACATGTAAAATAAACGATGAGCGGTTTGACCAAATTTCCTTTTTTTAAAATACTTTTTCTTGGTATATAATGCATTATGTGGTAATAAATTCCAGTTTATTTCAAGACTTAGTTTCAACTTCTATGGCTATTTTGAAAATTAATTCTATGTGTATTTTTTGTGTCAATTAACATACATTGTTTGAAAACCATTATTGATCATCAGAGGGTTAACATATACAAACGTTTGTATGATAAAACTAATTGATTTTTTTTTGTGCAAACTTTTTGTCCCACTGTACTTTGAATATATAAACAACTGTTAAGTAACATGCCAAATTTAATCAATGTTATGGTTTACTTTTTCAATTTCTCTTTCCTTTTGTCTCGATTATACACACAGAAAAATAAGTTTTTTAGAAACAGATTTAAAATTAAACTTATAAGGAATGTCTCCAAACTGATACACACTGATATCTTTGCAATTTCGATATAATGTATATTAACAGAGCTTATAAAGAATTCAATCCTTCATTCAATTTTAATTTTATTTGACTATGGAATGATTGAATTCTTAAGCTAAAATTTTTGAATGTGAATGAATTATTAGTTGGTCTTAATCGCTTTCTAAAAGATTTTATTCCTTTTTCATCATTTTTGGGAATTTAATGTTGTTGTATATTCGATTTTGTTTCATTCGATTGTGTAATTTGGTAATAACAATCGACTTTCTTTATTCCATTTTAAAATGTGAAATATAAATAACTACGTTAGTAGTTTTAATTTAAGTTAATTAAAAATTAAAAACAATCAAAAGTTAAAAAAACTAAATAATCGTTGAAATTAAAAAAATCGCCGAAATTTAAAAAATCGCCAAATTCACAAATTTCAAAAACTGAAAAAAGAAATTGCTAAAATTGTAAATTATCGCTCAAATTAAAAAATAATTGCTACAATTCGAAAAACGCTCAAATTCAAAAAAATCGGCGATATTTTAAATAATCGCTAAAAATTATAAAAAGTTGCGAATACCGAAAAAACTATAGAATTTAACCCTTTGGCGACCTTAAGGAAACTATTGTTATATATTATTTATTTGTTTATTTATATTAATCATATAATTACAAATTATATGCCAACACCCTAACCGAGCACTAGCAACGAAGGCTATTGGCTCGCAGTAGCGTAAATAGAACCAAAGCACTGATAAGCTAGCACGCTACAAAACTAGTCTACTGGGGTGCTCAAAATATATATTAGATTTTATTGAAAATATTTTTCGCAAAGAACCCTAAAGATAAAAAATAATGCTATTGCATTTTAATGAATGAAATTTTAACAAAATTAACTTTAATAAAATAAATATATTTAAACTTACAATTAAACGTTGTATTATGCGAAAGAATTCCTCTTGCTTGTGAAACAGAGACGAATCTTGCACATTCTCGTAGAACAAATGTTATGCATTCTAGCGCAAAAGGTGTTTAACGCCTTCATGGTTTGACAATTTATTTTTACACTGTTGTTAACTCTTAGCATTTATGTAACATTTATGTAGCGTAGAAAGAGGTTGCAAGGGCTTAGTCCCGGGATTATTCCGGCCTAACGCCAGGGAATACACGGAGTACTCAGATGATTAACGGGAGTCCCACGTTATTACCATGTCTCTGGCCGAAATTCCCCTATGAATTTTTAGAAATCCCGTCTTTGATGCTATCTACGCCCGACGAGGAACCAACATACCAAATTTTAACTTCCTAGTGGTTTTGAAAGGCCGTCAAGGGGGAAAATTTTCCCTGTTGTCGCACCTCCCCGTATGTTTTTCCAAAAATATTTTTTCCCTTCCGGTAGCTTTTTTTAAAAAATCCCGTCTGAGGGAATATCCTGATATCGAAGATGCAACCTATATATTAAATTTCAACTTTCTAGGTTCAGCGGTCCGTTAAGTCGAAAATTTCTCTTTTTTTTGCCCCACCCCATATGATTTTCGAACATGCAATCTTAGCTGCTTTTTACGCCGGATGGGAAATTTCCTCTTTTCGTCCCATTGCGTAGGAGTTTCCAAAAATCCACTCTTACCTGATATTTATGCTTGAGGAGGAACCGTCATACCAAATTTCACATTCCTGGCTTTAGCGGTTCTTGCAGGCCGTCAAGGGCAAGCATTATTTTATAATAAATTTAAATTTCGTAGCTTCGGCGGTAGACTTTCCCTTTTTGCCCCTCAACGTAAGAATTTCCTAAAATCTGACCTAGGTGGATGTCTACGACGGACGAGGAACCTATGTACCAAATTTCAACTTCCCAGCTACAAAGGTCTTGGCAGCCCGTGAAGGGGTAGATTTTCCCCATACTTTTGCCCCTCCGCGTCCGATTTCCCAAAAATCCCAATCCCGTCTTAGCTGTTGCCTACACTCGAAGAGGAACCTGCATACCAAATTTGAACTTTCTGGGTCCAGTGATTTGACAGGTCATTAAGGGGAAGACTTCTTGCCCTTTGAATCCCCAGTTTTACCATGTTCCTGACTACAGTTCTAAAATTTACCTTATCAATACGTAAGCTCATACTCTAGGTAACACATATTTAATATATCAGCTTTCTAGCCAAATCGGTGAGTGCAGGCCGTTACAGAGGAGACTTTTCCTCTTTTGCCCCTTCCCGTAGGAATTTTCAAAAATGCAGTCTTAGAATTAGAATTTGCCCCATCACGTACAATTTTAATCGTCCTTGTCTTGTAAACTAAAAGCATTTATCTCGAGAACTATTCATTGCAGGCAGTTTTGATTATTTTTTTTAAATCTTGTTGTTTTTTATTTATTAAATTGTGAGCGAATTTTATATTTGCATATTTCATTTTTTTACATTATTTGCGATTTTTTAAATTTTTTTTAGCGATTTTTGGATTTTTTCTTTTAAATTGAGGCTTTTTATCTCTAATTAAAATAAAATTTGAACGATTTTTCCAATTTGAACGATTTTTACAAAATTAGCAATTTTTTAATTTTTGCCTTTTTATTAATCTTGGCGATTTTTAAATATATTTTCACTTTTAGCGTTTTTTTTTTTAATTTTGTTGATATTTGATAATTTTTAACTGTGAATTGAATTTTAAATTTTCGTTCTATTTTTTCTTTTGAAAACGAATGTTTTTTATGCTTTGGGATTTCTAACAAAGTAACTATAGGAAATTGTGATATGAGAAAAATCAGGTCGATCTCAATTTTTTTCTGACTTTTCAAATTTATCGAAATGGGCTACATTTCTTGTTAGTTTTTTTTAAATTTTAGTTTAAATATGTTTTCACTCATTTTTAAAATGCCTAAACAAAATCTAAAATGCTAAAATATTTATTTAAATACGAAAAATTGTATTTTAAATTAAATCATACTTTAATAAGATTCATACGTAATTAAAAAATTTTGTTAATAAATAATATGTTAATTTGAAAAATTTGATAAAATTTGATTTAAATATTTAATTACTAAGTGTAACTTTATACTTTTGAAATGACACACGAAAGCTCCGAGACACGTAAATTTAATAATATGGTTGTACTTATTTACTATGTATTAATATTATTTTTTATCAACAATTTTTTCCGAAAAGAAAACGGCATAAGAGTTGTTAAAATCTGTGTAATTTACACGCGATTCATATGAGTAATTTGTATTATAAACGCAAATATTACGTAAACGTATTGATGTACTTTAATTCGAACTGCAAAATCAACTTTTTTCTTGATTTAATCATACTCAAAAATTCTTGTTCACATTTAATAATTCAACAAAATTCAACTGAACGCGTAAAAAGTCAGCGTTGAACAAATCAGAAAAAACAACAACGCATATGAATGTAATCATAATCAAAACAAAATAGAAACACATTTCATAAATGATATTGTGTACATTAGGGTGGGACTTAAATCCGCTTTTTTCGAATTTTTATTAGTAATAGAATACTAAAATTATATTTTTGGAACAAAAAAATTAGGTCGATATCTCAGGCTTGCCTAATCCGGAAAAATTTAAAAATTGTCTAAATTTTTTTTTCTTCTATTTTGATTGGAAAATTAGGCAATATTTAACTTTAAGCGGATTGGGAGAGCCTGAGATATCGACCTAAATTTAAAAAAAAAAATTTCACAAAGAACAATATTTTTGGTATTACTAAGGACAATTCTAAAAAAATGGATTTAAGACCCACCCTAATTTATGAAATGTGTTTCAACAAAACCACCCCCTTTTTATTTTTATAGATAAGAAACTATTTTGTTTTAATTATGAATACACACATACGCTTTATTTATTGCTTTTTCTCATTTATTCTACATCAAAATAATTATTGTTGACTCAAACGAACAGTATAAAAACGACCGATGATTATAAATCAGTGACAACAATTTGCACGTCGTTTGATTGATTTAAAATCATCAACAAATATGTGGGTTGGATATATTCAACGTTTGAACGCAAACACATATTTATTCTTGTGTTGATTGCGTATGAACATTTTGCAATCAGCATTTGCAATTCTCTGTTAAACATCTTCTAGTGTAGAATCAATGTTGGGGTATAATTTTTTTTGAACTACAAATAAAACTCCTTACTTTCTAGATTAATTTTTAAAGAATATTTACTTAATAAAAAATAATTAAAAAATAAACAAATTAAAATATAATCAAAAAATAGCTTGATTCAATACAAACCTAAAATCTAAATATATTTTTAAAATAACACAACTTTTCACAGCGGGATACGCCACTGAATTCTACAACCCAAAATTAAGTTTACGTGTGCCCGATTTTCGAGTGTCATTTTGACGTACATACTGTGTTATTGCTTTTATTATGTTTTTAATTTCTCTGTGTAGGCATCACCATTACTGTGGGCACTGTAAGTAGTATACCGTTCTTATATGGTGCTGAGAAAATTACCAGAATCTTTGGCCATGTTAATTTGATTATTATAGCTTTCTTTTCGCATGCTGGTCGTTTGGTGGGCTATTCATTCATCGAGTAAGTAATGAGAAAAAAAAAATCAGTATATATATACGAACTAAACACACATACAAACAACTATGAAATTTTTATCACATAAATACAGCAATATACGAGTATTATACTACTCAATAGCATTTCTTATGGTATTTGAGAAATTTAAAAAAAATCGTTTATATTTTTTTTAATAATAGATTTAGTAAATTTAGTGTATTTAATTTTGGAAATAAAAACTGATATTTATTGAAATTTATAATAAACGTTTTAAACTATATACAAAATTGAGCATAGTAAAAATAAAAACAAAATAGTTTCAATCTTAATAATGTATATAAATTTTGATAATTGTAAACTTTTTTTTAAATTCTTTGAACAAAATTTAAATTTTCGGCTAAAATATTGGAAATAGTGTTAAATATTTATGCATTTGAGAAGGTGTATGTAAATATGTATTTACTTTTTACTTAACTGTCTTATGTTATTTACTTTGTTGTTGATTTGTTATGTGTTTATTTCTTTTGTCTTCATTATTTCTATTGTAGGTAATTGTATTTGATTTTTTTGTATTGTTCGTGCCTTTTCAAATATGTATTCTCTTCATCGATACATTTGTTTTTCTTTTTTTGTTTTTTTTTTGTTTGCTTGCTTTCATTTGTAGAAATGCTTGGTGGTGTTTTCCATTTGAGGCTATGGAAGCCTTATCTTGTCATTTGATGTGGGTGGCAGCTGCCACTTATTGCTCAATTTTGGCTCCTAAAAGTCTTTTGGCCACACTGATTGGTGTTTTGGGTATGGCCCACTTTAGTTTGGGTAAGTGCAATTAGAATATACAACATTTGAAATTTTGAATTTGAATTTCATTTGATTTTTGCTAGATTTTATGCTACTCACATTCATTTCCATTAGATTCATTCACTTGCCAACAACATTTTTATTCACATCACATGTGAGCCGAATGAAATGAATTTTCTGTCAATTTTAATACTTAATGATGTTAAGTGGAAAATTTGTTGTTTGTTTCAAAATCTATTTTACCCTGATTGACTATAAAAATCATTTAATATGAAATTCCATGATATTGGTTTTTGAAATATTAAAATTTTTTTGTATTTTGAATGAATTTTCATTTATAGAATGATTGTATTTTGCAGGTGCTTCAACGAATAATATAAGTAAAAATTTTGATAAAAATTGTTGAATTAAGTTTATAATTGCTAGAGGGAGATTAATGAAACGATGGCAATTGTGTTTATACATTTTTGAGATTGGACAATAAGGCTATTTTTGAAAATTAATTTTATATATCAATCATTTTATACAGCTGCACTGCAATGCTGAAAATCTCGCATGAGATTTATAATTACAGTTTGTTTATTATCAAACACTTTTGAATAAAAGAAGTTTAATTATTTAGATGAAAAACATAATTCATTTTATTCATCTTTATATATAACATAAAATAATAAAATTACTCACTGACTCAATTTTAAGCTGAAGCTAGAAAGCTGAAATTCTTCCTCTGCTAAGACGGAATTTTTGGGAATTTCTCCGGATAGGAGCATGAAGGAGAAATTGTTCACAAGATCCTCTCGATTCTTATGCGATGTGTGCCTTTATCCAACAAAAACCTCCATACACTCAGAAAAAAAAGTTAGTAGAAAAATTTTTAAAAATTTTTAGTAAAAAATATTAGTTAGTAAATTTTTTTTTGCTATTTACATTTTACAAATTACAGAATATTTAAAAATTTTTGTTGCTAACTTCAGAAATAATATTAGAAATTTTTACAAATCGATTTGGTAAAATTAGCAAAAAAAAATTACTAGTTTTAAAAAATGGATATTAAAGGTAATGTTATTTTTAATAACACAGTTCAACACGGAAAAAAATTACGGGGTTCCGATGATTGATTCTAGTTAAGGAGACCAAAAAAATATACGTGTTTCGGCGTTTTGATAGTTTACATCGTAATTCCCTTTTAGAGGCGGTCAAAGTTTCCCAGCTCTGGCCTGTTCTTGCAGCATATCGATATATAAAACTATGTTTTCTTTACATCTGAGGTGTAGGGTATGTTCCTTTGTAGATAATGCTATGACAAATATTTTTGTAGAACATTTTAACCCTCTGACTCCCCCTCATAATGGCATTTTTTCCTTTATTTTAACAAATTGTAAAAAACACTCCGAAAAAGGGGAAGGGCGGTGATGAAATGTTCTACAAAAATGTTGGCCATAAAATTCTACTATATATGTCAGAACACACCAAAACCCAAAACTTAACACAAACACCAAAAACCAATCAAATTCAAGATTGCTCATCAGATTTCTAGACAAATTTTGGGATGACCAACATATTAAAAGTCAGATTTTGGGATCACCTACATAATATTTAGGTCATCCCAAATTGTGACTAGAAATTTGATAGGCAATCTTGAATTTGTCTGGTTTTTGGTATTTGTGTTAAGTTTTGGGCTTTAGTGTGCTCTGACATATATAGTATAATTTTATGGCCAATATTTTTGTAGAACATTTCAACCCCGCCTATACCCCTTTTCGTGGTGTTTTTTACAATTTGTTAGAATAAAGCCAAAAAATGCCGTTATGAGGGGGAGTTAGAGGGTTAATATGTTCTACAAAAATATTTGCCATACCATTATCTACAAAGTTGCTGAACATACCATACACCTCAGATGTAAAGAAAACATAGTTTTATATACCGATATGCTGCAAGAACAGGCCAGAGCTGGGAAACTTTGACCGCCTCTAAAATGCAATTTCGATGTAAACTATCAAAATGCTGAAACACGTATATTTAGTTTCGGTCTCCTTAACAAGAATCAATCATCGGAACCCCGTAATTTAAAAAAAAATTGAAATTGTTTTACTGTGTAATTAGAACTTATACATACAAACTTAAATTGCCTTAAAATAGTACATAGATTTAAGAAAAGGGATCGGAAGTGAAGATATTTTTCACAAACGAATCATTTTCAAAAATAGGGCATCCACTTGAAATAGTACTAAAAACTTTTTTGTTCTAAAATCAGCCCTTAAAAGAATTTAAATTTGACCTTAGAATACAAAAATTTTTCTGAAAATATTTTTCAAAGCAAAAGTTAGCAAATTAGAACAAAATAAAAAATTGGTTTATGTTTTTAAAGCCCTCGAATTTTTTTTTAATTTTGTCTAAAATAATATTTAAAAAAAATAAATAAGATAAAAAAATATTGCACAATAAAAAAAATATATAAATTTTTATATTCGAATTCGTGAGGCAATTAAAAAAAAATTCCAGCTTTTAAGTGTAACAAGTTTATCTAAAAATATTTCAGTTAATTTGTGTATATTAATAATATTTTTATATAAATTAAAAGTTTGCTATATTTTACAATTAATTGACTTTATTTAAAAAATTTAGTAGCGCTTACTTATTTGGTTGTACTAATATTAATAATATTTTGTAATTTTTTTTGGCTGATTTTAGCAAACCGATTTTAAATTTCATTTTAAAAAAAGTTTATCCAAAATTTAGTAGCGCTTAATAATTTTTTCTACTAATTTCATTGATACTTCAGCAGACATGTGTTACTAAGATTAGCAAAAAATAGCGCTGGGCTCAAATAAGCAAAATTTCCCGTAATAACAGCAAAATTTTTCAATTGCCATTACAGACCTTTTTTAGTGAAAGTAAAACCAAGGTTGTAATAATCGCAAGGCGACAGCAGCTTTTAACACTCTGACCCGTGTGTTTTGATCAAGGATCACCCAGCACAAACCACAGAAACTTGAAATTTGGCATTTAGATTCCTTATCCAGCATACCCAAAATATAACGATGGGATTCTTGGAAATTTTTATAGGAAGGGTCAAATGTGAAAAAGTCTCCTCCTTAATATCCTGCCTAAACACCATCGTCTGGAAATTTATTCCTGATCATTGATGCTCTATGTCATCACGCGGATTCTTTGAAATTTTTATTTTGGTTCCGAGCTATGAACACAAGCGAACATGTTTGGACCTACATAGGGGTCCATATTGTGCACAAAAGCCTTAAATTTTTTTAAATAAACCTCCCCCTTTACTACATCTCGGACAGATACAATGTTCGATAGTGGGTTAAAATATGTGTTCCATAACGAACTTTTTAGAATTTTCGGCAAGAAAGTGTCAAAAAATAGTAATTAAAAATGAGTAAAATGCCTGTCAGAACAGCCTACTAACAACTATTTTTCTAAGAAACTAAAATTTAAACATCTGTTTATATTCCTGGAGCATGGGTTTATTTACTGATAAAGTTCTTTTTGGCATTTTTGTCAAGAATGGAGTAAAATTGACGCTCCCAAAGGGAAATTATCTGCCCTTATGGCCTGCGTAAATCGCTTTGGCTGTAATATTTGGAATTTTTAAATGTATGTGTACCTTGGAGCATGTGTTAATTTGCTGAAAGTATATTACTTGAATTTTCTTATAAAAGGCTGGTAAAATTTACCCTTTTAATGATCCGTGGAAAGCTATAAATTTGAAATGACATTTTCGTAAGACATTCCTTGTGATATGGAAACACCACCTGAAACTTGAAACATTCACTGATCAAAAGTTAAACAAATATATTAAGGTCCAATTCTTAAATGTCCTGTTAAAATTTAGCGAACAGTTAAATTCAAATTAAATATGTTCAACAACTATAACCGGACAGTGTGAAATTTGGGTTTAAAGAGGAATATCCTTAGGAAAATTGTATAAATTGTCTTTTCTAAATTTTTATTTTATGGTTGAACTTATTGTTAAATGCCCCATTGCTGCACAGAAAAAACTAGTGTCTCTGATTCGGTTAACGAATTAACCGTTTACTCGAATAATCGCCACTATTTCGGTTAATGCCGAAACAAATAATTTAAATTCAAATAATTATTCCACCTGAGTAATCGATTAAAATAGGTTGATTAACCTGTTAAATTTTTAATAAAAAATATATTTTTCTTAAAAATTCATAATTTTCTTAACTTTGGCAAGACAATTGTGAAAAAAAAAACAACTAAAATACAATTAAATTCTTTTCAAATCGACTGAATTAAAGTAAATGTTATATAGGCTTTATAAAATATGATAGACAATTTTTATTTTTGCTTCAATGCCTTTAAAAAATAAATTTTAAATAATATAAAATTACATTTTGATAAAAAATTTTATAGAGCTTTCAAAGACCGTAAAATTGTATTTCGAGCTGACAAAAGATCTCATCGGAACGTTTGAGCCTCTAAGCAGAGCTTTAAAAGAAAGCTATGATAATATATATTTTTCTCCTTAGCAATGAAACACGTGACTAGGTATATTCCTAACAAGCCCTATGAAGTTACTTATGTTATAAAATAATTATAATATAAAATTGCTTTAAATTCGAAAACTGTATTATCCAAAAAAAACAGTTTCATTTAAAATTGTATGGAAAAATTTATAAAAACTAAAAAATAACATGGAATTTTGTTTCTTACTTGATTTATTAACAAATTTTGATAAAGTAGGATTTTCAGTAAAATTAAGTTGTTTAGTCAAAAATATCTAAGAATTCGCTTATTTGAATTTTTAATTGCACAAACATAGAAAAATCGATGAGGACTTGTCAGGAATATACGGGATTTTTATATCTTTTATAATAAATGACCTCTAAAACTAGGTGACGAAAGAGTCAGAGAACCGTGGTGGTTCTATCAAACTTTGTTTATAAATTTCGCAAAAACTATTTATACCATATTTTTAAGAATTTGTTATTAATTTTTTTTAAAGGTTACTCTTTTTTATTTAGGCGTTCTTTATTCTGGATAGTGTCATATAAAGTAAATAAAAACCAACTTTGTCGACAAAATGTCCCACTTCGTTAAAACACTATCTACACTGCGTTTTAAAGGGTTTACTTCTACTGAACACGTCTGTCATTTTCTTTCCTTAAAGAGTCGTTAGATTCCTCTGAAAAAAAACCCAAGATTATAAGGCATGATTCTTTAAAAAATCTCAGGATGCTTTGAATTGTCCTACACTCACAATATTATTTCGTTAAAAATAATCTAAAATACATATAAAATTAATCGAAAATACATTCAAAAAGAGGACTACTGATTTTCCAATATACTCAACCCATTTTGTTGTTTATTTTCAATCATTGTTTTAATCGACAAAAGTAGTAAAAACAATAGAAAGTTGTTTAAAATAACCATACATTTTTAACTGACAAAAAATAGAAAAAACGATTTTTGGGTTTGTGTTTTAAATTGAAAATATAATATTTGTATAAAATTTTACAAAACACAACACACACAGGTGTATATATTTTTTTATTTTCTTGTGTGTATTTATATTTGAATAATTTCTTGTAATTTTTATTGAAATAATTTTGTATATATACAAACTATTTTGGTAAAAAACAAAAAAGAATTATATCAATTTGAATTTTTAAAAACAGAAAACATAAAATTTAACATTTAACAGAAAATATCAACTCCTACTGAATGTCTGTAAATTTTTATGGTTTGTTTTTTGAATGACTGATTCAAATAGTTAAAAAATATATTTCTATGAATTTCAATTGATTCTTCTTTTAAAAACAAACCTTACGTATTACTTTTTAAATAAACTACAGTGGGTAACGGAAATTATATTGTGAGTGTAGGGAAACATTTTAGAAACCAATGCAATAGACTTAACATGATATTTCAGCAAAAAGCAGCTCTTTGCGTTCTTATTGATGAAAGAAATATATTTATTTTGCATTAAACGATTAATCGATTTATCGCAAATTTTTCCGATAAATCGATGCGAATAACCGATTAATTAATTTTCTTCATTTTTTGAATAATGACCTAACTGATTAACCGGCCGTGGCCGTGGCAACCAAATGTATTCCTGGGTCAATTGAAAAATTATGTTCGAATTCTGTAGCCTTAACCGAATTTCTGTAGCCACATGGGCTGATTTTTAGGAATAAAAAAACTTTTTAGTGCTATTTGAAGTGGATGTCCTATTTTTAGGCATGAGTCGGTGTCTTCTCTACCGATCTCTTTTTTTAATCAATGTAACAAAGGTAATTTAAGCTTTTAGGTGTAAGTTTCAATTAGAATTAATATTTCCTTCAATATTCACTTTTTTAAAATTAGTAAATTTCAGTTTTCAAAAATTTGTAAAATGATTTCTGAAATAAGCAACAAAAATTTGTAAATATTCTGTAAAAATTCTAAAATTTGTAAAATGTAAATAGCAAAAAGATTTGCTAAATAATATTTTTTTTTTACTAAAAATCAGTACGAAAATAGTAAAGTGGGATTGAAACCCATTTACAATTTTTCTACTAACTTTTTTTCTGAGTCTACAAGTGCGGTCTTAAGCCCGATCAAAACGTTGCCTTATATATACTGGCAACTTAGGGGGCTTGCCTACTAGAAAATTATAATTTTCTTTACTATCTGTTTCTTAATTTTTTGCCTTTTTTCGCCTATTGTTTCGATTGATTTTACAATAGGGGCTAAAAAATGTACATAATATTTTTACGTATGAGTGATATTAAATAAATCATACGCCTCCATATACGTATTATTTAGAGAAATCGTTTACTTGTTATATAAACAGTTCATTTGTAAAAATATAATCATTTAAGAAAAACGTACTTATATCTTCTTTTTATAAGCCTGTTTTTTTTTATCAATATAATTAAGAGCATTTACAATATTCCTTACAGGACGTGGTAGTGGTTCCTTTAGTGGTGGTTTATTAATTGGACAATTTGGTACACGAGATGCTTTCCGTTATATGGGTTTATTAGCAGTTGTTGGTGGTATTGCTTATGGTCTGCTACATTTAGTATGGTTGCGTAAATTCGACCACAATATGGATGATTTAGAGGAAGAGGTTGAGGCTGTGGAAACAGGAGAAAATGAAAAACTAACAGAGCCACACACGAAAGAACAAGGAACATCAATGTCATTGGAAAGATTATCATTAATGATAAAATACAATCAAATTGGTAGTCTAACATCATTACCCAGGGGATCAAGGGTACGTAGAGTGGGATGAGCAAATACAAAACAATAAACGCACAAAGAAACATGTTGAAAATATATTGTGCAAACAAAAAATAAAAATATATATTAAATTGTTTATTTTAAAATGACTTGGCTTAATTTGTTATTGTGTTCACAAATAATTTTTTTCTCTACATTTTTCCATTTATTTTAATTTTCATTGTTGTTGATTTTGTTTTGTTTCATTTTTTTTTGTATTTTCAGGGCGACATACACGACCATTTATCAATACGTAGAAGCAGTTATAATGTTGAATCATTACGTGTACCCAAGCATGGCATTGGTAGCGCCTCGAAGGTTGACATTTTACGCTCAGCATTGGAAATAAATCACAAATCCTCAAATAATTCGGTATTGAGTAAAGCCGATAACCGTACATCAAATCAATCATTGGGACGAAATCGTGCCGACAGTGCACCTAAACTCAATCATACAACCATGAAAAATATTTCACAACCAGCCCTGGAGGCAGTAGTATTGGAGGTAAGTTGATTTGTGCTTTGTATGTGTGTGCACGCGTTTTTTTTTGTATTGTCCTTTTGATGAAATAATAATAGAGTAGATAAAAAAAAGGGATAGAGTCATAGCAAAAAAAAAAGGGATAGATTTGTAAACTGGAACAAATTTTATATTTGTTATAACAAACCGGGGTTTTGCACAGCAACAAAAGATGTATTTGCACAAACATTCAAATTGTTTCAAAATTTTATAACTTTTAGTTGCAACAATGTTATTGCTTAAAATACTTAATGTGGTAAAATTTTTGTAGAAAAAGAAATTATATAGAATTTGAAAATTATTCCAGTAAATTTCTTAAATTTTTAATAAATTGTTGAAAAAAAAAGCTTAAGGCTTGCGGTGACTAGGACGCTGCTTAGCCGCTCTGTTAATTTTTAAAGTTTCCTTTAGTTTTAACGTTCCACCATAATTGGGGACATCCTTGAGCCATTAAAAATCCTTGTACCAATTTTTATCCAAATATCCTTATATTTTAATTATAAAGTTTAGATGGACACACGGATGGATTGACATCTTGACGACTAAAAAGTCTAGATCCTATAATTTTTGTAGTTAAACTTTGTAATGTAGGATGTACATTCTAATGCATGGTTTTCACTATGTCATTCTTAATGTCAATTGGTCCAAATTGTTGGCAATTGTATGAAAACGGGTTGTCATATGGTGTCATATGAATTCGCAGTCAGTTATGCACACGAACTACCTTCTAAAATGACACACAAGTGAAAATGTCAAATTTCAGTTTGTCAGCAGATATGGCAGCATTTTTTTTATCTAAAATAAAATTGACAACAAGTTGTCAATTTTTTTTTGTTTGGCGATCGCAAAGCTGTTATTTTTTTTTCCTGGAAAATTAAATTTCAATGCTTCCTTTTATTTTACCAAGCCCTTTAGTGTTTTAATAACTCAAAGCATCGCACTAGCTACAGCTGTTTGTTTCTTTTTTATTATTTTAATTTTTTTCCACTTTTTATTTACCTCAAATCAATATAGCTGTTCGCTCGCCAAAAGTTTATGCATCACATTTGACCTTTGTAATAAAAACGGCGTGTCAGTCAACTGACACCAAAATTTGACATAAGTCTTTGACACGCTCTGCTTTATCGACTTATTGTCAGTTTTTAAGATGTAATAAAAACGCATTTGACACAAAATGACGAGAATTCATTTGAGTCAGTTTTTGTTGTCAGTTCATATGACATAATGAAAACCAGGCATAAGGCATTTTAAATTTGCTTAATTTTTTTCATTGGGCTTTTTATTAAGTTAGTGAGTTTTAGAATAAAATGTATGTATGTTTTGGCAAAAGATCGTTTTATTTCCCAACATAATCTTCTTTTAGCTTCATACATTTACTACATCGTTTTTCCAATTTTTTTTTATTTCTAACTATGTAACGTGGAGTTACTAATGCCCATAACCAACAATCTATATATTGGCTGCAATATTAAATTCTAATAATTCTTATATTTAGAACCTTTTCCCATTTTACCATTTAATCCAACTCGCCGACCGATTATTCTCGTGAATTACTTAAATATATTTATTGATCGTATTTGTAACCTTTTTCGCAACTGACGATTTAACTTGACTCACCCGTTCCCGACAGGTACCGTTGTTAGAAAGTAGCTAGATATATTTACTAATCGTATTTAGAACTTTTTTCCCAATGTCACGATTTAACCCGACTCACGACTTTGGTTTTTTTTCGAACCATCTACGAGAATATTACTTTACGCGGGATGATTCGTATTAGAAGTGTTACCACAGCGTTAGCGCAAAATGTTTATGACATAAAATCCCACCCCCTAAGTTTTCGCCGGCTGTTAAACACTTTTTTCAGTGATGACCTCTTCCCTTAGCTTTGAAAACCGGAAGTACAATCAGAAAAAAATTTTGTAGAAAAATTTGTAAACGGTTTTCAATCCGACTTTACTATTTTTGTACTAATTTTTAGTAAACAAATTATTGCTATTTACATTTTACAAATTACAGAATTTTTACAGAATATTTACAAATTTTTGGTGCTAACGTCAGAAATCTTTTTACAAATTTTTTAAAACCGATTTGTTAAAATTAGGAAAAAAATTTACAAATTTTAAAAAAGTGGATATTGAAGTAAATGTTTTTTCTAATAATTAAAACTTATACATACAAACTTAAATTGCCTTAAAATGTTAAATACGTTGAAAAAAGGGATCGGCTGTGAAGATATTTTTCACAACCGACTCATACACTTAAAATAGCTTAAAAACTTTTTTAGTTCTAAAAATCAGCCCTTAAAATCGAAAAAATTTTCTAACAAATATTTTTGAAAACAAAAATTAGCAAATTAAAACAAAAAATTCGTTTAGTTTTTAAGCCTTTAATTTTTTTTTTAATTTTGTCTAAAATATTTTTAAAAAAAAAAATAAAAAAATGTTCGATATTAAAAATGTAATTTTAGATATTCGCATTCGTAAGGCAGTTGCAAAAGAAATTAGCAGCTTTTAAAGTGTAACAAGTCTATCTAAAAATAATTGAGTTCATTTGTGCATTTAAATATTTTTTTTTTTTGTAAATAAAAATTTTTATACAATTTACAATTGAGTTTATAGCAATTTTCTTAAATTTTCTAATTTTTATACTATTTTGATTGTACTAATATTAATAACATTTAGTTATTTTTTTTTGCTGATTTTAGCAAACCAATTTTATATTGCACTTTTTAAAAAGTTTACTAAAATTTAGTAGCGGCTTCTTAGTTTTTTTACTAATTTTATTCTACTACACTTCAGCAGACACGTGTTGCTAAGATTAGCAAAAATACCACTGGACTCAAATTAGCAACATTTCCCGTAATAACAGCAAATTTTTCATTTTCCATTATAGATTTTTTTTTTAAATTCAGGTATCCATATTTCTATGAAATTTTAAAAATTGTTGCAATATTTTGTTAAAGAAATTTTAAAATCTGTTGTCAATTTGTATTTAGTGTAACTATTTATTTTGTATATATTTTTTTTGAAAACAAAAAGATTTGTATATCCAATTAAATTATTTTTTTTTTTAATTAAAAATCTGAGATGCAAATAACATATTATCTGGAATCCCCAATATTTCAGATTTATGAGTTTATTTTTATATCAATACATTTGCATTTTAATTTTAAAATATTTAATTAACAACACTTATATAGATTTTCAAAGTAGTTAAAAGTAAGATTTTATAAAAATGCTGCCAAGTCTTGGCAATTCTTGGCTTTTCTCTTTTAAATGTAAACAAAAGTATTTGTCATAAAAATATTTGAAATTTTTCTATTTGTAATTTGATAAGATATTAAAAACAAAAAAAAAACTAACAAATAAATTATGCGTTTGTTAGTAAATGTAGAGCAGGCCATACAATATTATTGCTATATTTCGTGTTCCGTTGAAGTTCATATATGAAAACAAGTAGTTATAGATATATAGATGTAAATAGAAACCTTTTTTTTATAAAAAAATAGAAAGATTCTCAAGAAATGACAATTGAAATTAAAAAAAACCTAAATAAAAAATACAATTTAAATTAAAAAAATTACAAATAAAATTAAAAGATTCGTAATCGATACCCAGCAAAAAAAAAAGTAGCAAAAGAAGAGAAAAAGAAGCAGTGATTTTGATTCCGGTGTTGTGAAAATTTGGATCGGAACCAATAATTTTTACATAGGGGTGTCATAGGGTGGAAGTTTTCTGTTATGATCCTTTTTCATTGCATTTAAAGCTCTTCTTATGGTTTAGTGAAAAATTAAATCTTTTGTTCTTCCCAAATAAATTTTGAATTTGTAATTTAGATTTCTACAGGACATCAGTAATCGAGCCTTAGCCTCAGTTTCACAATCTCCTGTTAGCTTCTACCTGGGAATTTAACTGACACGTTTGTTGTTGTTTCCTATACAAAGTTTGAGTTTTACTGTTAGTTAAATTTTAGCGGGAAATTCAGCAATCGGGCCTTATTTATCTCTATTCGAAATGCTTGCAACTTTTACTACAATTAATTTTTTACTTTTTGTAGCGTCATTGATTTGAAAAGTGTTTAATTTCATTAAAAATCACATTTTTATTTATTTCTTTATTTTATTTATTAATCATATAATTACAAGTTATATGTTAATACCCTAACCGAGCACTAGCAACAAAGGTCTTCGGCTCGTTGTAGCGAAAACAGACCAGAGCCTCTGATGGGAATTGAACCCACGACCCTTGCACTGATAAGCTAGCACGCTACCAACTAGCCTACCGGGGCTATAAATTGTGAAAAAGAACTTCCTTAGAAGAGAAAAATCAGAACTAAACGATACTAAAAAATTAATTCCTTAAGAATCACATCCATTTATTTTTGCTGGGTACTTAAAAAGATCAATTTAAATTTAAAAATACCAAACGGAATTAAAACAACTATTGAAATTTAACAAATATTTATTTAATTTAATTTAGTGTTTTTAAATTAGAATTGATGCTTTATAAATTACAGTTGGAGTCATTCCAAAAGTTTTTGAAACAATCTAATCGTTTTTGAAATCGACTTTGAATTTGAGTAAAAATTTGCACGTGGCTATTCCACATTCCCATGATATCTGTGATTTTTTTTTTTATTTTTCAAAATTCCATTGTGCAATATGACCCCAATCTTAAAATGTTATATAGCCCCATTTTTTGGTGAAAATTTAATAATGAAAATTTACATTAAAAATATAATGAAAAATTAACCCAAACATATGAAAATTAGCCCCAAAATTAAGTTTGGGCATATTTTCATTTATTAGATTGGAGCTTTTATTCATTATGCAAAATAACCTGAATTTGAAGAAATGAAAATTGACCCCAAATATAATGAAATAAAAAAATTACCCCAAAATATCCAAAGCATAGAAATGTTGCTTATGCACAGCATTATACGCATTTATATTGCATGGAATCAATAACATCCGAATTTACTCCTTATAAAAACTAAAGTTACTTGGGTCAACCTTAATTGAAATATTTTAAAGAATAAGAGTAGAAATCATAATCATACATAAAACAAATATTTTAGTGATGCGCAACAACTGCCTTTCAAAATAGTTAAAAAATAAAGTAAATTTGTGCTCTCCGTCCATGGGTGTGTCGTCCCACCCAGTTCTTATTAAATTTCCTAGTAACAACGGAAGAGCCATCAAATTCCGATATGCGGAATTGCAGCATCCGACAATCTTATAAAATTTTAGAGCAAATGGTTTTCTATTAAGAAACACAAAATTTTCACCAGCGGCACCAACTTCTACAACTATTTATATACGAAAAACAAAATGATTTTTTTTTTTAACAAAAATAGCTCGATTTTTGGTAAAAATTTTCGCCTGAAAAATAGATTTTCCGATCACGATAATGTGGTAATGAATTCATAATATATTGTACCACGCCGAGACTTTGACGTTTCGTCAGTAGAATTTTGTAGCATAATAGATTCTTATCAAAATGATCTTAAAGCGAAGAGAAGCTTTACAACACAAAATCAATCAATATGTACTTAATATTAAACATATACATTAGATCTTAGTCAATGTAATAAATAAGTTATAAATAAAAATTATTTATGAATTTAAAAGACGTAAATTTTGTTTTAAATGCTTCAAAAATGACAAACAATTTTGGTTTAGAAATTGCCAGCTTAAAAAAAAAAAATTTATAAAATATATTTTGGGCCCCCCGAAACAAAATCTTGGGGACGCCACTGAGAACAACTGAATATTGATTTCCAGAATACCCAAAATATTCACTTTCGATTTTTATTGTACTTACCAAATGTATTGGACGTGTATGTACGGTTGGTTGAAAAGTTCCTGCGCTCGAAATGAAAGAATACTGTTTTTGTTACGAAATATATTTTTTAATTCAATATAATCTCCTAGAAGCTTAATACACTTGTTCCAATGATCTTTCAATAATTTTATCCCATCCTTATAATGGTTTTCCGGAAGCTCTGCAAAATAACCGTCTACGGCTGCTATGGCCTTTTCATTCGACGAAAATGCTTTCCACGAGGGAATTGTTTGAGACTTCTGAAGAGATAGTAGTCACTGGGAGCTGAATCTGGTGAATACGGTGGATGTTCAAGCAATTCGTACTTTAATTATTTGAATTTAGTCATCGTCAAAACACTTTTGTGAGCAGGTGCATTGTCTTGATGAAAAATTATTTTTTTCTTTTTTAAACCAGGTCTTTTCTCACGATTTTTTTCATCCAGCTGATCCAAAAGGCTGCAATAATATTCAGAGTTGATTGTTTTACCTTTCTGAAGATAATCAATCAACAAAATTCCTTTTGCATCCCAAAAAACTGATGCCATAACCTTCTTTGCTGATCGTTGTGACTTCACCTGCTTTGAAGCTGTACAACCAGCTTCAGTCCACTGTAAACGTTCTTGTTTCAATTTAGGATCATGATGGTAGATCCAAGTCTTATTCATAGTTATAAAACGACGCAAGAAGTCGGTTTTATTCGGCTTAAAACGCTCCAAATTACGCTAAAAAAATTTGTTTTCGATCCAGTTTTTGTTAAATTGTTAATGTGTGCGGCACTAATTTTACAAACAGTTTTTTCATACGTAATTCTTCATGTAAAATATGGAGTACTCGTTCGTTTGAGATGCCTATGGCATTAGCAATTTCACGCTTAGTCAAACTTGGATCTTCACTAATCATATTATGTACCTGCTCAATGATTTCTGCTGTGGTTGCAGTTTTTGGTCGTCCTACGCGTGGATCGTCTTCAAGGCTGGTGCGACCACGTTTAAATTCACCAGCCCAAAATTCAACGGTGCGTTTTGAAGGTGAGGACTACTTATACACTTCTAACAAATTTCCGTTGCTTTTAAACCCTTCAAAACAAAAAATCTAATGACTGCACGATATTCAATTTTTTCCATATTAAAAAAAATCAATGACACGTCAACTTCAAATGGCTTGTAAACAAAGAAATAATTGACAGAATGACTTGCAACTTTGCATGTATTCTCAGGACAGTTATGCCAGCTTGAGAAAAAAAAGTTTGGATCTAGCAGTGTCATCTCTTGGTGAGCGCAGGAACTTTTCAACCAACCTGTATTTTCTGTTACAGGAAACATTTAAATTTAAAATGTTTTGTTAAAATAGTTGTTTTTATTTCTTTTTTATTGGTTATAACCAGAAAAAATGAGATGTCATTTAGTGTTTATTTAAAATATTGAAATAATAATAGAATCATTAATTTTTACGCGTTTGGAGGTTATTTTGTTGACCGTTAAAAAATTAGGTACTTCTTATGAATTTTTTAAATAATTCATGTCTAAATTGATCAAAGTATTATTATTGTTAAATTGTCTATATATGAACAACTTTATTCTACAAAGTGAATGTCGTTACCGGGAATTAAACCGCCAACCAATACAGGCTTTCAATCGAAGCATTACCGCTTATCGAGATGCATTGCGGTCGAAACAGCTTTGATTATGGCTAATTGAAGTTTTGTTAAATACAACCTATACAATGTAAATTTTTTTGTAATCAGAAGAGCTAGAATTAACTTATTATATGAACAATTTATTTTTCAATCATAATGTTGCATCTGTTTAGTTGAATATCAAGTGTGGATCACATACAGTCAGTCAATAAAATTTGTATGGCATCAAAAAATAAATATTCAATGTACAACGATGAAATAAAAACAAATTTTTTTAAAGAAAATATTGAAAACTTTATTTTGAAACAAAAAAAAAAACACAAAGAAACTTTAAATCTTCAAAATATAACAACTTAAGCTAAAATACTCTCAAAAATATGTCAAAAAAGTATGTATGCAAATCTAAATCAATAAAAGAAAATATTTTGTTTTCGTAGTTTAAACAATTAATTTTCAAAATTTAATATTTAGTCGGAAAGCCTTTGTTTTTAATGACTGCTTTAAGACGGTTTTGCATCGATGACACCAGGTTCTTTGTAATGCTTGGGGTATTTTCTCCCACTCTTTTAAAAGGGCTTTTTTCAAGTCTTCTCTACCTCTTATGTCGTGTTTTCTGACTTGGCGATCCAGATGGTCCCACAAATGCTCAATAGGATTAACATCGGGCGACTGAGGTGGGGTTTTAAGTTGGTTTTTCACTTTATAGAGGAGGCACTCCTTGACAATAAGCGCAGTGTGCTTAGGATCGTTGTCCTGCTGGAACACAAATGACTCACCAATCCCAAGATTTGAAGCACTTTCATGCAAGTTGTTTTTTAAAATGTCTAAATAGACATAACGATCCATTATGCCATCTATAAAAATGAGTTTACCCACACCAGAGGCAGCCATGCACCCCCAAACAAGCACTGATCCACCACCATGTTTGACAGTGCCAATCATATTTTGAGGTTCAAGCTCAGAAGTAGGTTTACGCCATACCTTGACTCGTCCATCTGATCCGTGAATATTAAATTTACTTTCGTCCGAAAAAAATTACGGTGTTCCAAAAGCTTTGAGTGGCTTTTTCGTATTGTTTTGCGAACAGGAGTCTCTTCTAGCGGTTTATAGGACTTACAAACGGCTTTTTGCGGATTTGGCGGCCATGCTATCCAGCCGTATGGACTACCTTCCGAATTGTTTCTGTACTACAAATTTTTCCCACCTCGTTTTCTATTTCTGTCCGTATTTTTGGTGAAAATTTTAGGATTTTTTTGCACCTTGCGCACGATAATTCGTTTCTCGTTGTATTGTATTTCCTTCTTGTATTATTTTTTCCTTCTCTTCTGAACCTTTCTATTGTTTTTTGGACGGTTGCATGACTTTTTCCAACTATTTCGGCAATTTTTCTTTGTGTTTTGTGCTCCAGGTAGTGTTTTATTATCAATTCTCTGATGTCCAAAGACAATTCTTTGCCCCGTGGTGCTATTTTATGTATTTTTTAATGTACTTTTTCCAAATGTGTAACAAAATCTTAAAAAAAATACTAAAAATCCTAAATAAACCATAAAATAATTATTCTTAGGACCACTTTGTCACCTTACACGCAAAGACCACAATTGACTTTGTGTTTTGCATACAAACTTGTTTGACTAGACTTTTGCATCAATAAAAAAACAATTATTTACAAATCTAACGGTTCTTTAAAAAACGGGTTTCTAACTAGATATTGGAAGCTGGCATAATAAACAATAACACAAAAAAAAAAACAAAGTCGGCAGAGGGATACAGGATGTTCGAAGAATTACAATTTGAATTTTGATTTACAGTTTGCATACAAACTTTATTGACTGACTGTATGTCGTTGGCTCGGGACAAATTTTAGATTTGTTCTTTGGGTTTAAATTAAAACAGTCGGATGTCAATGTTATTTTTTTTTGGGTACTTTTCCCCATACAAATATTGCTGGGATATTTCAAATGCCTGTCAGTACAAAGTGTAGAGGGGAAAATACCATGATAGACACTTAGTGTAAATATTTGCTGTGATTTCCTTCAATTGTAATGATTTTCGTTTTTTTTTTTTCATTCTGCATAAAGTATAAAAAAAACTGTGTATGAAAATTTTTTTTAAAGGAATTTTTATTTAAAAGTCAGCCTCCAGTATTTTTCTTCTGAATTTTGCTAACAAAAAGTTGAATGAAAACATTTTGGAATTTTTGTTCATGTTTTTGTTCAGTTTCTCATTTTTTTTTTTAGACGGCAAAAGTGTTACGGTTGGTTAAATTCCATTTTACTGTAAAGTAACGTGGATACATATACATACACATTACATCAATACAATTTCATTCAAAAACTATTGTAATATTCTCGTGTAGTACATGTTTTCTAGCAAAATACGTGTGGGTATGCGAAAAGGATATGAAAATTCACGAAAAAAATAAACAATGTTGACCTGAAGGACTTCTTGATGATTTGGTTGTTTTTTCTGTTTTTTTTGTTGTTGTGCATTGTTTATTACCATTTTGTTTGTTACATTGTAAGGATGTTTTGTACAACCTTAGATTTTAATAGTCACAGTGTGTTGGTGGTGCTTCTGGTAAGTATTTGCTTGTTGAAGCTCTTATCAGGATTGTCGATGTTTTTGCAAAAATTTGGTTTCTATTGCCAAAATTTCCTTACACTAACACTTTCAAATAATTAGCATTCTAAGGAAACTATGGTATTCAAACACAAGTTCCTGGTGTTGTTTCTTGTTTTTGATTTGATTACACTGAAGAGTTAATGTTGCACTGTAGCCCAAAATCAAAAATTTAGCTGAACAAAAAAAAAAAAACGGATGTTAACTTGAGAATTGATATTTTAGTTATTTAGTTTTCCCGTAAAATTTCGCAAATTTAAGCTAATCAAGAAAAGCTGTTTTTTGAGACAGACTTCTACTAAATCTCCTTAAATTTAAATTGGCCTCTTAATTAAGAATTTGAATTCAAAAGAGTTTCATAAAATTGTATTTCCGAATAATGGGTATTTATTTTTTTATCCCTGATAATAATGAAATGATTAAACCCTTTAAGGAATTTGAAAGGATCACAAAAATAGAGTTTTTTTTTTCCAACTCTCGCATCTCTCTAAACAGAGTAGAGGATTTCTTATCCCCAGTACTAACATTTTCAAGTAACTGACAAAATCTCTTTGCTTCATATTCCACAAACTCGTTCAACAATTCAGTTTTTAGAGTCTCATGTATATTTTCTGCTGGAAGCTGTTCAACAATCTGACTCACGAGATTCAGGATGTTACTTTGGATAGAAAACACAAATGTATGGTATTTGGTCGTATCTGAAGTCATTCCGAACGTTACAAAATGCCATTGCAATTGTCGAAAGCATAAATGGGGATTTTGACGCCATAAGGGAGGAACACGTAAGATTTAAGAAAATGAAGCAGAATGAAAATGTTTTAAAATCTCAACCGACAGAATGTAAAAAAAATATGTTTAAATTTACTAGCGAATCAATATCAAAATTATTTCTAATCTATATGAAAATTACAAAGGAATTAAAGTTTATTTTTCCTTAAAACTCAATTACAAATATTTTTAATTATGGAAATACTAAAAATGAAAAGTTCATAATTTACACACTAATTTTAAAAGTGTAAATAAGGAAAATATCCCCACAATGGTATTTTGGTGTAGATGACACCAAAAAACGCCATCATTTGGCCCCACACTATTTTATTGTTATGATTCAGGAGTGCTAATTAAACTAAACCTATATAACTTATTTAAATGGCGTGGCGTATTTTGCAAAAATAAATAAAGATGATTCAAAAGTGTGATTTATTTCTCCAATATTTCTAGATGTTGTAAGGACGAGACTTCCTCTGTTAGCTGGGGAAAGCTTGCAGGTTTAGAGTGCTCACAGAAATTTATCTAAACTCAAGTTCAGAGGGTAAAAGCAAAAGTTTTTTTAGAAACGTTATAAATCTTAAATTGCCTGCGGGATAGAAAACGTATGTGTTCCCTTTTCGCTACAAAATCATTCACAGTATTCATGATCACAAATCGAACTAAAATCATTCATCTACCAATTAAGGATCAACTATACATAAACTTGTTGTAAGAATACACCAAGACAAATGTAGAGTGCACGAAGAAAAAAGGTAGGGAGCTGCTTTCAGAACATTTGCACGATGCTCGAAATACGTCTTCCAAGGAGGTGCACGACACAATTCCGGCTGGTGATCTCGTTCCACAATAATCGCAAAATATCAGAATTCTTCAAGGAAACTCAAAAGATTTGCACCCTTTATGGGGAAAACTAAGCATGACATTAGTTAATTTGGATTCTTCAGGGAAATCGGTATTATTCGAGGAATGTGAAAGTATGTGATCTTCGCATGGCGCACTTTCTTATTGAAACCACTCTTCAGGATAATTGCAGGATGTTTCAGGGTTCTCGTAAAATACTCAAGTTATGTGAACTACGTACGAAAAATTTCCATGCTGAATTATTGGTCTAAGGATACTCAAAGGTTGGCTACATGGTAGCGAAGGAGGTTACACACAAAAAACAAAATCATACTATTTATGAATATTTTATGAAAAATTTGCCAATGTACTAATTTAAGAACTTTTTTATAAATTCTGGTTGTATTTATGAACAGTTGATAAAAAAAATACTGGTAAAGTATGAAGTGTCCTTCAAAATATATGTAGATATACTTACTATTTATGAAAAAGTACTTAAAAAATTTGCCAATGTATAAAATCATAATATTTAGGAACTAGTACATAAATATATATAATACTGGGAATTTTATGTACCTTTTCTAAAATGTTAGGAAATAATTCATAATATTATAAATAAATTGTATGTACCTATTCATATATGCTAGGAACTTCTCCATAACATAAATAAAATTTCTGTGTGTATTGTTTTTCTAAAGTTGTATTTTTATTTTTTAAAGTATTACTTTTTAATTAATAAAAAAAAAATTCATTGTTAAAATTAGATAAAAAAAAATATAAATAACGAATTGTAAATTTGTAATACCAGTTTTGTTTCGCGTAGTCAGAAACTATATAAAATTATGAAAAATTCTGACAGAACGATACTGGATTTAAAAATCGAAAATTCGTAATTTTATTTTATTTACAAACACTTAATTTTTTTTGATAAAAAACACACTATTTTTTTGTTTTATTTTTTATAACAAAAATAATACAGCATCATCGTTTCTATAACAAAACTAACGGCATATTTTTATTAAACCTGTTTTCAATGTTGCCATTTTGCTGCTTTTTGTGCTTAACTTATTAAATTTGAATACGTTGTGGGTAAGCGGAAAAATAACAACGTATTGTAATAGCATGTAACATATAAACAATTAATAACGTGTCACAGAAAATATATTGACATTCAAAAAATCAAAAATATGTCAAGTTACCAACGCTTTTTTACTTTTTTTGAGACTTGTCTTAGAAAATATTATATTTTTATTTAATTAAAAAATTGTGTAACTAACTAAATTACTTTTGAAGTTGCATTTTACTGAAGTACTTCGGCCCACGAAATGCAAAAAATAACGAATTGCTATTTAAGTGATATAGTTGCAAATGGTTTAAACTTCAAAATGTTATTTTACAACCATAGCAAGTTAGCATTAAAACTCGCAGTCCCTTCAATAATTCTAAAAAGTCGCGAAGATAAATATTTTTTGAAATATGAAACTATATATTTTAATAGACGCTTGTAAAAGTGCAAATAGTTAAATTCTAAAGTTTTATAATTTCTAAACTTTATTCATGTTAATATCTTTAGCCATATTTGAATAAAATTTTATTCGTTCTTTTTTACGCGTTTGTATTTTTTAAATTTAAAAGTTGACAACACCCTTGAAATTACTTTAGAAATTCTGTTCTTACATTTTATGTTATTTGAATTATTATGAACTACTTCTTAATATTTATGGAAAACGTAACCTGTAAAATATGAAGTCTTTCATAATATTTTGTAATTATGAACCCGTTCTTAAAACGTATGAACAGGTTTTTATTATGTATTTACGTCGTCATTATATAAAATAGGGAATTGTAGAAACATTTTTAAATTATGAAATTTTCATAATATTTAAGAATTTGAACACATTAAATATGATTTTTTTTATGGACATAATTCATAATTACTATGATCGAATTTATAAAAAAAAACACTGGGAAGTTAGGAATACTTCATAAATAGTAAGTAAGCTTCATATATAATATGAACGTTAAAAATTATGAACAATTTTCATAAAAATTATGAATTTTATTTTTTTGTGTGTACTTCTGCAAGATAGACTTCCTGGTGAAAATCTCGTTCAAGGATACTATCAAGCAATTAACCTGCGCACGACACCCTCACTTAGTGGAACCATGCTCGAAAGCACTCTTAGAATATTCCGGAATTTTCGATTAGGAGTCTCGAAAGACACGCATAGGTGCACATTCGAAGGAAAGACTTGTAACCCAAAAAGGGCACACGTCTTAGCTGCGCTTTGCCCAACTAATTTGCCAGGATTCTTTAGGAATATTAAAGTAGGTAACCTATGCACGGCATAATCATGTGAAGCATACTATTGAGTAGGATGCACTAGCACTGGGCTATCGAAGTAGGTGTCCTACGTACGGCAAACTTCCTTATGGAAATTTCGTTCAATGAATATCCATGCCCTCCAAGGTATCACAGGACCTTGAAGGTCTCACAGGATCTCGAATATCAAAGGATATTCACGAAACTTAGAAGGATATTCACGGGACCACGAAGGATGTTCAGAGGACCTTAGATGATATTCTCAGTACCTTAAAAGATATTTACCTCGCAGCATCCCGATGGATATTCTGATGACCTCAAAGTATATTTACAAAACCTCGAAAAATAATCCTAGTACCTCGAAGTATACTCGTAGGACATTTTTGCGGTTATAAAGAGAGAGAAAGAGATTAGTGGAGAGTTAATTTTTTTGTTACGTTCATGGCTGCAGAAATCAGAACCAGATTTGTTAAAAGCTATGCTTTATATATCCAAAAGGGCAGCTGATTTTTTTGTATTCTCAAACAATTTTGTTGGTCAAATTTAATATGTGCAGATTCGTTAAACATATTTTTTATATCATACACCACTACGTAACTATCAAAATTTTAGGTATGACACCTACCTTATAGTACATCAATCGACTCAGAATCTTTCTTAACTACGGGTCACATATTTGATAATATTTGAATGAAATTTGGTATACGAGCTTTTATTGGCGGAGGGAATTTGGTTGGAATCGGTCCACATTCAGACCCACCTCCCATAGAAAGGTGTTTTCTGAATTGAGCTTAAATACACTTAAAAAAGTTTGTAAGTTAAGATAACTGAAAATATCATTTAAAAGAAATGATATTTCATTTAAAAACCGGTCTACTTAATTTTCATTTAAATTAAATGTCATTTGTTATTTATTTTTAAATGTTGATTAATCAACTGACACATCCGTAAGAAACAAATGATATAATCAGTTAAAATAAATGTCAAAATTTTACCCACCAATCCTTAAAAAATAAATGTTTTTTTCATTTATTTGAAATTATTTCCGTTTTTGAATTTTTTGTTTTTTTTTTAATATACTCGTACAATACAAAATGTATGTATGCATATGAAGCTATAAATACTTTTTGTGTGAATGTATTTGTGTATGTATGTGTGTTTATGAAGTTATTGTAATTTGTTTTGAAAAATTTTGTATATATACAACCAATTTAAATAAAAAAACAAATTGAAATTTTTTGAATATTTTTTTTTGAAACAGACAGCGAACAAAATTTAAATTTGTAATAACTGTTACGGACACAAATAAACCACAAGTTTCCGTTTTGTGGGTAAATTTTTATTAAATTTCAAACAAATGAAAAAAATAAATGAAACTGAAAAGAATCGGTAATTGATAGTAAATTATTTCGAATAAATGTATAAAAAAGTTAATATGGATTTTTCTTTGAAAAATAAATGTATCTTCCTTTATTTTTAAATGGAACGGAAAACTTTTTTATTAAACTACAAACAGTTAACTACATAATATTCTGAGTGTAGTATTTAGACACACAAAGTCTGGCCCAAATTTTAGGGTGGAGAGTTATATGGGACCATAAATTATTCTTCACAACTGCCCTATTATAAACCCGCCTTCCCAGTATTTATTTAAATGAACTAAAATTTAAGTAACTGTTTTAAAAATAAAGGAAAATATAAAAAAAGTTTTTTTGTTGGCCTAGTGACGAACCCTTTTGAATTAGCTAAGAATCGTTCTACATTCGCACCAACCTCCCATAGAATGGTCCTTTATAAAGTGGGTTTAAATAGTATTTAGCCACACTAAACAGTAGATATGTGTATGGTTTGTGATTGTTATATGGGACCATAAATTCTTCCTTTTAATTTTAAGAAAATCTGACCATATTTGGACCTTGCCCCCTCTTCCCAGTACATCTTTAATATAACTTTTTGGGCAATTTTGTTGTAAATTTTACGATCTGTTTATACAAAAAGGATCAAAAATTTAACCTAAATAGTCGCCATGATCGACTTTGATCTTTTAACAGATTTTTTTTTCTGGAATATGTAATAAGAACAGGAAATTAATTTACTTTGGAGAAAACGTATATTAGAAACTAAAAAAATTCTTTTTAATGTCTAATGCTAGTGTTTTATTATAGTGTTATTAAGGAATTCCAACGAATTTAACAGAATTATAGTTTTCAATACTTAAGCTTTTAATTACTGCAAAATCAGTAATTAAAAGAACTGATTAGTTTTCAGCGTCAAAAAATATTTTCTGTAGCCCACAAACTTTAATTATTTTCAGATTTGTATTATAAAATAAATTTTAAGGTTTACGTTTGTAGGTTAATATATGTTCGTTGATCATCTAGGAGGCGATTTTACCCTTTTGAACCCCATTTTTTTACTACTTTTATAGTGTAAATTTCATCAATTATCTTTGCAATAAGTTAGAACATATCAATTAGTACCCAAATTAGTTTGGGATTGACTCCGACTTATAAGATTTTTTTTTAGAAATTTCGATTAAGAATACACTCTAAAAAATGTTTGTAAATTTACTACTATAAAATGGGTATAGTTTTATGTAATATTACGAAAATTCGGTAAATAAAGGGTGGTTAAATTTTAAGGGCCAAGGTCAAGTTTTTTCTACATTTCATTTAACATTTCTCAATTTCAGACTAACTCAATTTGAACCATGGAAAGATACACAATCGAGCAACGCTTTAAGTTATTCAGGCATATTATGAAAATGGGAGTTCAAATCAAAATGCATTTCATGCAAATTTTCAAATTTAAAAAAATTTTTTTAGAAAACTAATTAAATTTTATCAATTATTTGGAATTACAATAAATTTATTGTTTTTATTACAAAACAAACATTTTTTGGGTTGTTTAATTTTCAACATCGTGATAGAAAATATACGCATTTTTGTAGGATTTTTCCGTATTTTTTGTGTACATTTACAGGAAAATCGTGTTTCTTTACGCACAAATTTGGTAAATTTACTCTTTGATTTTAAAATTTTGTTGAATTTTTACGCATTTTGTGTTGATCAATTTATGCATAATTTGTGTACTTTTTTCATTTACGCACACAGATTAAATTTATTCAACTTATAGTAGAAATATAGTTTCCTACTATAAGTTGGGTAAAATTCAACAGAAATTAATAAGAGTGTAAAATCTAAAGCTCTTAACCTAGAAATTAAAAATTTTGTATAAAGAAATTGGTTGATAGTTAATTTCTTTGGTCTCAAAAAAATCTAATTGTATTAATTTGGATCCTTAGATTCTTGTGAGTTCATAGTCATGAAAATCGTTTATACAATTTTTAGGCCCAGCATTTGATTTAAGTTAGCCCACCTTTATGTTTGTAAACAAACGTCAAAAATAGCATCAATGCATTCAAACCAATTCATCCATCACTATTGCTAATTTTTATATATTCGGTACTTTTTTTTATTGATGTATTTTTTTGATGTATTTTCGTCATTCCCCATCTATACGATATTATCACGAACGGATACTGTATGTGTAGCGGAAGTTTAGTAATGCTGCATCCGTTCGAAATTGGTATTTGTTTTGCGTTTTGTTATTTTTGCCTTTTTTGTTTTTTCAATGCTATATGGTTTCATTTTGTTTGTTTGATAAGATTTTATTTAACTGTTTGATTTTGTTTTTTCGTTTATATTCACAGTAACTGAATTGAAATTCTTATAACGTATTTACAGCTACAATTGCGATGAGAATAATGGTCGGCTAAAATTGTAAATGAATTTTGTAGGTACATACTTACAAATTATTTGTTGTAAATACAAATGTGTGTGTATTAAATTCGGAAGAAAAAAAATCCTTTGTAGTAAATTTTTCTTTGCCATTGAATTTCCTGTGAATTTGCTATTGTTTACATAACACCATTTCTATTTAGGCAAATTATTATTAAGGTCTTTTAGAATTTTTATATATTTAATTGTTGTCCTTTAAAATAATATTTATGTGGGGTTTCTTACGGGCTTAAAGTAATTATGTTATATATAGAATATGTTTCTGTTGGCAAATTTTCCCCTTTTTTTTTTAAATAAACATGTGCGACTTAATTTTATAAATGTTTACTTTTTATGATTTATTTACTAAATATTCTTTGTGAACAACAGTAGTAGACAGTGTTGAACTAAACAATATACATACATCACAATTATCTGTATCTCTTTTTTTTTTTGCTTTTTATAGATAACTTTTTTCATTGATGAAAAGGATTATTTTAATGTTATTGATGAGTATCCTTTATACAATTGGGGTCATTAGTTTAATATCATGCAAATTATTGCTTCATGATGCCTTTCTTGTGTTAAATGAAGGGGATGCCATCATTTTATACAACGCTTTTGTGCAACAAATTGTATTATGAGATAAACCAAGTAATTGTTTTTATGGACATTTTTGGCTTATGACGTTCAAAAAATATTGATCAAGCTGATTTGTTGATGTGTATTGATGATGTAATTTAAATAATTTAACTTGACTTATTGTACCCTCCATCAGACATTATAAGAGATTTATCAGTTTGTCATTCCGTTTGTAACATGTTGAAATTTGGGTCTAAGACTCCATAAAAAAAAATGCCCTAACTCGATTTTTTGTTACTTGATAAGAGAAGGAAAAAAACATAATAAAATCCGTAAAATTTTAGATAAAAAAAAGTTTTAATGCAATTTCCAAAAATGTGTTGCCTCTTTTTATTGAAAATTGCATTAAAACTTTTTTTGTATCTAAAATTTTACGTATTTTATTAAGTTTTTTTCCTTCTCCTGTCAAGTAACAAAAAGTCGAGTTAGGGCCTTTTAATATTAAGCCATCGATATATTCTTGATCATTATGCCATTTCAAGACTTAGCGATATCCGTCTCTGTCTGTCTGTCTTTTTTTTGTGTCGGGAGTTGGAAATCTTGCATAAGATTCCGATAAATCGGAAATCTCGGATTCTTACTAACTAAAACCACCACCCTCTTTCTCCACAAACCCTGCGGAACTGTCAGATAGGTTATTACGTCGTTATTACCTTTGAGGCTGAAAATTTGATTTCATTGACCAAACGTCAAATTTTTTTGTCACCGATTTTTAAAATTTTAACGCCATTTTGTAGCTTATATATCCAAATTAAGGTATCCAAAAAATTAGGTTAAACTATTTCTAATTGTGGGCGTGGAATGCTGTCAAAATCTACTGTTTTTTTAATCTCAGAAAAAGGTGATTTTTTGTTGTGTTGTATCAAAAATAAATGGCTACTACTCGCAAGTTATCATCAATAATGACCTGCGGTCCTTTTTACAAGGTTGAAAGGATTGTAGTCTTCAGTTGGTCACAGCCCTTCCGTTTAATATTGTGGGTGTTCTGAAATATATATTAAACTATTATATTTTTGTCAAACTTCAAATTTAGTGGAATAGAACTTCTAGGGAATAAGAAACGTATACCATACGAGGAAAGGTGAAAGTGTCCTCTTTAACCCTATACATACACTTACACTCAGAAAAAAAAGTTAGTAGAAAAATTTGTAAACGGTTTTCAATCCCACTCTACTATTTTTGTACAGATTTTTAGTAAAAAATTATTATTTAGCAAATCGTTTTGCTATTTACATTTTACAAATTACAGAATTTTTACAGAATATTTACAAATTTTTGTTGCTAATTTCAGAAATCGTTTTACAAATTTTTGAAAACCGATTTGCTAAAATTAGCAAAAAATTTTACTAATTTTAAAAACGTGGATATTGAAGGAAATATTATTTCTAATTAAAACTTACACCTATAAACTTAAATTTCCTTAAAATGTTACACCGACTCATGTCTAAAAAGAGGACATCCACTTAAAATAGCACAAAAAAGGTTTTTTAGTTCCAAAAATCCGTCCTAAAAACAATTAAAATTAAACCTTAAAAGTAAAAAAAAACTGACCAAAATATTTTTCAAAACAGAAGTTACCAAATTAAAACAAAATGATTAATTCGTTATTTAAAAAATATAATCAAAATTTTTGATGCTCGATAAAATAAATAAATTCAAAGCTTTTTACTAATATTAATAATATTCAGTAATTTTTTTGCTGATTTTAGCAAACAGATTTTAAATTCCACTTTACAAAAAGTCTACTAAAATTTAGTAGCGGCTACTAATTTTTCTACTAATTTCATTGTACTACACGTCAGCAGACATGTGATTAGCAAAAAATACCGCTGGGCTCAAATTAGCAGAATTTCCCGTAATAACAGCAAAATTTTCAGTTGACATTACAGACTTTTTTTGGTGAGTGTAGAACACTTTTTTATTGTAATGAAATTACTAAATAAAAAAAACAAATAACGGTAATATACGGTGTATGACGCATCGAAATATCGGCCTATGACCCCATAAAGGGTATATATCATTAATAGGTGATCGATTCTAGGTCACTCTGGCGATTTCCGTCTGTCCGTCCGTCAGTCTGTAAATGATACGATACATTATAAAGTAAAAGAGCTAGACTCCTAAAGTTAAGTACAAATATGTGTTATGATCTTTGGCTGATTAAGTTCGGAAATGGGGATATTCGGATAAGGGGGAAAAAGTTCCCCCATGAACAATTTAGCCAACCTGTAAAATTAATGCCATTTTTAATAGATTATTTGTACTTTTGCTAAGCAAGCTAGGGAACAAAAGAGAACAAGAAACGTAACAGGGCAATTGATAAGTTCCCGGCCTGACACATAGATGGTGCTACTAAACTTAAATCGATATGATTTTTAGTTAGCCCTTCAAAAGACACTTGTATAAATTTGACAGCTGGCGGATTATTAGTTTGTGAATTATAGCATTTTGAGTGAAGCAACTTTTGTTATTGTGAAAAAAATGGATAAAAAGGAATGTCGCGTGTTGATAAAATATTGCTTTTTGAAGGTTTCCGGACACTGCCCCAGGAAAATCAACCATCAAGGATTGGTATGCTGAGTTTAGACGTGGTGAAATGAGCACCGAAGACTGTGAACGCAGTGGACGCCCAAAAGAGGTTGTTATGGACGAAAACATCAAAAAAATCCACAAAATGATTTTGAATGACCGAAAATTGAAATTGAATTAAATAGCAGGTACTCTTAAGATATCAACTGAACGTGTACATCATATCATTCACGAATATTTTGGTAGGAGAAAGCTCTGTGCAAAGTGGGTGCCGCGCGAGCTCACTTTTGACCAAAAATAACGACGAGTTGATGATTCGGTGCAGTGTTTGGAGATGTTCAAGTGTAATAAACTCGAGTTTTTGCGTCGATATGTGACAATGGATGAAAAATGGCTCCATCATTACACTCCGAAGTCCAATCGACAGTCATCCGAGTAGACTGCTCGTGATGAACCAACTCCAAAGCGTGGAAAGACGCAACAGTCGGCTGGCAAGGATATGGCGTCTGTATTTTGGGATGCGCATGGAAAAATTTTCATTGACTACCTTGAAAAAGGAAGGACTATCAACAGCGACTATTACATAGCGTTATTGGACAGTCTGAAGAAAGAAAAACTGTCGCATTTGGAGAAAAAGAAAGTGCTGTTTTACCAAGACAATGCACCGTGTCACAAGTCAGTAAAAACGATGGCGGAAATCCATGAATTGGGCTTCGAGTTGCTTCCACATCCACCGTATTCTCCAGATCTGGCCCCCAGTGACTATTTCCTGTTCGCAGATCTCAAAAAATGCTCGCTGGGAAGAAATTTTGTCGAATAATTGAGCTAATGTTTAGTCTAAATATTTTTTGAGTGTAAACAAATTTGCAAATTTGAAAGCAAAAATATTTCAGAAATAATGGCAAAATTTCCAGTTGATCCAACTATAATGCACGATGTTAATTGTGAATAAAACAAAAAGTTTTTAGAGAATTATCTTAATATTTTTTATTATAATAGAAGGATGTATAACAATTCGTATGTGTGAAACAAAATATAGGCCAAATGCTCGCACGGCTTCGGTGGTATACCTCTATCCGGTGGTCCATATTTTTAAAGACTCTGAGACATAATTGAGGCAGACTTTTACTTCGGTGGCTTAGTTAACAAGCAGAATTGCCGTATTTGGCAGATGAGAATCCACGAGTGATTGTTGAAAAGCCGATGCATCCACAAAGAAAAAAGTACTTAATCAATTTCAATGAAATTAAAACTGAGTCAAGTTCAACTAAATATTTATCCATTAAAAAAAAGAAAATACTAAAATATTTTGATTGGTTTAAAGTTACAGAATTTTGGTCAATAAAAAACGATTTTCAGCCACTATACCACAATCTTATGGCATTTGTAGCTTCGTTAGCATACAATTCTTCTTAGTCTAAATATCTACAATAGCAATGTCGTCTTCAATGCCAATTTCAGTTTTTTCCTCAGGCGTCATCGTCAAGACTTTGTTATATATTATGTTCCATAGCAATGGGCCAAGAACTGATCGCTTTGGTACCCTGCGGTAAATTTTTTGTCCTTTGGGCCGATGTCGATATTGTAGTATAACGATTTGTCCAAAAAGTAGGTCGCCAATATTTTAACTAAGTGTAGTAGTCATTGAAAGGGAGTCATGATGTGTTCTCAGCACGCACAATTAAACGCGTTTTTCACATTTGCACTCACAATATTATTTCGTTAAAAACAATCTAAAATACAATCAAAAAGAGGACTATTGGTTTTTCATTATATTCGACAAAAGTATTAAAAACAATTGAAAGTGGTTAAAAATAATCATAAATTTTTTAACTGACAAAACGTTAGAACAATAAAAAAAAACGATTTTTGTAGTTTGTTTTTAAAATTGAAAGTTTTATTTATTTTTATGTAATTATAAAACACAACACACGTTCATATTTTTCTTTTCTAAAATTGTGTGTATGTACATGTGAAAAGTTTCTTTTAATTTGAAATAATTTTGTATTTAAACTAACTATTTTTATAAAAAAACGGAAAGGAATTATTTGTATTTTTATTTTTAGAAACAGAAAAAATAAAAATATCAACTTTTCCTGAAATTCTGTATTTTTTATAGTTTGATTTTTTAAATACTGATTCAATTGTTCATTAAAAACTACAGTCGGTAATGGAAAATATATTGTGAGTGTAGGGTTATTATTGCACAATTCTTCCTCTTTGCTGCCTTTGCAGTAGTCTGCCTGTACATATAATTTTGGATGTGAATAATATTTTATATTCACTTTAAACATTTTTTGAACCGCTAAACTTTTTTTACCTCTAAATTTATTTTTTTCACTACAAAAATTTTTTTCACATCCAAAGAAGTTCCACACTTCAAACAATTTTTATTTCACCACCATTATTTCACTTCTAAACTATTTTACAAAAACACTTTGGAGAACAGGAATAATAAGTTTGTACTTAAGTATTTTGTAGTAATATTAGAACCTTAAAAGTACTGTGGTATTCCTTTGACTATTTTGGTACTATTCACAAATATTCCCATTTTAATTTTTTATTTAATGAAGTTTTTATGTATTCTTGATTTTTTATTTTGTAAATGAATAATATTAATAGGATTTAAATCATATTTTCATATTCTTTTTTATTATTTGTTTTATTGCAAAGAAACATGAAAATCCTATTAGTAAATTTTAGAGTATAAAAATTGAAAAATTCCACAGAACCAGCACGATAGAATACTTAGTATTTTCGGTTGCCGCTACACAACCCTGCTCAGTATTCACGCTCTCCTCTTAGATCATTGCTTATTTATAATTGTCTATTTTATATTGAGTGTTTTGAAACAAATTAAAAAACTCGAAAACAACTCACAATTAGACTAACATCAACGAAATTTAACAACTTATACTTATCCTCTGAACTTTATTTCTTAAAGTATCCAATAACAAAGCTTATATGAAGCCGTTAATTTCAAATGTTTGTCTTTATCCATATTAAATTTACAACATGCTGGCTCTGTGGATTTTTTCAATTTTCATGGTTCTTTCCAATAAAACAATTTATTAAAAAGAATATGATTATATGATCTAAAATCCTATTAATACTATTAAATTTTTTATTTATTTAAGACTACTTTTGTGATATAATTTGATTAATTTATTTATTTATTTATTTCCATTTCCTGTACAACAAGACCTAGTCTTATATTTAAAATACAGGAATGCAATACTCATACATTACATTAAGGCTGTTTGGTAGAAAATAATTTTTTCGGGAATGATATAAGTAATTGGTACTATAGAACATTTTGTGGAATAATTTGGAACCTCTAATGTTTTATGCCTTAGAGAAAGCTATGGCAATATTAGCCGTACTTTTATTTCAAAATTATAGCAGACCAAAAAAGTTTGTAGTTGTTTTTTTTTTAAGGGAAGCAAATCTCAAGGAAAACTTCCTACCAATTAATGTGTTGCCTTTTTGTCACGTTCCTGTGGAAAATTCGAAAATATAACTTACTAAGAAATAATGCTACAATTGTGTAGACCTTTGAAATTTTAATTTTAAGGCTTCAAGCCAAACTGGTTTCGGCAGAAAGTTTATAAGTAGGAATTTCCATACTAAGTTTGAGTTAAATAATTGAGTTTATACTTTTTCCTTTTTAATCGCATTTTTGAAACGTTCTATTGGAAATTCCAAAAATAATAACTGTTTAAATTTAGTTATGATCAATAATACTATTTCAATTCTACTTGTTTTATTCCATTACGTTCTTCTTGTCTAGTGTTTCAATTCCACTCACTCTCCACCACCCCACCACTATTGAATCACTACACTACATTCCTGACAAAAATTCCAAAAATATATTTTAAATTTCTGATTTTTCGCCAAAAGTGTTTGGGTGGGAGGTCAAGAGGGAGACTTTTGCCCCTTCCCGTAGGATTTTCCAAAAATTCCTTCTTATCAGCTGTCAAGAGGGAGATTTTCTACACTTTTTTACTAGTTTGATCCCTCCCGTAGAATTTCCACAATATCCGTCTTTTCAATGATATTTTGAGAAACATACTGCATAAATTTCAGGTTTTTATTCAAATGGTGCCTTGGCAGGCCGCCAAGGAGCAGAATTTTCTCCTTTTTTTCAAATCCTGGCACCGCTCGGATATTTTTCTTTCCGAATTTATAGACAGAGAAAACAGATTCATTGTGACAACCGATTTTCTTGCCAACCAAGTGCTAGGGTTGGAACGGCCGACATATTTGAAAGTGGCGACCGAAACTCTGTTGATACAACAAAATTTCGTGGGATCAGGAATACGTTTGGTTGCGACAACCGAATAATTCGGTTGCTACAACTAAATTATTCAGTTGGCAATAAACTCTGTTGTCACAATGAATCTGTTTTCTCTCTGTACGTCACTTATCTAAATATCGGCTATACAGTTTCCAAGATAAATCAAAAGTGTCGATAGTGCATTTTTGGCATATTTTTGGGATCATAAAATTTTATTCGTCAAAGTTTTGACTTTCCAGCCGGTTAAAGTACCTAAATGCTTGTCCGTCAGTTAGGTATCGATTTTAACTTTTCGCATTGGTACAATTTTTTTAACAATTTTATACGAAAGAACGAAAACATCATGAACTGTGAAAGCCACAGTTGAACCACAGTTAAACAGTTGAGCCACAGTCGAACCCGTTTTTTGCTCAGTATCAGCCTGAGGAAAAAATTGCTTAAAATCGATTTGGTTTTGAATACTATTAAAACTTAATACATTCAGGCTCAGATAAAACCATTGCCTGGCTCGAAATGTGGACCGATTTTAACTATTTTTAATATGTTTCGTCCTTAAAATACAAACTTGCTTAGCAAATTTCATCCATTAAACAGCTCCGCAAGTAAATCTGAACTGATTGGTATACTACAAACATCAATACAATTTTATTATATCCTTTTTCACAAAATGGAACAGAAAATTAGCAGAATTTCATGCGACGCACTTGAAATTTCATATAAATGTGAAATTAAAGAGGATTTTTTCGTACATTGTATTAATATCATAACTCTTATACTAAACTATTATACTGAAATTATATTATGTCAGCTTTTTAAAAAAGCTGACCTGACCAATCACCCGTATATTAGAGCTATATATAAACTGTGTATCATGTTTCATTATTTTAATGGTTAAGTTAAATAAAACGATTAGTTTTGCTTTACATTTGAAAGAAATATTATTTATTGCTTAGATTTTAAGGAAAATTAATGTACAAATTCTTTAACGTTTTTCTCCAAAAGGAGTTTTTGGTCTTTGCGGCACTGCAATAATCAAAAAACGATATGTACAGTGTATTACAAAAGTAAGTATGCAGCGATATTTCAAATTGAAATGATTGAAAAATTGGCTTAAGATTTGCAATAAAAACACAAAAATTATATATTTTCATTTATTTTAAATGTTAACTTAAGAAAAATAATAAAAAACAAAGAGTTTCTAATTCATTACTTGGTAAAAATAATAGAATTAAAAAAATGGTCCGAATTCATATCACAAAAGTAAGTATGCAGTTTTCAAAAATCGGCACTATGATTGAATCTATGAAGTCAGGCGGATATTTAATATTTTGTTGGATAGCCCTTGGCCTTTTTAACTGATTTCAACCTTGATGGCATAGATGTGATAAGATTTTGGGTAACCGAAGGTGGAATTTTATTCCACTCCTAAATATTACAGCTTTAAGGGTATCTTTACTTGTAATATTATGAGTTCTGATTTTTTTACGAGATAATCCCACAAATGTTCAATTGGGGGTAAGTCAGGTGACTGGGGTGGTAGTTTTTAATTGTTTTGGTGCTCTATACAAAAGCCATTCTCTAGCAATATGGGATGTATATTTAGGATCATTGTCTTGGTGGAATACAAATGATAATATTATTCCCAATTTAGCTGCATTTTGATGTAAGTTATTTTTTAAAATTTTCAAACAAACCGTCTTATTCATTGTTACTTCGATCATTACCACTTTTACACATTTCCAGATGCTGCCATACACCCCTATACCATAACCATGTTTACTGTCGCAACCATATTTTTTGGATCGAGCTCAGTGTTCACTTTTATCCACACTTTTTGATACCCATCTGAGCCAAAAATATTATATTTACTCTCGTGGGAAAAAATAACTAATTTCCAGAAATTTTCATCTTTATTTTCGTACTCCTTTACAAAGTCCAAACGTTTTATTCTATTGGTGCTGTTCGCAAATGGTTTTTTTGCGTGCGTTACGGTCATATTAACAGGAAGAATGTAGCCCCTAGCCAGTACTTTTGGAACTTTCTTCTTGGGATTTGCATATTTTTTTCTTGTGATCATTCGTTTATCTCTGTTATTGAAGGTTTTTGTATGCCCAGTTCGAGTCTTGTTATTAGTATTGCCCTCCGTATTATATTTGTCTATAATTTTCTGCACTGTGGAACTACTTTTATTGATAACTTTGGCAATTTAATGTTTTCTTTTCTTCTCTTTATAAAGTTTAACAATAAAACTTTTTAAATCTTGTAAAAGTTTTTTTCCACTAGGAGCCATAATTCAAATTTAGAAAAATTTGCAATAAAAACGCAATTTCGGTATAGATCACAATCGTTCACTTTTTCCGCAATTTAAATGCGCTTAGTTGAAATGAAGGTAAACACTTCAAAAACTGCATACTTTCATTTGTAATGAAATTTTTGCTAATTCTTTAGACATTATAACGGATATAATAACTGTTTAATTATTATACCCTACACCACAGGTGGAAGGGTATATATAAGTTTGTCATTCCGTTTGTAATTTCTACAATATTGATCTTAGACCCTATAAAGTATATATATTTTGGGTCCTTATGAAGAGCGAAGTTCATTTAACGATATCCGTCTGTCCGTCTGTGTATTGAAATGGGTTTTCCGAAGAACCCAGACATGATGAGGACTTCATTGTTATTTATTTATGTTAAATGTGATCCATTTCTGTTTGCTATTAAAAATCAGCCAGATCGGTTAATAAATGGCTGAGATATTAGCAAAAAACCAGGACTACCTCTAATTTTTTCCGTAAAATCCCTTTGTTTAATATGTATATAGAATTTTACGCATAACTAACACATCCATTTGTTGAAATTCTTTTCTTTCATCTCCACCTTTTATATACAAACAACAAACACATACAAAGATTTGTCATTTAAATAAAAACCAAACAAATCTCTAATGAACGAAGACTTTTTATAACGATGATTTTGTGTGAGCTTCGATAGCTCAGTTGTCTTGACGCTATGTCACAAATACTTTTTTTCTCTAAGGCCGCGGGTTCGAATCCCGGTCAATTCACTTTTTTTTTGTACATTTTTTTATTTTCTTATGACCTTTTTTTTTGTTTATTTTTTGTTTTTTTTTAACATTTAATAATTAATTTATATAAAATTTTGTATTAATAATTAAATAATCCATAAATAGACTAAAAACAAACGTTTTTTTTCTATTTTTTGCTCCGATTTAAAAGAACTTATAAACAGATTTTTAAACCATTTTTTTCTTATATATTAAGAAAATTTTATACATAATTTCCATTTGAGTGCAATTATTTTAGGTCATAACTTATAATAATTGATAAAAAAAAAAAAATTATAAACTATTTTCCTTCAAATTTTTAAAATTAAGCTAAAGAAATTAAAAATATTTTTTAATAAAAAAGCGAAATAAAATCCCAAATGCAAATTTGCCAGCTAAATTAAACGTTTTTTTAGAAATAAAATACATGCAGTTCTAGTGATTTCTTTTAACAATTTGTTGAAATTCTTTTCTTTCACCTCTTCGCCTTTTATACACAAACAACAAACACTATTCTAGAGCTGTAATATGACCTTGGATACGTCTTATATAGCAAAAGATCGAAAATCTTTAGTATAACATATTTGCTGAAAAAACTCGTAAATATCGGTTCAGATACAAAAAAGTTATGCCCAAAACATAAATTTTTTTTAAAAACCTATTTTCTGGAACCATATATCTTTCTGAATCCAAGTTTTATTACCAAACTAAATGCTTAATTTCCTTTTAAAGGCGTCCGTATATAAATCTGTCCATTCCATATATGTCCATATATAAACTTCAGTTTTTTCCCAACCATGGTGAAGGGTATATAAGATTCGGCATAGCCGAATTTAGCCGCTCTTACTTGTTTTTAGTCATGTTCGTATTTTTGTATAAGGCAATACTATATGTTATTGTAAATGTAAAAAAACGTAAATAATTCGGCTTATCTTTCAAAAAAACAGAGATTTTTGATTTTTTTTATGCTGCATACTTACCTTTCTGATACACTGTATATTAAACTAAAAGATTTACAGCGGTATTCATAGAAAAATCTTTATTCAAGTTTCAAATGCATTTTAGTTAAAAAACATTTTAAGCCTAAAAAAGGTTTATTAAAAATTCGTATTCATAATCAGTATTTTAACTAATAAACGATTTAATGTGTTTTTAACTTGAGGATGGCAACACTGTATATTTTTATTTGTCACATTAATCCTAATGATGGAAATCAATGCTTACTAAACAATACGGTACTCGTTTCTATGTATTTTTTTGTCGTTTTTCAGAAAAATATTGTTTTTATAAAATAAAAAAATTATGAAAACTTGTTTATTAATTAAAAAAAGAGAAAAAGTCAAAACAAAATGCCCAGTAAAAGTGCTACATAGATATTGATTTTATTGTAGATAAAAAAGTAATCAAATAATTGGTATTATTTTCTTTGTTTTGATTTAATAACACACCACTAGTTTACATTCAATAAATAATATCAAAAAATATTATTATTTCTGCTTAAATTCTTTATCCGGAGTTGAAAACGTGTCGCTCCGTTTGTTGTAAATGTTCGTCTGACGATTTTTTTAAATTTGGACAATATTTTCTATTATAAAGAAAATACAATTTAAAATATCACATTTTTCAAATAAAAATTGTTCTTACCATTTCTTTTGATAAAATATAGAATGTTAATTATTTATTTAACAAAAACAAATAACTTCTTTTAATTAAATGGCAATTTTTTGGAAAAATGTTTAAATGAAAATAAACACAAAGCAAAAATGTCATTTTAAAATAGGTTTAAAATAGGGTCGGACCAATTTTAAAATTCGTTTATTTACACAAGGTTTTAAAAATGTATATTAAGCTAAAATTCGTTTATGAATACAATTTTAGCAAATTTTGCTTAAAAATTGATTTGAAATGCTGTTTAAAATTTTTATGAATACCACTGTTAGCAATTATTTAATTTAAAATTTGGTGTTAATACTTTAAGTGTTATTTTGCTTTTCTGAAATTCAAGCCACCCAAATGGGATGAAAAATGTTAAATCTAGAATGATTGGTAGATACGTAGGCGTATGAGTGATATTACAAAAAATATAAATTATACGCATTGTTGCACTCTGGACTGTACTATCCCAGCAAAACCATGGTACTAACTACTTACCAGAGAACTGCAAAATCAACTTTTTTCTTGATATAATCATACGCAAATATTCTTGTTCACATTTAATAATTCAAAAAAATTCACTGTAGAATAAAATCAGCATCATGTTACTGAACGCGTAATTCGGATCGGTTTGAATCATATGTCGATTATGTTTACTGCAAATTTAATCACTCAACAAAAAGTCAGCGTTGAATAAATTAGAAAAAACAACAAACAACGCGTATGAGTGTATTCATAATTAAAACAAAATAGAAACACATTTCATAAATGATATTGTTTACATTAGGGTGGGACTTAAATCCGCTTTTTTAGAATTTTTATTAGTAATAAAAATATTCTTCTTTGTGAAATATAAATATTTTTTGGAAAAAAAAAATTAAGGTCGATATCTTAGGCTTGGCTAATCCGGAAAAATTTAAATATTGTCTAAATTTTTTTTATCTATTTTGATTGGAAAATAAGGCAATATTTAATTTTAACCGGATTGAGCGAGCCTGAGATGTCGACCTAAATTAAAAAAAAAATTCACAGAGAACAATATTTTTGGTATTCCTAATAAAAATTCTAAAAAAACGTATTTTAGACCCACCCTAATATACATATAACATTTATGAAATGTGTTTCTACAAAACCACCCTCTTTTTATAGATGAGAAACTATTTTGTTTTAATTATGATTACACTCATACACGTTGTTTGTTGTTTTTTCTGATTTATTTTACATCAAAATAATTATTGTTGGCTCGAATGAACAGAATAAAATCAATGGTTTAACAACGACCGATGATTATAAATCAGTGACAAAACAATTTGCACGTCGTTTGATTGATATAAAATCATCAACAAATATGTGTGTTGGAGTATATTCAGCGTTTAAACGCAAACACATATTTATTCTTGTGTTGATTGCGTATGAACGTTTTGCAATCAGCAAATGCAGTTCTCTGCTACTTACCACCCTATTTTCACGTTTAATTACTTTTGTTCGCAATGAGCCCAAAAGTAATGAGTACTCATTATTTTTTGGCTGTTCGTAAGCGAGAAGGTAACGACAACCCATTACTTTGTGTTTTTTGTAAGTGGGAAGGTAATGACCACTCATTACTTTTGGGCTCATCGCGAACAAAAGTAATTAAGCGAGTAAATAGGCTGGTAACTAGTTGATACCATGGTTTTGCTCGGAATGCTTATTAATATATCTGAAAACAGCCAAAGCTTAGGATTTAAATGTATTTGTAATGAATGTGAAATTCGCATGGAATTAACAATAGTTTATGTTTAACTACAGTTATTTCTTAGATATGTTACCAGCCTATAGTTAAATTTAAAAAAGTTTTTTTTATGTTAAATGTTGATTGATTAATTTAACTTATTAAGATAAAATCTAATAAATAATATGGGTGGGGATGATCAAATATATTCTCAGCAGCACTTTGTAAAATCAGGAACGAGTTAATCTCAAATCAAAAAACATAATTTTGTGTCAAGTGATTTTTTTTTTGCCATTTTTAGTAATTCACAATTTTCCATTGAATAGAATCAACTCTTTTCAATTATATTATTTATATTAATTTTACATCTTAATTTTATCAAGAATTTTGTTTGTATTTTCCTTTATTGCCATTTCCATGATTTTATTTTAACCTTTTTTCGACATTTTATCGGATTACATTGAATATCTTCATTAAATTATTTTTGATGCTCTGATTAATTTCATCCACATAAGTGAACCAACAACTGACGCAGAAAGTAGGAGGATTAAAAAAAATCAATTTTTTTTTCACCCCATTTCACTTTTAAGGCCAATTTTATATTGCCTTATTTTTGCTGTTGTATGTTTACAAGTATGTTTCACCACATACATATATAGTTTTAAATAATTGGCAAACTTTTATGAACAGAACATGGCAAAACGGCAAACTAAAGGTATTCTCATATTTTTAAGAGTTTTCTTGAGTGGGAAACATTTTTTAACAACAACAATAACCATGAAAAACAGAGTTAAAATGCAAGCAATTTGCACATGTTGTATCAGTGAAATATACTTTTTTTGTTGTATTGAAAAGAGGCTAATGGATAGGGTATACAATTGATTACATCCGCATAGTTTAAGTCTATGCCCCAAATTAAGGGAGAGTATAATTCTGGTTCCAAATGAATATATTTTGTTTGAGTTCTAACTTTCATTAGTTAAAATTAATTTTTTTTTATTATTTGAAAAACTTTTATATTTTAATCGATTAACCAATCAATGTAGAAACTTAAATAATTATTTGATTTGTAAAACCGGCCGTGGAAAATACTCAAGTATTTGCATACCCTACATATGTAATATTATGGAAACCATAGTCGGGAAGTAATAATTATATTATATTTTTTGTTTTACAGGTTGGTTGAAAAGTTCCTGCGCTCGAAATGAAAGAATACTGTTTTTGTTTCGAAATATATTTTTTTATTCAGTATAATCTTCTAGAAGCTCAATACACTTATTCCAATGATCTTCCAATAATTTTATCCCATCCTTATAATGGTTTTTCGGAAGCTCTGCAAAATAACCGTCTACGGCTGCTATGGCCTCTTCATTCGACAAAAAATGCTTTCCACGAAGGAATTGTTTGAGATTTCTGAAAAGATAGTAGTCACTTGGAGCCAAATCTGGTGAATACGGTGGATGTTCAAGCAATTCGTACTTTAATTCTTTGAATTTAGTCATCGTCAAAACACTTTTGTGAGCAGGTGCATTGTCTTGATGAAAAATGATTTTTTTTCTTCTTTAAATCAGGTCTTTTCTTACGAATTTTTTCATCCAGCTGATCCAAAGAGTATTCAGAGTTGATTGTTTTATCTTTCTGATGATAATCAATCAACGAAATTCCTTTTGCATCCCAAAAAACTGATGCCATAACCTTCTTTGCTGATCGTTGTGACTTCACCTGCTTTGGAGCTGAACAACCAGCTTCAGTCCCACTGTAAATGTTCTTGTTTCAATTTAGGATCATGGTGGTAGATCCATAGTTATAAAACGACGCAAGAAGTCGGTTTTATTCCGCTTAAAACGCTCCAAGTTACGCTTAGAAATTTGTTTTCGATCCAGTTTTTGTTGAATTGTTAATGTGTGCGGCACTAACTTTCCAAACAGTTTTTTCATACGTAATTCTTCATGCAAAATATGGAGTACTCGTTCGTCTGAGATGCCTATGGCATTAGCAATTTCACAATAGTCAAACTTCACTAACCATATTATGTACCTGCTCAATGATTTCTGCTGTGGTTGCAGTTTTTGGTCGTCCTTCGTGTGGATCGTCTTCAAGGCTGGTACGACCACGTTTAAATTCACCAGCCCAAAATTCAACGGTGCGTTTTGAAGGTGAGGACTACTTATACACTTCTAATAATTGTTCATAAATTTCCTTTGCTTTTAAACCCTTCAAAACAAAGAATCTAATGACTGCACGATATTCAACTTTTTCCATATTAAAAAAAATCAATGACACGTCAACTTCAAATGTTACGTTACAAAGAAAGAATTGACAGAATGACTTGCAACTCTGCATATGTTCTCAGGACAGTTATACCAACTTGAGAAAAAAAAGTTTGGAGCTAGCAGTGCCATCTCTTGGTGAGCGCAGGAACTTTTCAACCAACCTGTATATACATTGAATTTATCTTATTTTGTCTTCTATGATTTTAAATATAAATATATAAATAGAAATATGTAGTTGTAAAAAACTATTGACATGGCATTGGGTCACTACAAAATCATTTAACTTAAAAATTTGTGTTTCAGCTCATATAAGCGACGCTTGGCCATCGACGAAGATATCCACGGTTCCCCAAACTCTAACAGCACATAAGAGCCAGCAAACTTTCCTGAAAACAGATTTGTACACACAGAACACAGATTTGTAGTTGCAACCGATTTTTTTGCTAACAGAATTTTCGTAGTTCCATCTACCATCACTTTTATAAATTTTTAAATTTGTTGTAATTGTCAAATTATTTTTTACAAATTCTGAATTTTTATTGTAGCAGTTGTTTGCTTTTCTATTTATAGATTATAATATTCTATAAATTGACATTCTATAAATAGATATTCTACTAATAGAAACGCGTTCCACATAATATATTTTAAAAATAAAAATTGTTTATTCCACGAACTGGGCTAAAACCGGTGACCTTCTGTTTGTCAGGCCACTGCTTTTCCTCTAGGCTAAATTCGTATCAAATTTTTTCTAGTCAAATTTTAAACTTGAATATATTTCAGGTTTAAAATTTAAATATTTTTGTTTAAAATAACATAGCAGCACAACATTAAAAAAAATATTTAAAAACAAATTTTTTTAAAAATTCCTTAGGATTTGAATTCAAAATCCTTAGTCTAGCAGCATATTTGAATATAAATATGTATATGAATAAAAAGCAATAATATTTTATTATAATATTAATAATTTCGGTTGCTTATATTAATATTTTATTATAATTTCCAAAATTGTGGAAATTAATGGTTGATTGCACTAATGTTGATTAAGGATGTGACATTATAATAAAATACTTCCATAGTTTTTATTGAAACTCAACTAATATTAGATTTTTTCTTCAAATATTCTGTTCATCCAGAAAACAGTATCAGTTGCGTCCACCGAATTGGTTTTTAATCGAATTCAGGCGGTTACGACAACTGTCTTCAATTCAATTGTTCAATTTAGTATTTATATTCCTTATAAATGTTATTACACTCAAAAAAAAAAAATTAACTAGAATTTAGAAAAATTAACTTATTTAGAGGAAAAATTGAAATGAAAGCGGCGCCAAAGACACTTTTTACCAATATTTAATAAAATTTTCCTTGAAATTAAGAAACAAATTTTACTTAAAATTTGGTCAAAATTTCTTAATTATAGAAAAATTTTACTACTGAGAAGTAAATTTTAATTAGAAAACAGTAAAATTTCCTCCTAATTAGTTCATACATCATCTAAAATTGTACTGATAGTTAGGAAATGTTTCCTTGGTTTTAAGAAAAATTTTATTTTATTTAAGTTCATTATATTATTAGTTTTTCTAAAAATTAGGACTTAACTCCCTAAAAATAAGAAAATATTTTCTAACAACAAGTTAAATAGCACTCCTTGTAAGTGAAAATTATCCTTATCCTGCTTCTATGGTAAAGGTAATATATTTTATCATATATTTTAAAGTAGTTTACACTCCTCCCACTTTCGGAGGACACTGCTCTTAACAAGCTGTTTGCTATACAATTTTGTCTTAATACTAAATTGAATTATACTTAATTCATGTATTTAAAATATAATTTAAATTTCATTAGCAAAAGGGAAAACAAATTAAAAACATGTACTGCAGGATATGCTGAAACGTTATAAATTGTGACAAAGTCAGATCCTTTTCGTAGTTGATTAACGGTTCTGCTGGAGAGAACTACAAAAAGGGACGCCCTACGTGACACACTGCATCTATGGCTAAGGAACGCTGGGGGTCCTTTGTCTTCTTAAATTAACTAATTTAAACAAATTGTTGCAAAAATACAAAATATCACAGTTACATTTCTTGATATTATTGGAAAATGGAAAAGTCATAAGTTTATTTTATGGAATTTTTAGCTTAAACTTTATTTGACATATACAAATTTAAACTTTTTTATTATTAAGTGAAAAAATAGTTCGATAAATATAAAGTTTAATAGGCACTACGTCAATTATAGGAAAGCCATTATTCCGTAATGTATAAAATCTGCCTGCGATATTTTGTATTGTAGTCAACAAACAAAATTATTACACAAAAGCGCAAATTCGAAATTCTTTACCCTTTGCTAACAAATTTTAAAATATATTTTAAGCTACTTCAAGTTCAATATTTGAGACTGTTAAGATTAGAGATGGGCACGTGAGAGATTTTTGACTCACGCACAACCACGAACCAAAAATTTCAATCAGGCACAATAGTTTTTTTTTAAATGGTTACTTTAATTTCTTTTATTTAATAATATTTTTTTGAAAAATTAGGAAAACTAACTGGTTTGTTTTTAATTGATTGTTTTTTTTTGGAATAGAATATTAAAAATAATTTTAACGTTTTACAACAAAAAAAAACCTATACCAAATTTTATTATTTTTTAAAAATTAGAAAACTTTTACTTGAAAAAAAGAATATTTTATTAAAATTTTTAAAATTTATCTAAACTAAGTTGCATGAAAATTTTCCTTAGAAATAGTTCATCTGTTTCTAAAATCAAGTAAATTTTTATTATTACATAGGAAAAAATTTATTACTTTTTGTTTTTAATTGTCTGAACTAGTTTTTAGAAAACAATTCTTCAAAATTGGAAAGTGGTATACTTAAAAACTGAATTTGGAAATTGCTTTCTAAAATTTAGTTAATTTTACTACTCACGTACAAAAAATGAACACACATTAAGTTCAAGTACTTTCTCGATTTAAGTTAGACACATTTTTTGAACTAAATGGGAGTAAATTATGTCCTAATTTTTTTTATAACTAAACTTAATTTTATTACATTTTAGTATGCAATTTTCTTAAAATTAAGATGTGTTTTCGTAAAATTAGTAAATTTTTATTAAATATACTTGTTTTTTTCCTAAAATCAAGAAATATTACTTAAGAAAAATATGAACTATTTATGAGTATATAAACTATTTCGTTTTTCCTCAAACTTAGGAATTTTTACAATTTTGATAATTGCGATAGAATTCCAACCAATTTACTGTCGACTTTTATGTCGAAATCACCAGAGCAGAGCCCTGAACCTACACCAAAAGTCGTATTTGAACTCTTGGTGTATACCCTGTCTCGAATGTAGAATAAAAGCTGAACCAAAAAGGTCTATTGGGGTCAACTGTAGTAGAAGAATAGTCAGATTGAATTCTGTGCTGCGAAGGCAGCTACTTAAGCATGGCCGTATGTTCTGACCTTCCTGGAATACGTAGCAACAAGTAAAAAACAGTGGGAACAATATAAAGCATATCATTGAGAACTTTAGAACTTTATCGCACCAGTAACTACAATATAAGCTGAGTACTGAACCCTGAATAATTGCTTTGTAACCACCAGCTTGGTAGTTGCCGCCTACCATACAAAAGAGCCGTAAATGAGTATTGGGCGTACGATGGCCTTGTACATCCACAACAACATTTTGGACTCAATTCTCATCTTGAAACCAACTTCATCCTAAATGAGTAAAAATCAACCTTTGATAGATTTTAGTCTAAGAAAATGCCCAGGTCTTCAGCATTTTCTGAGAGCTTAAGCTAGCACCCCTGAAGTTGAGGCATTCTGAAGCTCGATTTGACCCTAGTGCTGAAAAGTAGCAATTATATTTTACACGGATCTACTCCTTGACCACAACCAGTGGCCGAGTTGCTGAGAAAATCTAGATGACCTCCAGAAACATCCCTAATACTAGTATTACCCAAGTGACTTATTTCCACCCGGAGACCAATGCGGTCCATTGTGAATCCCTTCAGTAAAGAGGAAGAAGAGACAGAGAGAGAGAAATAAAGAAGAAAAAAATGTTGAGAGGTCCGAAGAAATATAGAATATACGTGGCACATGACCCCCCTACAGTCCCCTCATCAGAATCAGCAGTCCTATTTACCTGACAAACCCTAGTAGATCGGCTAGATTACATCCAGCGATAAGTTTTGTCGTGAAACTTATCCCCTAGCCATTTCTGCCTGAGACCCTGCATCCTAGGACAGTGGCACAGTACATGCTCTACCGTTTCTAGGTCCTCAACATCCCCGCACAGTCTGCATAAGTCCGGTATGGCATTATTACATTTACTCGTAAGAGCCCTAACAAAACAATGACCCGTTAAGAACGCTATAAAGGTCCCGAGAACACCCATATCCAATCCTAGTAGAATCCTGGTTGCCTCTGCGTCCAGTCCGGGTCATAACGCCTTCGACACCCTGCAATCCACTCTATTCCCATAGACCGGTTAACGGCATCACGGAACCTTTCCCGTATCACCCCATAGTAGAAGAAGTTAGAGAATTACTTTTAACGAATTTTGTTGCTAATTGTTGTTAAAAAGTTACGTAGTCCTACCACTGGAACTTTTTTTTACCGGTACTTGTAATTAAAAAAAAGTTAATAGAAATTTTCTTGCAGTTCAAGGTAACGATTTTTGTCGTTACTTTCTAAAATTTATAAGTAAATAAATTGTGAATTAACAACTTTTGTCGGTATCTCTTGTTAATAAATTCAAAAAATACAGAATAGCTTTTTCGGTAACTTAACCGACAATTATCGTTATTTAACGAAATCGATAAAATCGCTAAAGAAAGTTAGAGAATTGGACTACAGAAGTCACAGTAGGGGTGAGAACTCTCCACCTTGTGATACTTCTCTCCTAATAGTACTGTTACTAGTACTTAAATAATTTCAAAAATACCTACGATTATGCATGTACTTGATACTCAATGCACTTATGCCCAACTATGATGGAAACTGCATTTTCATATGTAAAAGGGTAATAAAAAAACCAAAAAATATATCTACGAAAAAAGAAATATATAGCTAAGGGTGCATATATAGGCCCACTTCAAATATATACACTAGAAATGTGTTTATGCTCTAATTAAATTTAGGAAAATTACTCGAAGTTGTTAATACAGTTGTTTTAAGGCTATTTTCATTTTGCTTGAGATTCGATAATATTATTTAATAAAGGTTGCTATTTCTTTGCTAACATCTGTATAAAAACATTTCCCACTTGAACTACAAATCGCACATGAAGTGTGTATATTCGCTAAGGATTAAAATATATATACACTCAGAATATTATGTAGTTAACTGTTTGTAGTTTAATAAAAAAGTTTTCCGTTCCATTTAAAAATAAAGGAAGATACATTTATTTTTCAAAGAAATATCTGTATTAACTTTTTTATACATTTATTCGAAATAATTTACTATCATTTACCGATTTTTTTCAGTTTCATTTATTTTTTTCATTTGTTTGAAATTTAATAAAAATTTACCCACAAAACGGAAACTTGTGGTTTATTTGTGTCCGTAACAGTTATTACAAATTTAAATTTTGTTTGCTGTCTGTTTCAAAAAAAAATATTCAAAAAATTTCAATTTGTTTTTTTATTTAAATTTGTTGTATATATACAAAATTTTTCAATACAAATTACAAGAACTTCATAAACACACATACATACACAAATACATTCACACAAAAAGTGTTTATAGCTTCATATGCATACATACATTTTGTATTGTACGAGTATATTAAAAAAAAAACAAAAAATACAGAAACGGAAATAATTTCAAATAAATGAAAAAAACATTTATTTTTTAAGGATTGGTGGGTAAAATTTTGACATTTATTTTAACTGATTATATCAGTTGTTTCTTACGGATGTGTCAGTTGATTAATCAACATTTAAAAATAAATAACAGATGACATTTAATTTAAATGAAAATTAAGTAGACCGGTTTTTAAATGAAATATCATTTCTTTTAAATGATATTTTCAGTTATTTTAACTTACAAACTTTTTTAAGTGTATATATATGTATATAAAAACTAAACTGGGCAATAAATGTTTTAACAAAAAATGAGAACAATTATGTTATAAAACTAAAATAACTAGAAATATTATTTTATGTATGTAGGCCCTGTGTGAAGTGGCTAAATAAATTCTAAACAAAATACAAATTGGCAAAAGTGTTTGAATTTTTTTTTTGGAAAAGATTTGTATTATTTTTTAAAATTTCATAAATTTTAGTTTAAGAATTTAGTTTCGATTTTATTTAGCCAGTTCTCACACATCCTTAAAAGCTAAATAGTTAAAAATTTCTAAAAAAAAACAAACGAAACTTATTTAACATGTGGTTTACACAATTTGTTTTTCATTTTGTTTATTTTTCTTTTAATATGAATCTTTAATATATTTTTTCTTTACACGTATCTTCTAAATAAAACCAAACAAAACAGGGCGTAGAATCAACTTTTTTCCCCAGTCGTATGAAAAAATATCCAAGTGGTTTGTTAACTTCAATACCAGCAGTGGATCTATCTGTCATACCGAGCTCTATGCTAATGGTAATGTATGGCATGTTTTCTATTACTATTTCCCTCCCCTCTATTTTAATATCCAAACAATCTTAATTTCTATACCTTACTCCTTTATTGACTGCATGTTTTCGTTGTGTTCCCCTAAGTAAAAATAAACGACAAAAAAAAAAAAACAAACAAACAAAAATATATATATTTATAACTTGGCAATGAGGAAAAGAATTGTATGTATAAAAAGATTGTAAAGAAAATATATGTGCTTTAGGGTGTCCAAATAAAAAGAAGAGTTTAAATGTGAAGAAAAAGGTAAAAAACAAAATTTTGAGAGGATCTTTAAGTTCACTAAATTTCGGTCCACTAATGCTTCTTTTGTTACAAAGAAACATGCATGAAAGTCATGGTTTATTTAAAGTTTCTTCTTTTTATTATTTATAAGTAAATATGTACTTAAAATATTCCGTATACAAATTAAACAGACTCATCAAGAGGCAATTTTAACGACCAATTTTACTAAAAAGTTTAAAATTACTTAACAACAGTTCAATTATACGAGTATAATGTAATGGTGAACTAAAATTATTCCATTGGATTTTTTTTAATGCGTTTCTTATAAACATCTTGTCACTGCGCAACATTTGATATCAATTTCTTGAAATAGTTCAATACTTTTTATCCGCTTTATACACTAAATATCCACTCCAAAAATTGTTTTCTTATTTTTCCCATTCTCAGCTCATTAATACACATAGATTGGATAATATTACTTCAGTTATTTTACAAGAAAGCCATTTATCGGGACACCCTAATATGCATCCCCATCCGCATGGATAAATAATCTTTATATATATAAGAGTAACATTACTGACTGACTAATAGTCGCCCCATCTAAAAACACTGGAGATAGAAACTTACTGGAGTATAGGACAATTTACTGATAAATAATTTTTTCTAGAAAAATGAGTTTTAAAAGAGCTTAAGCCTCCCCCTTAATGGTCTGTGTTCTTTGGCGTATGAGCTGATTCACAGCTAAGGTGCTTCTTGAAATTTTTGTCAAGAATATGGTAAAATTGAGATCAAAAGGTTAAAATTTTCCCGCTTATCGTCCTGCCCAAACCGGATTGGGAAAAGTCATAAAATTTAAATTAATTTTTTCATGATGAGAAGGCAAATTCACGAATTAGCTACTTTTTGGAATTTTGGACAGGTACATGGTAAAAAAGGGTTTAATAGGACTTATGCGGCCGCCCCCTTTTGGAAAATGATTCTAAGTACGGAAACAGTTCCCCCTAAAATTTGGCGTGTAGGCTGTAACTGAAGCATACAAGTCCCATAAGATAGAATTTTTGGTAATTTTTACGGGGGGAGAATCAAAAGTCGAAAGTCTCTTCCAATCGGTCTGCCGTAATCCCCTTTGGCTATAATTTGACATTGAAAATTCGATTTCCCTGTGTTTCTGATAAGGAACTTTTTGGTACTTGCACCAGGGACATAGTAAAAATGCGAGTTCAAAAGAGAAAATCGGCCTGCTCAAACCTCTTTGGCTCGAAACCTAAAATTTTAAATAAGTGTCCCCTGGAGTATGCGCTAATCCATAGTAAAGCGAGGATATAAATAGGGATCCTCTTAATGTACTGGAAACCGATTCAGAATGTGTGAAGCTGTGAGTGATAAAAATTTGCACCACTTCTAAAAGAATCCCATTCTTGATTTAACTTTTGCGAAAACTATCTGTCAAAATTTTATCATATTATTTTTTTTTCTTCACCAAATAAAAGTTTATGGAAAAATGCACTATTTCTTAAACATTATTAGCGACTTTTTTAATTGCTTATTTTTTAGCATTTTTTGTTTTTAATAATTATTTTACTTTTCTTCGATCTTCTCTATTCATATAATATTCCTTATTGAGCTAAAGATCCTTTATTTATAAAAAATTTAATTATAAATATTTATTTATCCCAATATTTCGTCACCACATTGGGTGACTTCTTCAGGGGAAATTGTCTTTTTTTTTATAATTAATAAATTAAAATTATAAACTGAAAACTTATATATAACAATTTTTTTAAAAAAGGCGGTAAATCAAAAATTATTTTTTGTCAATATTAAAAAATAAAAATATCACAGAAAACAAAAATAACAATATTTGAAAAATTAAAATATTACATGAACAAAAATATTTTATATACATTTCATTTAACATAATAATATTTATCCTAGTTTTTATTAACTCAAATTTGTGCAATATTTTCTATGTCTTTTTTATAATTAATTCGTTGTGTAGATGGTACCGTCATAATTTGTAACATTTCTAACATAAATACGTCTGTAATTATTTTCCGTGTTTAAAATTGACGTCCTATCAAAATCAGGATAATGATTAAAATTCGTGCAACGTAATGATAATGCTGTTTTCTGTGTAGAAGTAGTGTTCCTGTATTTTTGATCAGATCTGTGTCCTGCAATTCTTGTTTTTAATTTATTCTTTGTTGTACCTACATATACTTTACTACAATTCTCATTATCATCAATATAGTTTTTTTTTTTGATTTAATTACGAAAATTATTTTTTTAATATTTAATAGAATTAGAGAATTTTTAAAAACAATAATTACATTTTTTATCATTTTTTATAACGCTCAAATCGCATTCGCATAATTGCAACACTACAAAAAAAATTAAACATAACATAACAAAGAAAATGGTCTCCTGTTTCTCTTCCAGAATTAAAAAAACTCATATAAAGCCAAAAAAAGGAAAAAATGGAAGAAGGCTTCCCTTAACATCGTGTCCAAAACATTCTGTCTGTTTATCTGAAATGTATGATATTTATTGCCAGTTTAGTATGCAAAATGTTTTTTTTTGAATTTCTAGTAAGAAAGTGGTGAAAATGGGATTCAAAAAGACAAAATGGAGCTCATTAAAAGCATCTCCTAAATTGCTGTGATAAAAAGGGTCCTAAGGTAGATTGTGCTGCCTTTGGGCCGCAGAGGCTTCAAAAAGTGGTTTGTTTTAGTTTTTTTTTAGGTTTTTAAGAAACTATACCACCCTTACTTGATACTATTGTGCTTTTTTTTTTAAATTTGCTATTGTAATTAAAGAACCTAGAATTATCTGAATTTATTCCCCTTATTTTAGCCCCACATCGTAAATTGATTTCTTTTTTTTTTATCACATATCCAAATTTCATCAGAGTCGAAGAGTTTAGATAATTTTTTTCGAAATTTTAACGGGTTGGGTTGAAAAGGCGAAAGGAAGTCTTCTTCTTAATGGATATGGGTTAACACACTGACTCTATTTTGTGGAATTTCATGGCTGGAGCCAGGAGCTTAAAGTTTGGCCTGTATGTTCCTACTCTGGCGTAAATATTTTTTAAAACGGGATTTTTTCAAGGAGGGCCTGTTATTGAAATATGTGCTCTCTTGGGTATGGGATAATTAACTTAACACAAATTTTTGGATATTTAATAAATACATGGTATAAATGAAGTCTTAAAGAAAAACGTTCTCCTAATCTATGCATACTTCAATATTTAATCTTGAAATCTTAAACTTAAAATTGAAACATCCACTAGCAAAACATTAAAAATATTTATTTAAATTCTTATACAAATAATTTAATATTCTTGTAAATATATTCCGATATTTAAAACTGCAGTAAACGAAGTATCGTCCTTTTAAGTTAGTTGTGAATATTATGTTATTCAGCTGTTTATTTGTTTTGCCTGCATGCACATAAGGATGTGTTGTCTCCTGGTAGTTGTCACAGAGAAAACTGATTCATTGTGACAACCAAATTTTTTAACCAACCGACTGGTTTAGTTGAAGCCGCGGATATGTTTGTCAGTGGGAACAGAATTTTGGTTAAAATAATATATTTCATTTGTGCTTGGATTACATTTAATTATGAGAAGTAATTCGATGCTGATGCCAAAATTGAATATGAAACACTGTGTTTGATACACATTTAAGAAGTGAAATTATGGAGGTGAAAAACTTTTTTTTGAATGTGAGAACAAATTGTATGGTTGGAAAAAATTTTAACATAAATAAAATTTTTGAGGAGAAAAAATTTTTGAGGTGAAAAAATGTTTTTTTATGCCAGTACTGAAATTTAAAGCAGTTGCTATCAATGGCAACTCTTCACCACAACTAGTATAAGTTTTTCTGTCTATTTTAAAGAATATACTTGACGTTTCTAGTACACGCATTCCGCACAATGATACCACATTCTAGTAAATAATGAGTAGTAAAATTAAAAATTTTAACTGTGTTTATTATTAGCAATATAAAAACAAAACTTGATTTATTTAAAAAAATAAATTAACGATTTTAAGAGATAAAATCTTAATATTATATTAGAGACTGCTATCGATGCCGATGATGATTATACCAAAATGAGTCGAAAGTATAGTTTCAGTTATAAGGAAATTATAAATTACACAGTTCAACACAAAAAAAAAAAAAAAAAATTACGGGGTTCCTATGATTGATTCTTGTTAAGGAGACCAACAAAAATATACGTGTGTCGGCGTTTTGATAGTTTACATCGGAATTTCATTTTAGAGGCGGTCAAAGTTTCCCAGCTCTGGCCTGTTCTTGCAGCATATCGGTATACAAAACTATGTTTTATTTACATCTTAGGTGTAGGGTATGTTCAGTAACTTTGTAGATAATGGCATGGAAAATATTTTTATAGAACATATTAACCCTCTAACTCCCCCTCATAACGGCATTTTTCGGCTTTATTCTAACAAATTGTAAAAAACACCCCGAAAAAGGGGAAGGGCGGGGATGAAATGTTCTACAAAAATGTTGGCCATAAAATTCTACTATATATGTCAGAACACACCAAAAGCCAAAACTTAATACAAACACCAAAAACTAATCAAATTCAAGATTGCTCATCAGATTTCTAGTCAAATTTTAAATCAAATTTTCAAATTTTAAGTCAAATATTAAAAGTCAGATTTTGGGATCACCTACATAATATTTAGGTTATCCCAAAATGTGACTAGAAATTTGATGAGCGATCTTGAATTTGTCTGGTTTTTGGTATTAGTGTTAAGTTTTGGGATTAAGTGTGCTCTGACATGTATAATATAATTCAATGGCCAACATTTTTGTAGAACATTTCATCCCCGACCTTCCCTTTTTTCGGGGCGTTTTTTACAATTTGTTAGAATAAAGCCAAAAAATGCCGTTATGCCATACCATTATCTACAAAGTTGCTGAACATACCCTACACCTTAGATGTAAAGAAAACATAGTTTTTTATACCGATATGCTGCAAGAACAGGCCAGAGCTGGGAAACTTTGACCGCCTCTAAATGAAATTCCAATATAAACTATCAAAACGCCGACACACGTATATTTTTGTTGGTATCCTTTACAAGAATCAATCGTCGGAACCCTGTAATTTTGGAAAAAGTTTAAAATTGTTTTGCAGTGTTATTATACCCTAATTTCATAATTGAAGTGTATTATTTCTTATAAACTATGGTACGCTAAGTTCGTAGCAAAGGAAAACATTTTTAATGGACTAATTTGGAAATTGAGGTTTTAAAATATAATTTCCGGAGGCCGAATGGTGGACCAGTATTTAAATCTTGTAGCAATAACTATATTTTATCACTCGTTATTTCCTAAAAAAACTTAAAGTACACAATTGAATATTTTTTGCAAACACATTTTTTTAAATAATACGAGGTAGCTACAAGAACTACCTATTGTTTAAATTTTTCCTGTAAAAGTATTAAAAAAAAAATTAACTTTTTGTATTCAGCCGGGCCTGAGTAAAGGTATTGGGTTCTAGTTAAACGAAATATTTAGTTGGGAATCTAAAATAGGTATCCAAGAATATAACAGGTTTTAAATACAATTGGACTACCTGTTCCTAAAAAGTAACAGAAGCAACAATAAAATTTTTATGGAAGGTATTAAATCATGACTTAATTTTAAAATTTTAAATTAAACGGTTGCATTTTTATTTACCTTTATATGTTTCGGTTTTGTTTTTTTTTAATTTCCCTCATTAAATTAAAGTTTAGTAAATTTTTCATATATATGAAACCCTTTCCTCTAAATGTAATTAAAATTGTCCCTAATACTTGCATCAGAATTTGAATTTCTGTAAATACTTTATTAGTTGTATAAGTATGTGAATGCATGCTTGACTCTATTATGCTTAAGTAGTTAGATATTCTTTTGCATGTTAAATAGTTTTGTATTTTGTGCATTCTTTGAATTTTAAACTTATCTGTTTACAAAGGTTTGTTCTATGTTTAAACATACTATTGAATGAATTTATAACTTCTATATTAATGTGTTGTACACATCATATTTCAATTCATTTGTTAAGACCTTGCAAACATACAAATGGAAATGAAAGTATTTGTGTATGGTGGTAGTAAAGCTCCAACTGGGCTTGATGTACCATATCTCAGTTAATTTTAGTTTAACCAAATACGTAAACAGTTTTTTTTTTATTAAATTTTACTGGAAATACTTCGAAAACTCTTTTGCAATGATTTTATTTATTGATTTGTTTATTTATTAATATTTTTTCGTTTGCCATCAAAAGAAAAAAAAAATCAAAATTTTGTTCGGCAAATAATCATTAAAATATGTTACAATAATATTACGTATACGTATTGATGTACTTTAACTCGAATTAAACCCAACCCAGTGTAGAATTAATATTGGCGTATCATTATGTTTTGAACCACAAATAATGAAAACTCCTGACCTTCTAGATTAATTTAAAATAATACTAATAAAAAATAAATAGCGATAAAACAATAAATTAAGTCATTGGAAAAAAATGTTCAGTCTCTTCGTTACAATATTATCAAAAGTCAATACAAACTTAAAATCTAAATATCTTGTTAAAATGACGCTAAGTTCTCAAAACAGTGTTCGCCACTGCATTCTACGATCTAAAATTAAGTTTACATATCCCAGGGTTTTCGTATGTAATTTTGACATACGAGTACTTATTAAAGATCATTGAAGATCATATTATGCTCTTCAGGATAAAACTTTGAATATTACTAATTTTAATCACATCATGATGATATTCTCTCTGCGTTTATAAAAATATAAAATTCTTAAAACATTCTGATTGATGAGAAAAATATTAGCCAGTAATAAAAACTAAAAAACACAATAGCAATTGATTATGTACCAAAAAACTCAGTTAGTTTTGAATGGTTTTTAATCGTACAATACAAACATTCAAAATAGACTTTCAATATAAATTTAATAGTTTTGTAGGTAGTATGCTTGTTTTCTAAGCATTGTATTTGGTTAATTTGTTTTAAACTAATAAAAGTGATTGAACTTCCAGGCATAAACTTCCAGGCATCATTGACTACACTGTGGCCGAACCACTGTTCGACAAGAGGTACCAGACGCTTATACCGCATAGGTATTCGTGGAAGCACGGAACTCCCAATGGGGGGCGTTGTGTCGACTTCTATATCGACGGCTCTAAACTCGACGATCAGGTAGGCTTTGGTCTACTCCAGGGGGCTACAGCTGAGTATTGCGCGGAGACTGCCGAATCACTGTAGTGTTTTTCAGGTTGAAATTCTGGCCATTAGGGAGGTAGCGGAGTGGCTTAGGTTTAATTTCCCCACAACGGTGAGGATTAATATATTTTCTGATAGTCAGGCTGCCATTAGACCTCTGGATTCTGTTTTCCTAGATTCGACATCAGGCCTGAACTGTCGCAGATCACACAACGAGATGTCTCAGCAGTTCAGCATCCATGTTATTTGGGTGCCGGGCCACAGGGATATACCAGGGAGCTGTAGGGCAGACAAGCTTGCAAGACTGGGGACTACCTTACACATTCCACACGAAATGGAATCTGTGGGCATGCCTCTGGCCACCTGAGGAAGAGTGCTTATGGGTTGGCAAGAGATAGGTGGGCCTCTGTCCGTGGTTGTATTCGTTCCAGGCAGATGTGACCCCGGCTGGATAGGAAGCGCACGCACAGGTTGCTGTCACTGTCAAGGCCCGATATATCCCTACTTGTTTCCGTCATAACGGGAGACTATATCATTGGAAGGCACGCAGTTAGGTTAAGGGGTTGCGGCTAGTGACTTTTGCAGAAGCTGTGGTGATGAAGAGGAGGAGGAGTCTGTGGTGCACCTTCTCTGCACCTTCCTGCCCTGGCTCGCAGGAGGGGACTGCATTTGGGCTCATGTTTCTTTGAGGACCTGGGTGATTTTGCTGATATCGATAACGGCCGACTTAGGGGCTTTTTGAGGCAATCGGGATGGTTCGACGGTGAAAGCTAGTGATATAATTTTTTGCTAGCTTCCGTGGTATCACAAGGGACTTTATAGTCTAAGTGAGCCTGATTGGCAGGCTACCATATCTACCTAACCTAACCTTTATATGCCCATATAAAAACTTTTTTCATCGGGAAGTATTTATTGAATGATAAATTTTGAATTAGGTGGGTACTTGCGTCGAAGAACTTGATAATAATGAAACCTGCTAAGAATTATATTTGTTTTAGAGCCCCGGTACTGTAAAGGTATACCTTTAAATACTTTTACTTAAATAATATAAAAATTGCTACAATTTAAATAAATTTTATAAAAATTTAAAAAAAAAATTTTAGCAAAAAATTAGTGGCATTTTCATAAAAATCTATGACAGGTAAAGGACTTTCTAAATTTAAAAAAATAAATAAAAATAATCTAAATATTTCTGTTTCGCAACTTACGGTTTTTAATTCCAAGTTGGATTATTTCTGCACAGTTTTAGTCCATTGTGAACCAAGGCATAAAAACGTTGTATATAAGACCGAGTAAGACCGTGGCATTTTCATTTAAATGTATGAAAAATGAAGGTCTTTCTAAATTTGAAAGCTAGTATTGGATTATTTTCGTCCACAGCTTAAAAAAACTTAACAGTTAAAAGTCAAAATTACGTCTTGATTATTTCTGAAGGTTTATTTCATTATGAGTCAAGTTATAAAACTGCCGCACATGAAAAAGACCGTAGCATTTTCACATAAATGTATGAAAAGTTCAGGATATTCTTGATTGAAGGGACAGTACCGAAATATTTTTGTTCCATAAAGTAAAAAATATTCACGGTCTTAAGTTTGAATTACGTCTAGATTATTTCTTCGAAATTTCAACACATTATGATTCACGGCATAAAAATGGCGTACATGGGACCAAAAAAGACTGTGTATATTTAAATGTCTGAAAAGTAAAGGACTTTCAAAATTCACGAGCCAGTTTATGAATATTTTTGCTCCGCATACCGGCGACCGGTTTTAAAGACCGGTCTAACCGGTCTTGTTTAGAAATTGAATTTGAATTTAAACAAATAATTTTAATTACTTACAATGCTGTGATACTTTTTTCGGTGTTGCAGATTATTACATCCAAATTAAGCAGCACTCGAATATGTAGTTAAGCAAACTGGCACAATTTATTCTATTTTATATTCTAATGTACACTTTCTTTGATACACATTTTTGTTGGACGTTAGCTATACTAATCTTAGTATATATATGCAATAATTCCTTACATGTTCATACTACGAATGATTAATACTGATATAAAAATATTACTTATACGCCCCAAAAAAATTGTTTATTACTATGCTAATATAAATATTTTTATTCTTATCTTCCCAAAGGATCAAGATCAAGTCCGCATACCAGAAGAAACTGAACTTAATAATTCCAAACTCGCTGTAAATAGTGTTAATAGCGTTGTCGCTGAAGTGCCAGATGATCAAACCAAACAAGCTAATGGCAATGGCAAAAGTATACAAGATGAACAAAATGACAAAGATGATGCTACATGATTCTCATTTTAAAATTTATAAATAACACAACAAAGTATAAAACAAATAAAACTTCCAGACATAAAATTTAGCACAAAAGTAATAGAATGAAAAAAAAAATAGACAAGTGATATTAAAAGGAAAAAAATGTTTTGTTTTTTGTTTTAAATAATTAAAACAATATGGAGATAAACAATTAAAACAAAAATTTTATGACAATGAATTTGCATTAAATATGCAATTTATTTATATGTATATTCATTTATTTTATTATTAAAAATATTAATTGACCATTAAAATGTTTTCATAAAATATTGTTATGAATTACAAAGAATATAATTAAATATTTGTTAAAATTGCACAGAAAAAAAATAAAAATTAAATGTTTTAATTAAAATCATTGTGTGTACAAGTTTATAAAAGGAATGTGAAAATATTTTTTTTTAACAATGAATTGGTTTAATTTTCATAAAAAATAAAATTTATTTCTATTAGAAGCGCGGTTCTGTTACTAGTTATTGAAAAAAATTCTTTAGGTTCATTGTAAATTATGGGTGACTTTTTAAAAGCTTTCGGATTTGATTTAGAAAACACATAAAATTTAGAGAAATGTATGAAATTAGAAAAAAAGTGTTGTTTGATCAAGACAATGCACCAGTTCACAGACAACTTATATTGCGATGGCCAAAATCAATGAATTAAAGTTGGAATTGCTTCATGATCGGAAACATTTAAGATCACATTTGATCCAGTAAAATATTTGAGTATTTAGAAGGATCCAAATTGATCCAAAAAATTCCAGATCGAATTGTATCTAACAATATAATATTGTTACAGAAATTTCTAAACACTAGAAATTTTATCACAAACTCTTGGACAGCTGGAAAAATCTAGTGAAGTAATAACTGGAAATAACTAGAATACCTGACTACTCATATAAATACTGGTACTTGGTGACGCAGTAGTTCAATTGATAAGTAAAACGCGGAGTGTGAATAACTAAAGTCTGGCTATCTACATCGGGTAAATAAAGTGTGATATTAGTGTTTTTCTGTAATTTAAGTGACTGTTATAAATAAATAAGGCTTTTAATATTTTCAAACTGAGTTTATTATATGCAATATAAAAAGAACTCGATTAATTTAAAAGGTAAATAAATCAACGATTTTATAACGGGTAAAATCGTAACAATATATACGGAAACTAGTTTATTAAAAAAATAAAACTAAATATATTCAAATTCTAAAACAAACAATACCTTCTCTAGGATTTGAACTCGGTCTGCCGGAGTTGTAGTGAATTAAACACTCATCTACACACTGCTATACATAAGGGCAGACTTTATTAGACTACATGTTTCGTATAATATATCTTCGGGACTTGAGAAAAATCATGGCTGGATTAATGATTTAGTTCTATAATTATATGATTTTATATATTTATGTATTTATTATATATAATAATAACTGATAGACTAAGAATAAATGTAGTAAAATATTTTATCCTTCTAAATCCTTCTAAAAAATTTCTAGGTGTTGTTGTCCCGAAATGGGTTAAAATTTAAAATTTTTGGAAAAAACTATTAATATGAAAAAAAAAAAAAAATAATTAAAAAACACAAAATAAAGTGTGTTTATCTTCCTTTTTGGGATTCGAAACCGAATATATAATTACATACAGGTTGGTTGAAAAGTTCCTGCGCTCACCAATAGATGGCACTGCTAGCTCCAAACTTTTTTTTTCTCAAGTTGGTATAACTGTCCTGAAAACACATTCAAAGTTGCAAGTCATTCCGTCAATTCTTTCTTTGTTTACAAGCCATTTGAAGTTGACGTGTCATTGATTTTTTTTAATATGGAAAAAATTGAATATCGTGCAGTCATTAGATTCTTGGGTTTGAAGGGTTTAAAAGCAAAGGAAATTTATGAACAATCGTTAGAAGTCCTCACCTTCGAAACGCACCGTTGAATTTTGGGCTGGTGAATTTAAACGTGGTCGTACCAGCCTTAAAGACGAACCACGCGAAGGACGACCAAAAACTGCAACCACAGCAGAAATCATTGAGCAGGTACATAATATGGTTAGTGAAGATACAAGTTTGACTAAGCGTGAAATTGATAATGCCATAGGCATCTCAGACGAACGAGTACTCCATATTTTACATGAAGAATTACGTATGAAAAAACTGTTTGGAAAGTTAGTGCCGCACACATTAACAATTCAACAAAAACTGGATCGAAAACAAATTTCTCAGCGTAATTTGGAGCGTTTTAAGCCGAATAAAACCGACTTTTTGCGTCGTTTTATAACTATGGATGAGACTTGGATCTACCACCATGATCCTAAATTGAAACAAGAACGTTTACAGTGAACTGAAGCTGGTTGTTCAGCTCCAAAGCAGGTGAAGTCACAACGATCAGCAATGAAGGTTATGGCATCAGTTTTTTGGGATGCAAAAGGAATTTTGTTGATTGATTATCTTCTGAAAGGTAAAACAATCAACTCTGAATATTATTGCAGCCTTTTGGGTCAGCTGGATGAAAAAATTCGTGAGAAAAGACCTGGTTTAAAGAAGAAAAAAATCATTTTTCATCTAGACAATGCACCTGCTCACAAAAGTGTTTTGACGATGGCTAAATTCAAAGAACTAAAGTACGAATTGCTTGAACATCCACCGTATTCACCAGATTTGGCTCCCAGTGACTACTATCTTTTCAGAAATCTCAAACAATTCCTTTGTGGAAAGCATTTTTCGTCGAATGAAGAGGCCATAGCAGGCGTAGACGGTTATTTTGCAGAGCTTCCGGAAAACCATTATAAGGATGGGATAAAATTATTGGAAGATCATTGGAACAAGTGTATTGAGCTTCTAGGAGATTATATTGAATAAAAAAATATATTTCGTAACAAAAACAGTATTCTTTCATTTCGAGCGCAGGAACTTTTCAACCAACCTGTATGTATGACAAAATATAAGATAGTTTAAAAATATTTAATGTAATTAAATAATTATATATGGTAATGCATGCTGTGCTATGTATTTATAATATATAATATATTACAATGTAAGTATGTCAGAATAACACAGAAAAACGCCGGAGCACCGCAACTTAATTTTACGCCGTAGAACACAGTGGAATACTTCGTTTTAAAATATCAGTTAAAAATCAACAGATATTGCATTTTTATATTTGTATTGTTTTGCAAGCTATTTTTTTTAATATGTATGGAAAAGGGTACGAAAACTCTTTTCAAAAACATTATTTATTGTTTATTTGTCGATACTTAACTATAACAATAATAGCCGTCAATTTTCAGGTTGACATAATTTTATTATTTTTAGTTTGTGTCTATTTTTAATCTAAACTAAAAAAAAGTTAAAAAAGCTTAAATTCCGCTGTGCCGATTCTTTGAATACCTTCCACCAATATCATAAAAAATGTTTTCTTTTTGTGGTGAAAAAAAAATTTTAGTGGTGGAAAGAATCTTTGAAGTGAAAAATATTTGAGGTGAGTACAAAATATTATTCGTTTCTAAGCGACTGTTGAAAAAAATATATGATAATATGTACTATGTATGTAATTGTACTAAAATATACCAATTGGTATGAAAAATTTAGAGGTACCATCACATTTTCACTCATAACTCATTTGCACATTTTCAATACACATAAAACACTAATTTTTGCATAGTTTTTGGCAAATATTTATTTATGTTACGAGCGAAATAGAAAGTCAATAATACTCTATTGAATATTGTAACACAATGTAACGGAATGACAAACTGATATATATCCTCACCATATATGGTAGAGTGTACAAAAACTAAAATGGAAACCACAGCGTATACGTAATTTTTTAATTTAATATTATGTATACGTCATGTTTCACATACTTAATATAATTAAAAAGATGGGTGAAATTCTTAATTATAATAGTATTAAAAATTAGTTAAAAGTATTAAAAAGAGTAGTAATTAAAATTAAAAAGATGGTAAATACCCAGGTGAAAATGTTCATACATGCCCAGAAAAATAAAATGGATGTTATTCTTTACGAATCTCTTTTTCAGAACATCCAAAGAAGTTAATAGTTAAAATTTTTCGAGTTAGAACCTGTGGTTCTATTTTCTGGAAGTTTTTTTTATTTTGTTTTGTATTTTCACTACAAATTATTTTTTGCAATATTTTGTACGCTCCAATGTAGTGTACGCTCTGAAGTTTTTATTAATTTGTTTTGTATTTTTAATACAAATTATTTTTTTGCTCATTGAAGTAAAAATAAATCGGGGAATCCCCGAGTTATTCGTGGTGTGTACAATTCGGTCATTTGCATGTAAAATTTGATATGCTTGTACAAATTTGGGTTAGTTAATGACTGAAGGTCAAAGTGAAAGTTGTTCATGCGTGTGAAAATTTAAAAAAACATGCCAAATAAACGTAAGAAAAACACCTTATCTTTGGATACTAAGGTTAAAATATTAAAAAGTCTTAATGAAGGCGTAAGTCGAAATCGTTTAGCTCAAGATTTTAATGTTGCAAAATCTGCCATAAGCTACATAAAATCAAAAAACAAGAAATAATGGATGCAGTTTCCTGCACCTATCAAGAAGCAAAAAAAATCTTTACACAACGCAGAATATGAGGAAATGGAAAAGTGTCTTATTTAAAGCAAAAGCTAAGTCAATTTTTAGTGAAGTGTACCCCGATAAAGATGAAAACGCATTTACTGCAAGTGATGGATGGTTTCCAAATTTAAAATCCATCATGGAATACAATACTTTGCCCCCAAAAGCTCTTCTGCTAGTAGATAACTGCTCCGCTCATGTACCAATTGATAAGCTTCAAAGCGACATGGTAACATAATTGCATATTTTTTGCCGCCAAATGTTACAGCAGCTGTGCAGCCAATGCATCAAAATCCTGTTGGACGTCCGTAACGATATCGTTGTATCCAGTTTAAATAAATCAAAAAAAAAAAAACAAGTATTACTGGTTTTATGTAAAAAAACAATTAAATACCTAATATGTAATAAAAAAAATATTTTAAGTTTTTCTATGAATTTAATATGTTCAATTAATTAAATATTAATAAATAAAAATTGTTTTGTGTAAAAATTAAGCTTACATAACTAGTTTTATTATAATATTCTGTAAAAAAAATGTCCAGAAATTAGAACTTTTCAGAAATTAGAACTGCCCGATGTACAAAGTGGTTCTAACTTCTGAGATTCTACTGTATTACTTATGAAGTCATAAGTATAATATTTTTTGTAACAATTCCATTAAAAAGCATATTAATTTTATAATTTTAATATTTATTTATAACAATTTTTAATTATAGTAAAAAAAAAATATTTAGTTGGTCCATAAACAGTTAATTCCTGCAGTCATTTAATGCCTGATTAAAAACATGTTTTGCATACCATTGATATCCATTTTGTCGGAATAATAATTCTTGGCGTGTTAAAAATCACATTTTTAATTTTAAAACAACACCACTCCCTATATTCACTTTATAGCCCTTATATTTAACAACTTCCGTAAACTAATGAAAAAGTCCATCTTATAATCGATTTTTCATAGCACCTAACCAAACTACTTCCTTCCAATGACACGACAATGTTAAAATCATTATTGATTCACCGAAACTTTCACAACTTCGGGTTCAGTAGATGTACTATTTAACTACTTCTTCCTCAGCTCTCAGCCCGTAAAACATTTTCTTAACTTTTCCACAAAAATATAGTAAATAAATGTAAATATTCTACATTTTGAAGAAAGATATTTCACTTTGAAATTCAAGGAAAGAACATACTACTTTTTTCTTAAATCTACGGCTTAACCCAGCAAAATAAAATGGATGTTATTCTTTACGAATCTCTTTTTCAGAACATCCAAAGAAGTTAATAGTGCAAATTTTTCGATTTGTAAGAAGTCATTTTAAACAACTTCCAAAATGTTGATATTAACCACTACTAGTAAAAAAAAAAATTATTTAGTTGGTCCATAAATGGTTAGTTGCTGCAGTCATTAAATGCCTTATTGAAAACATATTTTGCATACCAGTGATATTCACTTTGTCCTGGTCGGAATAATAATTATTTGCGTTTTTAAAATTACATTTTTAACTTAAAAAAAAGCCACTCCCTATATTTATTTTGTAGTCCCGATATATTTAACAGCTTCCGTAAACTAATGAAAAAGTCCATCTGCTCATCGATTTTTCATAGCACCGAAACAAACTACTTCCTCCCAATGACACGCCAATGTTAAAATCACTTTCCAGAATATGAGCAGTTTCTCTGAAAAAAATTTTGTCTCGGAGTCAAAATGAATTAATAAAGAAAATCACATCAACATCTAAAGTTTTATTATGAAAATTCTTCGTTGAATCTGATGGGTTATCGAAATGAAAATGCTTTAGAATCTAATGGTTTTGCGTAGACTCAAACTTGTTTCTTTATAAAACCGTATGACTTTTCATCCAAACCTTTAAATTTTACATCACTCTCTATAGGATTCCGGCAATTGCTTTCCTTTAGAATCTGGAGGCTTGTATTAAGGGAAATAATCCAAAAGGTGTGGGGCTTTATAACAATTTTTAATATTTCAGGAACGACAGCATTTGACACCAGCAGGGAAATAACATTTATTTAATACCCATTATTAAGGAAATAAGGCTATCTTCAGATTACAAAGAAAACTCCTGTAAATAATATATTTTATTATTCATTAAGAAACATTATTTATAAATTATACCTTTTTGATGCATTTTGAAATGTCCTCAAAGATGATAGTTATTCCCATCTAAATAACAGTTTTATCATCGTTATTTATTTTGTAAAAATTCTCCTTTTTTCCAATATTTGGTTTTCTCTTTAATTTCTTTATACCCTTCACCATAAAGGGTGTCCCAAGAAGAACGCAATTTTTAAATTTTAAATAAAACACAGATATTTAAAAAAAAAATCGTGAAACTTTATTATATCGTAAAGTAGACAGAATGAGGTTATGTATGGAAGAATATATCGTGCAGATGGCCGCCGCGGCTTTGCTGGCATGCACGCGATCTTTTAATGAAATTTTCAATGACCGTTTTGCATGAATGCTGCGGCATTTCATTAATGCAGCGTCCAATTTCCTCTTTTAAGGCTTGAGTCGTCGTCGGCTTATTCGCGTAAACCATCGACTTCAAAAAACCCCAAAGAAAAAAATCTAATGGTGTTAAATCGCACGATCTAGGCGGCCAATTCTGATCTCCAAAACGCGAAATAACACGACCGGGAAATGACTGATGCAGCAATTGGATTGTTTCTCTGACATTTGCATTTGCTTCTCGTGAATCACTCGAGGATTTTCCTCACCCCAAATGCGACAATTCTGCCTATTGACGAAGCCATCAAGATGAAAATGGGCCTCGTCACTGAAGATGATTTTATCGGCAAAATCAGCATTTTCATGTTGTCTCTCCAATACCCAATTAACGAACTCCCTTCGCTGTCCATGGTCAGCTGGCTTCAGTTCCTGAGCCAATTGAACTTTGTATGCATGAAGATGCAAATCTTTCGTCAAAATTCGCTGCAAAGTGGATTTGGAGACACCAATTTGCTGAGCTCGGTGTCGAATTGAGGTGGATGGAGTTTGAGCGACATCATCACGTACAGCTGCGACATTTTCGGTCGATCGACCTGGTCGATGGCGCGTTGTTGTCTTTACATCACTAACAGACCCAGTTTCGGCAAATTTATCCATTAATCTCTTTACAGTTGACTCTTTTGGAGCATTATTGTGACCCCAAATTGATCGCAATTTGCGAACTGTAGCCGCAAAACTTTCACCATTTTGGTAAAACAATTTCACAATGAGAATGCGTTGTTCATTCGTGTAGCGCTCCATTTTTACTAACCTCGTACCTTCTACTAGCAAACAATAACAATTGTTCAAATGTCAAACAATGACACTTCGAATGTTGCCAGATTTAAAAATTGCGTTCTTCTTGGGACACCCTTTACAATCAACCTTCTGATAGTGAAAATGATTGCATAATTGGTTATATTAAATTTTAAATTAAAAAATATTTCTAGATTTAAAACGTTTATATCCAACAAATAGGTTCTGAAAAATTAAACATATTTTATAAATGTTTGCAACCATGATGACTTCCGAAGCAATTTTTTATTTTTTAAATTTAGTTTGGGTAACAACTATTCTAAGAAAATGGATTATTTTTTTTGTTATGGACATTGTCATTTTATATTAAAGACGTTTAATGTGCCATAATTATATTTAGTAAGTATTTGTTATCGATGTTGAATCAAAGAAAATTATTTTTAATACGATTCATTGAATTCCAACTAATATTATGCCTGTGTAAAGTATTAAAAAAATAAGTTTAATAAAGATTAATTAACAAAAACACACTTTTAGTTAGCAATCGTGCATGGTCAAAGTTTTATTTTCGGTTACGTGTTACTTCGGTAGAATAGAAAATACCGAAAATTACTAGAAGTCTTATGTTCACACCCTTTTTCGCTTAAGAATTCGAAGTGGATGTTAATTCGGTCGAACAAGGGTATAAATTGAAAAAATAACGTTTTCCTTCAAATATGGTCATATCTGATCAAAAAGAAAACATATAACCCATATATGGAATAATATATGTATGGCATATACGATTCGATATATGAATAAATATATGTAATATATTATCATATATTACCATTAGTGCGTTTCACCAAAAAAATGTTGCAACTCTTGAAGCGGAATATTAAAGTTTGTGATCTAAAAGAATTTCGAAATTTTTTTTGGTTTTTTGAAGATGGGTATGGGGTCGCGGAAATATATTTTATGGAAAAAAAATTAGATTATGGAGAAAAATTTTTTATAATTCTTTTTTTCTAGTGCGTTTCGTTCATACAACTAAACAAATCTCTTCTTAATGATGCGATCTAACGAAAAAAATTATTTGTGTGAAAAATTATTACATTTTTCTTAATTTCAAACCTCAATAACTTTAAAACTTTTTCAAGATGTTTAATGCGTTAGAAAGGTCTTTAAATTACCTTTCATTTGGTACATAGATTGTTTATTTTTAAAATTTTTTAAAAATTAAAAGAATTTCATTAAGTTTCCTTCTTGGTTAAGTAAAAAAAAAATAAAAGCATTTAAAATACATTGTTTAAATAAAAATTTTAAAAATTTAATTCATCAATATATTTGTATTCCCATACAAAATCAAAAGATATTAAATAAACAAAATCAATATATTTAATGAAAAAATTGAAATTAAAAACTAAATATGTAACTCAAATTACAATACATGAAATATTAAATGTGGAACAAAAGTCATCTGAGGAGTGTGACATTTCCGATTCACTTATTGAAAAATTTTCTATCTCCATTTTTGATAAATTTTTTTAATTGTTGATAACTTGTTCTTTTAACGTATCCAATATTGAAAATAAGATTGGATTGTTCTAAAAAATCATGTTTTTTTTTTTTAATACAATTTTGATATCTCAAATTTTTGCTTTTTGTGAGATGAACCCACTCGGAATGCAATTTTTAATTTAAATAATTATATTCTCTTTTTGAATAGATTTAATGTTTGCGTTTTCCCAAATTTGTTTTATTGCATCTGCCACAGATGCAGCTTTTATTTGAAAGATTTGTTTTTTATCCAAAGTCAATAGCCGTCTAAGCACTATAATTTTTGAAGGTAACTCATGATCCGGAATTTTTTCAGTACTTTTACAAGCAGCCAAAACTGTTTGCGGTACTGTTTTTTTAACATCTGAACAAATTTATAGAGGACAATTATTGCTTAATCTTAGAAAACAGTTATATATATATTTTACTTACCCATGCTTTATTTTTTTTCTATAGTATAGCAATTGTAAATTAAGTCTTAAATATCTTTGCCAATTACCTACAAATCACAAACTTTAATATTACGCTTCAAGAGTTGCGAAAATAGCAAAAAACGCCTTTTGTGAAACGCTCTTATTATCGTATATAAATTTTTCTTTAATTGTATTTGACCATATATGCTTACATACATGACATATATGTTCATATATGCTCATACATGAAACCATATATGCTCATACATGACATCATATATGACGATATATGAAAATATATGAACATTTTCAACTGGGTAAGTAAAAACAAAAATCATAGTAATTACAAATAATTTTTCGAAGTCTTTTTATTAAAATATAATCAAAAAATTGCCTCAGTCCATACAAACGACGTGGTATACCACTGGATTCCATGGTCCAAAATTAAGTTTACATGTCTCGGGATTTTCGTGTGTCATTTAAAAAATTTAAATTTTACTTACAGCGTTATTAGATAAGACCACACATGATTATATCTAAATTTTTTTACTCGGGTCTCTCGGATTATTTTCTATTTCCAAACTTAAAAAAATAGTTCGGTGGTAAAAGATTTGCCAACATGGAAGAGGTGGGGTTTGCCATTTATAGCTAGCTACATTTAGGAGTTAGAAAGTTCTTACTATAAACCGGGTATAGAAGCTTATGAAAATCTCTGAGAAAAGTATATCGAGCTAAAAAAAAGAATATGCTGAGAAATAAAGTAAATTTTTCCCATATTTGCTGTGTTTTTTTATGTCAGGTCGGGTAACTTTGGGACCGCCCTCGTATTTTAGTATTAGAACAAGAATGAAGTGTTTTTTTTTTGATATTTTCGTTTCATATTTTGGGAAAAATATTTTCTATATGAACTCCTTCTTCAATTTTTTTTTCTTTTATTTTCCATATTTGATGTCTATTTTAAAAATTTTGTTAAATATTTTATACCAATAATATATTTAATATTATATTGCTATTAATTTTTAAAATGTTACATTTATTGTGTCTATATATTACAAAAATCCAATACTTTTATTATACGATTATATTTCTTGTTGTATTGGAAATCAATAAATAAATAAATATTTTTTTGTACTAGTACAACCCAGCGAAATTTCAGTAATGGGTGCCCATTTATTTTTACCGATAGACCAACATTCAGGAAGATGCCCCTACTAATGTAGTGTATTGTGTTGGAATTGGGAAAATAGGTTATGGGAAGGAGTAAAGAGGGAGTGGTGCTTTAGGACATTTGACTTGAATTTCTTTATATTGTTTATTTCACATAAAAATAAACAATGGGGGGTGGGATAGATACTGAATATGATTTTTCTAAATTGATGTTTCCGACATCGGGGATTGAACCCTTAACCTTCTGCACAACAGTCAAACACGCTTACAATTAAAACCACAACTCCTTCAATCATTTGTTGTGTAATATCTCATATACATAAATATACCCACATAAATACATAAACTATTCAAAGTATAGTTAAAATATCCAATATCCACAATGAATCTGTAAACGTAAAACAATGTCCGGAGCTTTAACGATTTATTTTATTGTATGCAAATTGAACCATGTTCATGCATGTGTTTTAATTTTATTATTTTCATTCGTTAACCTCTTTTTTCTCCCTTACAATACCAATATGCATTTTCTAGGCTTAACAAACAGCTAAAAAAATATACAAAAAATTAAAAAATAAAAAAGATTTTGAACGATTTATTGCTACTGTCAAAATAAATTCACAAGGGATTTTTGTATGAATCGTGTTTGCTATGTACTACAGCTTTATATGTGTTTTACAAAAAACATATTAAAAATAAAAATAGTAAAAATTTGTAATTTTTTTTTTATAGCGGGAAGGAAAAAAAATCAAAATAACGAAAAACATTTATAAAGTTTATAAAAAACTTTAGATATTTATGTAATTTAGTTATGGTTACAATATTTGCAGATATAATAAATTGGATAAAGAAATATTTAAATATATAAAATAAATGAAAAAAAAACAACTAATAAAAAATGCTATCAGCTTATGATATTTGTAGCATAAAACAATCGAGATGCATTTATTTTTACACAATAGGGTGGCGTATTTTCATTCATGTGTACCTTCAAAAGGCTGTATATAAAAATCGATATATTTGTACAACTACTTTTTTTTAATTCTTACAAAAATTTAACTTTAAATAAAACAATGCCATAATTTACAAGTGTCCTTAAATTTATATTTTTTTGGATTAGCTATTTTTTATTCATTTTTTTATGTTTTTGTTGGAGATGGTTTGACTATTTTGACTCTACCGCGGTCCAAAACTAACCAATCTGCTTACATATGATTTACATGTATAGGAAATAAAATAAGAAACAATGTTTTCCACGTTGTATTTCACTCACCTTATAGGCAAAACAAAAAATAAAGTTAAAAATAGTAATAAAAAAAGTATGTTTTAAGTTAATAAAAAATTTTAAATATTAAGCTTATCTTTATTTTTTAGAGTTTGATTAGTTTTTTTTTTTTTAAATAAAGCACAAAGACTTACAAAATGATTTATTTTATATTTTTATTTGAAAGCTTGTTATATTTGGCACTTAGTATTAAAAAATAAATTTGGACACATGTGTACCGTAACCACATTTTTAAAGCGAAGGACCATTTGAAATTTTTTATTCAGCTAAAAGTGACAGCCTAAAATTTATTTTTCCATCTGACTTCCCTTTGACAGTTTATTAGTATTGCAAATATAGGGCAGTATACAAAATTTTCATCACTTTTACTTATAAATTGGGCCACAGAAGAGAATGAATTTTAAATATCAAAATAATTAATTGCCATTAAATATACTTTCAATTAGAAAAAAAAAATTCTGTTTAATTTCGTTAGTTTGTGTTTTATTTTAAAGAAAAGTTCTCAATACCTAAAAAAAACATCCTGTATATAAAGGGTGGTTAAATTTTTAGGGCCGATGTTGAATGTTTTTCTGCATTTCATTGGACATTTCTCAATATCAGACTAACTCAATTTGAACCATGGAAAGATACACAATCGGCTTATTTTAAAAATGGGCGTTCAAATCAAAATGCACTTTGTGATTTTTGTGCATATAGTTCTGAAAATCGGGTCTGTAGGAAATGAGAAAACACCTGTGCATGCTTGTCAAGTTCGTTCTGCGGAAACATTGCTGTTGTTCGCGATAGTGTGGCAGAATAGCCGTCAACCTCCACTCGCCTTCGGTGTTCGCTATCGCGAGATCATAACGGAATTCTTGAAGCCAGAAAATGAGGATATGGATGTGAACGATATGTGGTTTCAACAGGACGGTTCTACTTGCCACACAGCTAGCAAAACAATGGCTAATTTGCGCGACAAATTCAATGGCCGTATTATCTCACATGGTGGCGATGTCAATTGGCCGCCAAGATCATGTGATTTGACACCGTTGGAGTTTCATTCTTTGGGGTTATTTGAAAGAAAAGGTGTACGTCAATAAGCCAGCTACAATTTAAGAGCAAAAGGATGAGATAATTCGGCACATTAACGGCATAGAACCTCAATTATGCCTCAGCGTCATCGAAAATTTGGACCATCGGATGGAGGTGTGCCGCCGAGGCCGCGGCGGCCATTTGGCTGATATTTTGTTCCATACATAATTGATGTTTTATTCAAAATCAACATCGGCCCTTAAAATTTAATCACCGTTTATATCAATTTTTAACCACGAAAACACAAAATTGTGTACTACTAGACGTATGATTGATATTATTTGAATATCAAATCATATTACTCATACAATTTGTAGTAAACAATAGTTTTTGGTGACATCCCAGCAAAACCTTTAATTACACGGCAATGTGTTGTGTAAGAAGAAATACAAGGTGGACCATTTAAAATTTAAAATTTGAATCGGCTATAAAAAAGTATTGCTTATTTCAAATTTCTGGTTTTATTGGAAAGGTTTAACTTTGTCATTTAAGAATTGAGAAATATTTGATCCTGAGAACGATGACGAGTTGATGTTGATGGATGTTCTTGTACATTCTCAGCCATAGCATCAATGTTTTCTCTTGAATGCACTGGACAAGAACGTACACGCGTTGGTTTGTCAAATAATGATTCATTTTTATAAACTCACTTCACAAATTGACGTACAAACTGAAATGAAGGCCAATCTTTTTTTAAAAAGTTTTCCACTTACATTTCTTACAATTTTCGTTAAAGACACTACTTTGGAAATAAGTTTTTAATTTTGTATACCTGAAAATGAAAATAAAAATTAATGTTATTCTAGCTTTACAAGTCAAAGTAATTGGTAGTAAATGGACCACCCTATAAATATTTACTTTGATATTATAAAAGCTGTTGTTTTTTTACTAACAGGTAAGCAGTTTAAAAAAAAATTGAATTTGGTGTCTTAAAAAATCCAAATGTAAGGTGCTAGGTTCCAACGTAATATTTGATGTATTACCAGATAAAAAACATGGTAATACCAAAATACTACCAAGATTTTGCTGGACATGCCAGCAAGGGACGTGGTAAGAGAAAAAGTTTCCTTCTTAACGGATAGCCCAAACCGATTGGCTAGAGGTATGATAATGCCACAGTAATGGTTTGGCATGTAAAAGAATTTAAACACTACCAAAGTAGAACGAAATTGAATGGGACGGATAAAGAGTTGAACAGCAATACTGGTTACGGGAATGAAATCTACTGAAACTGGGAACGAGGGGAAATGAAATACTTGACAAGAAAAGCGAAATACTTGACAAGAAAAGCTAGTGTAATTGGAACACTAGACATGGGACGTTGGAATGAAATAAAGAGTAAAACAACGAACTAGTGAAATGAAACAAGGAACGAGTGCAATTAAAACACCAGGCAAGTAATAATTAATGACCTCAGTACAACCATATTAGCCAGAAATCTGAAAATTCGAACTAAAAATGGTTAAACAAATTTATTTAAAGATTAACCTCCTTGGAAAAATAAATCAATTGAATTTTTTTCTTAATGTATTCCGATATTTGAAACTACCGGTAACGAAGTATTGGGTTTTTAAGCTAGTTTAGGAAAAATTACGCTAATACTTCTCACAGTTTCATTGATATATAACTGCAAAATTCTGGTATGATATTTTCTCAAAAATAATGGCGAAAAATTGTTACACATTTACAATTCCCTGTCTTATTGAACTACCCTGGAGTTCATTAAAAATCAAGTTCCTTTCAGCTGCTATATTTTAATATGCTAGTTCTAAATTTTGAGTAAGCTGCGGGATTTAGTTTGTATTTTTAGCCATTTTTGTCGTCAATTTCGACAAAAATTTAAAAAAAAAATTAAGCATTATTTTTTACTAATAAAAATCTTTGCAACTTTAACTTGACATGAAATTGCAGGTAACGCAAAAGTGGCCCTCTCGCCAGAAATCATTGATAAAATCTATGGAATGATATTGGACTATGTGAGCATCTACATCAAATTTTATATGAATATTTGGAGATGAAAAAGATACATATATGCGCAATGGATGCGGCGATTGATCATACTCGATCCTAAGTTCAAATATTTTTCCACTTGAAATAAGTGGAAAAAAATCCATAAAACGGGCTCCGAATTGCTGCCTCATCCAGCATACTCTAAAAATTTAACTCCCTGCCACTATTTCATGTTTCCAAACCTGAGGGTCAATTCTCGTTCTGTGATAATGTGAAGTGAAAAAAAACTTTTCATTTTTGTTTTCATAAGCACTTTTCACTCGAACTTTTCACAAATACATAAATTGCGATTCTCGTATGTATTATGAAAAAAATGTTTCATTCGCACTGTACCCATGAAACTTTTGTAACTGTGTTATCCAAAATTTAAAGCAAATGTCGAAACAGAGGAAAACGTAAACAAAAGTGAATTAAGTTCGTAAAATTTATTTTAAATAATTATATAAAAATATCTGGATTAATTGTATTATTGGATATTACTCAAAGAATTCCGGATGAACAAAGGTAAGACAATGATGTTACAAGCATTGCATTGCAGTAAATAATTTAATAATTTATAGGAATTTTTTGAGAGTGCTGAGACGCATACTTCGTGCTGACCACAATCCATTCAAGATGACAACCGACAAGCACTTCATGTATTTATATCGGCTTACTTTAAGTGAACTATATTTGGTGCGCGTATGAAGTCTACTTAAAAAAAAAATTCATAAAGAATATAAATAAACTATAAATAAATATGTCATACTTTTGCCATTTTTCACTGTCCTTTTGGGTCGCACTAAAACTGTTAAGGCTCGCCGCTAATTCGTTACACTTTTCGTCTCTAAATTTGGCACCATCTGCGGTTACAAATCTTTAAATATGGAATTAATAAAAGTGTGATTATGGTTATTAAGCTACTTACTTATCGTTTGCAATGTCCACATGCTTTTCTCAATAATTAATTAAATACTCCTTTTGGCTTTCGCTGGCACGCTTTCCTCTTACAATCTTCTCCATGTTTTTTCACTTATATATAGTCTGTGTAAACAATTTTTTCATATGAAAATATTTTGACAGTGCAAACACTGTTACACAAAACAAGAATGGCCAGTGCTGTGCAATCGTGAAAAAATCTTGTTTCGTTCCACTTTTTTTTTCATATGAAAACGTTTTGATATTTCTTTACATTTTTTCACAGAACGCAAATCAAAAGTACTATGAAAACGTGAAAAAACTTTTCATTTCACCGTTTCACAGAACGAGAATTGACCCTCTGCTCGACATTAAGAGATTTGAGGATCTTGAACAAGCCTATTATTTGAAAGGAATAAAAAAAAAATTTAAAAATTATGACTCGACCAAAAATGAAAAAGAAATGAAAAATGGCATTATGTTGAGAAATAAAGTGATATTTTGCCGAAAAAATATTTTTTATTCAAACAAACTGATTTAATTATCAATTCATTTGTCATTAAACTATAAGCTGTTAAATTTGGCATATAAAAACTTTGTACAATATATTAACAAAAATTTGTCAAATTGTCATATATTTTGTAAAATAGATGACAAGGCGTTGATATAAATTGAAATATATAACTAAAATGAAACCCATGCATAATATAACTATCATATTTTTGATATCATCATTTCACTACAAAGAAAACATTTTGTATTACGAGTCGTATGAGTGATATTAATTGAATACTAAATCGTGTTGTTCATACGATTTGTGGAATGCAATTTTTTGTTAACACAGTGAAAAATTTACATCTTAGAAGAGTGATCTTTACTGCGAAAGCGCCACTGCCTTGTAATACGAATATTTGCAATACCGACAGATAAAAGTAGTATTAAATCGTAATATCGTTGAAACTAGTAAAAAGATCGACTTTAATTATGCCGACTATATGATATCTTACATCAAGTATAATTTGGGTCAATTTCGGGAAATATACTTATCCTTTTTTTTTTTTTTTTATTTACAGCCGAGAAAGTACAGATCGAAATTGCAGACAAAGTTAATTTGAGAAAATAGTGGGAAGGTGGGCTTGTGTGGAGACTAGCCATAGATATGGTTCGGTGTTATTTAAATTTGGAGGTACACCCAGAAAACAGTATCAGTTGGGGCTACCGAGTTTACGACAACTATCTTCATACTAAATTATATTTTTAGTAGTCAAAGTGATTATGTAGTTGTCTTATTTAGTATTTTATTTCACCAAAAATATTATTACGTTCCAAAAAAATTTATTAATAGAAAAAATTTTTTTTTCAATTTTCCCGGCATCGAACGTTGGCACTCAGATTCATAGTTAATACTCTTGCACCACAACTTCCTTTAATTTTTTTTGCTTTATTTGGTATTTTAACATTTTAATATTTAATTTTAATTGAAATTTTTTTTTTTAAATGTTTGCCTTTTTAGAAATTTGGAGTACTAAGATGGACTACCTCTTATCCCACTACACCATAAACTCTAATAAATATGGATTGCTAATTTTAATTTAATTAATTTGTTAGAAAAACAAAATTTGTCTATAATCAATAAAATCCACAATTCGGTTGGTTCTATTGAAACCCTAATTTAATGGCATATTTGGTAAGAATAACCGTATTTGTAGTTACAACTTTTAGATATCGACAATTTTTTTTTTTTTTATAAATTTGATAAATTGTACTAATTTTCTACTACATTCACTAAATAAATGGTTGCCTCTACTATACGCAGTTACTGAGCGAATTTTATATTTAAAATTTATTGGAAATACTAATAATTTGATAATGTTATTTATTGTTATTTGTTATTTGTTAGTTTTTTCTTCTATTTTTTAATTCCAATGCAATATTTTTTAATATTGAAAAATAGTTGTTTGTTGCGATACAAGGGAATTCACTGATAAGATACTTTGAAAAATTTTCAATTGGGAACGTTGTGATAATCGTGGTTAATAGGAGGAAAAGTGCCTCTTATGTTTCTGAAAGTGAAATCTAATGTATGTAACATTATTTTCTAAATATTTTGAAATGCTTATATCTTTTGAATTCAGCATGTTTTATTAAGTGTAACCTTAATATATTATTCACATCCTGTAAATATTTACAAATTCATAGAATTTCGTTAAACTATAGTCTTTTATATCGAGAATTTTCATTTATTTTTTTTTTTCTCAACGAAAACAGTTCACTGAGCAATAGCATTACGAATGTATTGGTCGAATTTTAGGTACCTTACTGTTGTGTTATTGCTTTTGTTAACAATAAGATTATTTAATATTCAGTAGCCTGCACTTTTCTTTAAAAAAAGGTTATTAAAGTGCAATTTAGTCGATAATTGGTAATTAATTAATAAATTTGACTGTTTCATAAAAGTAATCGTTTAAGGTCTTCTGAATCTTTAGTTTTTGTAAGAAAAATGTCATCAGAGTTCATCTTTGTTGATAGAATAATTTATAGGAATTTATGGATATTCTGTACTTTAATTAATTTCTATTGAAATGTATAGAATTTATATATAAGGAGTATAATACTTCTACTATTCACTGGAAGAATTTTCTTCGAGTGAGTACATGGAAAAAATTACTCTCATAATTTTTAATTTAATTACACACAAAATGTGTAAATTTAAGTAAACAATTTTTACAAATTATGTGTAACTTTACCACATTTGTACGTAAATTTTTAGAAAAATACAACATTATTGAAAATTGTTGTAATAATATTTAGAATTCTGAAGTTTTTTCTATTGAAAAAAGTCTAATAATCTTAAAAATAAATTTCTAGGGGAAAAAAAAATTATCACTTTAAGGGATTTTTCTTTAAGAAAACTTCATAATTTAAGGAATTTTTTTATGTAAAAAAAGTTTCAGATTCAGTTAAATTTTTTGTAGAAAAGTTTAAGTTTCTGAAGAAGTCCTCAGAAACTATATGCAGAACTGCCCATAACACTATACAACAAAATCAAACTTTTTCGAAAATAACAAGGTTCCGACAATGGATTCTGGTATAGGGAACCAAAAAAAAAAAAAAATACGCGTAAAACCGTTTTGAATTTATCAATTTTTAAGAAGAACATCTCAGTTTTAAAAAATTTGCATAGTTAAATATAATAAAACCAAGTTTAGTTAAACAAAATTTATAACACAATTTACTTCCATTTAGTTCAAAAAAGTGTCTTACTTAAAATGAAAAAGTACTTGAACTTAATGTGTGTATATTTTTTCGCGAGTAGTAAAATTAACTAAATTTTACAAATCCATTTCTAAATTCAGTTTTTAAGTCTACCACTTTTTAATTTTGAAGAATTGTTTTCTAAAAATTAGTTTAGGCAATTCAAAACAAAAAGTAATTAATTTTTTACTATATAGTAATAAAAATTTATTTAATTTTAGAAACTGATGAACTATTTCTAGGGAAAAATTTCATGCATCTTAATTCAGATAAATTTTAAAAATTTTAATAAAATATTTTTTTTTCAACTAAGAGTTTTCTAATTTTTGAAAAATAATAGGATTTTTTTTTGTTGGAAAACGTTTAAATTATTTTTAATATTCTTTTCCCAAACAAACACAATCAATTGAAAACACTATTTGGTTTTCCTAATTTTTAATATTTTTAAAGTAAAGAAATTATTTTAAAAGTGAACAAATTAATGTAACCATTTAAATAAATTATTGAGCATGATTGTTATTTTCTGTTCGTGATTATGCATGAGCGTGAGTCAAAAATGGGTGACGTGCCCATCTCTAATTTTAACAATCTTAGGTATTTAACTTAAAAAAGATTGAAATATATTTAAAAATTTTGTTAGCAAAAGGTACAAATTTAAAATTTTCGCTTTTATGTTATAATTTTGTTTTCTGACTACAATACAAAATATCGCAAGCACGTTTTATACATTACGTCATAATAGCTTTCCTACAATTGACGAAGGAATTAAAACAATTTTTTTTTTCACTTAATTATAAAGAAAGTTAAAGTTTGTATATTTCAGTTAAAGTTTAAGTTAAAAATGTCATAAAATAAACTTTGACATTTTTCCATTTTCCAATAATAACAAGAAATTGTACTCTGATATTTTGTATTTTTGCAACAATTTTCTTAAATTAGTTAATTTAAGAAGACAAAGGACTCCCAGTGTTCCTTAGCCATAAATGCCTTGTGTCATTTAGGGCGTCCGGCCGCCTCCCATTTTGTAGTTCTCTCAAGCAAAACTTTTAATAACCTACAAAAGGATCTATTTTTGTCACAATTTATTACGTTTCAGGATATCCTGCAGTACATTTTTTAATTTGTTTACGTTTTGGCTAAGGAAATCTAATTAATATTTAAAATACATGAGCTTAATATAATTAAGTTTAGTCTTAAGACAAAATTGTGTAGCAAAGAACTTCTTAAGAGCAGTGTCCTCACAAAGCGGAAGTCCTCCGAAAGTGGGAAAATACTTGTGGTTAAGTATATTACCTTTACCATAGAAACCGTTTTATATATATTAGAAAATTTTAGATGATGTATGAACTAATTAGGTGAAAATTTAACTGTTTTCTAATAACAATTTAGTAGTAAAATTTTTCTATAATTTAAAAATTTTTACCAAATTTTAAGTAATTTTTTTTTCTTAATTTCAAAGAAAATTTTAGTAAATATTGGTGAAAAGTTTCTTTGGCGCTGTCAATTTTTCTTCAAAATAAGTTAATTTTTCTAATTCTAGTTAATTTTTTTATCAGTGTTGAAATGCGTTTAAGGGTTAATTTCGTACTTATCTAGAAGTGGCACTAAAATATCCTAAAAATTTAATAGACAAATTCCTCATATTGGGATTGTTTTTCTGAGGAAAAAAGTTTTAGAAATACATGGTCGTTCTAAAGGAAAAACTGATCGGAATCTAAGGTTCTTTCTATATTAAAACGTTCTCAAAATCAGAGGGTTTATATATCGACAAATCATCTCACAATTTGAGAGGAGGAAAGCACCCTCATTTTGTAAAAGTTTTTCTAGTCTTAAAAATTTATGGGATTTCCTGATAGTTGTTTTTTCAAGCGTCCGATTTTGAAACTCTGAACACTTATTCATATCGAAAAAACCTCATATTTTGAGCAATACGAAAATTGAAAAAATCTCAGTTTCGAAGCACTTTTTTCTTTAAGAGAAAGTTGTGCGATTTAAAGAGGTTTTCTGTAGAAAAAAGTCCTCAGACTCTCAGAGTATTTTTATAGGAAAAAGTCTTTAAAATATATGGGATTTTATGATGATTTTTTTTATTTAAAGCGTCGGGTTTTAAGCAAGCTTTATGTTTTAAGAAAATTTTCCAGTAGAAAGGTGCCGTTAACTGTTTACTCGCTAGAATCTGTGAAAATACTGCCACTAAAGTTGTAAATAAGGGGAGTAAAAACATGGTTCTAAGGAATAATTAGCTCTACCAAGGGGTAAAAGTACAAAGAAGTAAAAGTACAAAGAAGTACCTTAAGTAAAATAACCAAAATAAAGCTTTTGCTATTGGAAAAAATTCTTTCAATCCTAAAATATTAATATAAAGTCTTAAACTCAAGTGAAATTAATTCCAAACTTGAACTACTACGTAAAATATTTGAATAATATCCATAACCGATTAAAAAAAATATCTCTTCAGAAGCCAAAGTTTTAGATAAGCTAGAACCTTTAGAAAAAGTTTGGTCACACTTGGTTTATAATTCAAAAACATTTTGGCACAATTTTTCTGCTTCCATCCTAATTTTGTGTTATAAATCTCAAACACTTTTTCGTTATTCAGTTTTAATTTAATGTTGTAATATTTTTTTTTTAGAATATTATTAATTTTTTATAATTTTTAAATTCTTGATTTTTTCAAATATTAATATGTATTTTTTTTAAATAAGTATTTACTAACTTATTTAAAAAAATACATATTAATATTTGAAATAATCAATAATTTAAAAAAATTAAAAAAAAAATTGTGGGTAAAATTTGAATTATCATTGTTTATTAAAATAAATTAATAACTAAAAAACGTTGACTTGCATTCTTTTGAATATAAGTTATATAAAAATATTGGTCCTTCATAAAACTACGGATTGTTTGCGCTTGTAAATATAGGAGTACTAAAAAATAAATATTTATTATTTTATAATATTGTTTACTGAATATTTATTAGTTATTGCCATTGTCGTTGTTTCTGCCAGTTGTATTGTAATTTTTTTTTGTGACTCTGTCACTTTAAAAAGATGAGTAGAGTAAACAGAAAAACAACAAAGAAAGAAAAACGATTGTTTTTTATTTATAACTGTAGTAACCACCAAAGCCTTCATCTTCATTATCAACTGCAGTGTTATCGTAGTCACTCTATCGAATAAGTGGGTGGCTGTTTTGAAAATCAAATATCGTTTGAAAATAAATATCTTGCTAAGAAAAATAAAATCAGCAAACAACAAAACTGGTTTGAATGAACAAAAGGAAAACAATTGAGGAAACAAGTATTTGTGTTGGTGGAAAACATCTCATTTTCACATTTAGTTAAGTTTTTTTTTGTGTGTTATATTTTTTGAAGATAAACTGTAAACAGAACTGGCCAAATATGAAACTAAGGAGGGATTATAAAAGGCAAAATAATTGAAAATGATTTTTTTTTTATTTTAAAAACGCTGATGAGATCGAAAATCTTTAATGAACTCAATTGAGGACCACTAAGCGTATGATTGTTTTTATATATATCAATTAAATATCACTCATGCGCTCTAAAATTACTACTGTTGCACAAAAAATTAAAATAGCTTGTGGATTTGGTACCCGATTTAAGGTACGGATAAGGTGCACGGTTCCGAAGTAATGCAATAGTATGGGGTTTGATATATCACCAGGTGGTAATATCAACTGGTGCCTAGGTCTTGATGGGACACATTTCCCTTCTATGCATTGACTTCAAAAATATTCAGCATATTTCTTCATTTACTTTATTAACAAACTTCTCTGCAAAATTTAAGTTTGTACACTCATGTATTACTTTTTCTTACTTCATACTATTTTAAAAGATTATTTTAATTTTTTTTTTGTTTGACGACAATTTTGTCTATGTTATTTTTTTCTTATTTCGTTTTCTGATAAAAAATAGTGAATAGAAAAAACTTTTTGCTTTTAAAATTTTACCAGAAAATTGTTGATAATGTGTGTTGTTATATAATTTTTTATTCACTTTAGAGAATGAAGAAAAAAAGGATAAAGTTTTTTAGCAACAACAACAACAGCAAAGTAATGGGAAACAAAATATGTTTTCCTATTCTTTTTCAATTTTCTTACAAAAGATGAGTTTGTGATAAACAAAAAAATACAAAAAGAAATTACATTAAAAACGATTTTAAAAGAAATTGATAAAAAAAATATATTCAGTTTGTATAATATAAACAGTTTAAAGTTTTTTAATTATTGCAATTTATGGATCAATACAAAAAAAAATATATCGAGACTTTTAACTCAATACCCTCTATAAACCAATAAAAAATTTTCTACAATATTTCTTAAATCTGACTACTGATAATTACGTATAAAAACTATATAATACATAACGTTATTTAGGTTGGTAGAGGGTATTGCAATTAAAAGAAATTAAAATATTTTATGGCTGATAGAGGCTATTGCATAGCAAAAATATTGATATAATTTGCAATTCTATTAAAGATTCAGCGTTTTGTTTAAAGCTTTTTGCAGGTAACAAATAAATAACTTTGAAGAGACAAGATAATTTAAAATAAATATTGCAATATATATTACTATTACTTTCAATTCATCTGAGGTAAATTATCTTAATAACAGGCTTTAAATCCTAAAGCTGTTTTCATTTACTAGGCTAAATTCGAAGTGGACAATTACTCGTATGTAAAAATTTTGGTTCAGTATCCTGTGTTTTATTTAATTCGGTAAAATAAATTATAATTTAAATGCATCGAATGGTTTACTGATTACTAGGGCAACTTAAAATCAGCAAAGTTAACTTTTTTTTGGGTAGGAATGGATAATTTGTTTATTTTTATTTTATTTTATTTATGTATATTAATTATATAATTAGAAATTTTATCTTAATACCCTAACAAAGGCCATCGGCTCGTTGTAGCGAAAACAGACCAGAGCCTCTGGTGGGAATCGAACCCACGACCCCCGCACTGATAAGCTAGCACCTACCAACTAGCCTACCGGGGCGCTCAAGGAATGGATAAGTGAGGAGTTAATATAAGTCCGACTTATTGAAAAATGATTAATTTGAGCCATATTTGTTAGGTAAATTTTTTGCTACTTTTAATCATAGTTGCTATTTTTAGCTATTTTTGTATAAAACGGCTTATTTTTGCTATTTTTGTTAGAATGGTCTATTTATGCTGAGCAATTTATTTTCATATAAAAGTTTTTCTTTAATGTGGAAACCATAGAAAATATACTTAGAAGCGTAAGTGAATGCATTGTAATCGTTTTTTTAAATTTGGCGGACAAATGCTTGTTGTTATGAAATTCACACATACTCTTTGTCAAACTTGTTGTTTTCCATACAAAAGTTTTTGTTGCTGTTATTGTTTTTCGTTTTTCGAATTTTAGATGTTGTTCTGTTTTCGAGAAGAGTCTACATATATTTAAAAATTAAAAAAAAAACAAAGTTTTTAACGACAAAATAATTATTTGTAGAAAATGCCTAAACATAAGGAGGCGGTAAGCTAAAAGTTGAAAAGATTTGTGAAGGATTATCATGATCTATTTACCGATTGGAAGACATTAGTATGCAATATATGTTCAAAGTCCGTAAACTTTGAAAAACACTTTAATGTTCCGAAACATTTTGAATCAAAAACATAATCATAACTTACGCCAAACTTTTCTAAAAGAACCTGAATCAGCTTCCGAAACATTTGGACTGAAACTGTGCGATGCGTCTGTTGCTGCTGACATTCCGTTGTATAAAATCAGAAATGAAAAAGTTAAAACATTTTTAGAAAAAACCACTTCCTTTCATGTTCCATCCGAGTTCACGCCAAGAACAAAATATGTTAAAAGTATTTATGAATCCACCGTAAATAATATTAAACAAACAATTGAAAAACAATATTTGTGGGTGTGGATAGCCAAGACTACAGATCAAGCTAATAGACATGTCGTAAATACTATTGTTGGAATTCTTAGCGAATTTGAAGATATTTCAGAAAAAATGTTTTTGCTGAAAACCTGCATTCTTGAAAATGCAAACAGCTCAACAGTTGAGCGTTCATTTGCTGGTAAAGAGTGTCCCAAGAAGAACGCAATTTTTAAATCTGGCAACATTCGAAGTGTCATTGTTTGACATTTGAACAATTGTTATTGTTTGCTAGTAGAAGGTACGAGGTTAGTAAAAATGAATAAATTTGCCGAAACTGGGTCTGTTAGTGATGTAAAGACAACAACGCGCCATCGACCAGGTGGATCGACCGAAAATGTCGCAGCTGTACGTGATGATGTCGCTCAAACTCCATCCACCTCAATTCGACACCGAGCTCAGCAAATTGGTGTCTCCAAATCCACTTTGCAGCGAATTTTGACGAAAGATTTGCATCTTCATGCATACAAAGTTCAATTGACTCAGGAACTGAAGCCAGCTGACCATGGACAGCGAAGGGAGTTCGTTAATTGGGTATTGGAGAGACAATATGAAAATGCTGATTTTGCCGATAAAATCATCTTCAGTGACGAGGCCCATTTTCATCTTGATGGCTTCGTCAATAGGCAGAATTGTCGCATTTGGGGTGAGGAAAATCCTCGAGTGATTCACGAGAAGCAAATGCATCCTCAACGTGTCACTGTGTGGTGTGGTTTTTGGGCTGGAGGAATCATTGGACCTTTTTTTTATGAAAATGAGGCAGTTCAAGCGCAAACAGTCAATGGTGTTCCGTATCGTGAAATGATAACCAGTTTTTTCTTGCCTAGAATTGAAGAAATGAATGTGGAGGGCATGTGGTTCCAACAAGACGGCGCCACATGTCATACAGCCAGAGAAACAATTCAATTGCTGCATCAGTCATTTCCCGGTCGTGTTATTTCGCGTTTTGGAGATCAGAATTGGCCGCCTAGATCGTGCGATTTAACACCATTATATTTTTTTCTTTGGGGTTTTTTGAAGTCGATGGTTTACGCGAATAAGCCGACGACGACTCAAGCCTTAAAAGAGGAAATTGGACGCTGCATTAATGAAATACCGCAGAATTCATGCAAAACGGTCATTTAAAATTTCATTAAAAGATCGCGTGCATGCCAGCAAAGCCGCGGCGACCATCTGCACGATATATTGCTCCATACATAACCTCATTCTGTCTACTTTACGATATCATAAAGTTTCACGATTTTTTTTTAAATATCTGTGTTTTATTTAAAAATTGCGTTCTTCTTGGGACACCCTTTACAATGACTGAATTTGACATAGACAAATACAAAGTTTTGTTAGATGCTGTCCCATATATGGTAAATGCTGTTAAAGGTATAAAGATATTCTATCCAAAAACTACGCATTTAGATTATAGATTATGTGAACATATAAGAGAAAATTATCCTAATTTGGATATATTTATATCAAATGCAAAAAAAAACTTTTTCAAAAGCACCATCTAGAATTGCTGTTCTAAGAGAAGTGGATACAAATATACCTCTTGCACCACAAACGATACCAACACGTTGGGGATCTTGGTTGTCGGCGGTTATATATTATGCCAACCATTTTAACACGTTTACGACAATTTTTTCTTTGTTAAACCCTTACCACTTTTCAGCTGTAAGATGGAAACTTATCACTATATTATGGAAACTTGTGAACTACGTAACCAGTTAATTTTTATAGCCTCAAACTTTGGTATTTTAACATCAACAATAAAAATATTGGAAGGAAAAAATAAGATTTTATCATCACAAATTGCCCTAATTGATGAATTGGTTAATAAAATAAAAAATATTCCTGGCAACATCGGAAGAAAAGCACATCAAAAGCTATTAGCAATTCACGAAAAGAAAGGTTTTAAAGACCTATTGCAAATTGGACAAATTTTAAATGGCAGTGCAAATAATTAAAACGACAATTTTTATTATTCGTTAAAAGAGATATTGAATTTTAAATACGCTCCACTAAATTCTGTTGATGTGAAACGTTCCTTCTACAAGTACAAAAATGTTTTGCGTTCAAAAGTTTCTTATTTGAAAATTTAAGCGAACAATTTGTTATACACTCAGAAAAAAAAAGTTAGTAGAAAAATTTGTAAACGGTTTTCAATCCCACTTTACTATTCTTGTACTGATTTTTAGTAAAAAAAATATTATTTACAGAATTTTTACAGAATATTTACAAAATTTTGTTGCTAATTTCAGAAACCATTTTACAAATTTTTGAAAACCAATTTGCTAAAATTGGAAACCATTTACAAATTTTTGAAAACCAATTTGCTAAAATTAGCAAAAAATTACTAATTTTAAAAAAGTCGATATTGAAGGAAATGTTATTTCTAATAATTAAAACTTATACATACAAACTTAAATTGCCTTAAAATGTTACATAGGATTAAAAAAGGGATCGGAAATTAAGATACCGACTCATGTCTAAAAAAAGGACATCCACTTAAAATAGCACTAAAAAGGTTTTTTAGTTCTAAAAATCAGTCCTAAAAACAATTAAAATTTAGCCTTAAAAGTTAAAAAAAATTGAGTAAAATATTTTTCAAAACAGGAATTACCAAATTAAAACAAAATGATAAATTCGTTTATGTTTTAACAATTTTTAAGATTTTTAAGCCCTTGGTTTTTTTCATTTTGTATAAAATATATTTTAAAAAATATAATCAAAATTTTTGATGCTCGAAAACAAATAAATTTAATACTTTGTACTAATATTAATAATATTTAGTATTTTTTTTTGCTGATTTTAGCAAACAGATTTTAAATTCCACTTCACAAAAAGTCTACTAAAATTTAGTAGGGGCTACTAATTTTTCTACTAATTTTATTGTACTTTATGTGTTGCTAAGATTAGCAAAAAATACCGCTGGGCTCAAATTAGCAGAATTTCCCGTAATAACAGCAAAATTTTCAGTTGCCATTACAGACTTTTTTTGGTGAGTCTACATTGCAACAATGTATTTAATTAATAAATTAAAAAATAATTTAAAAAAAGTTGAAAGACATGTTGAAATTTAAAATGGCAATTAGAAAATTAAAGATTTTAAGCAATTAATTTTTGTTAAATATGAAGTTAAGTATATTGATCAAAAATCGTCAGTATATAAATTTAACAGAAAACACTTCTATAACTTTTATTTTTTTAAGCAATTTTAAGGCAAATTTTTTGGTTTTTGAGGTAAATTTGTTTTGTTTTTTTGTGGCCAAAATTCGTTAGCTTTAAAAGCTGATTTTTAGAGCTAAGAAACATTTCTTAATACCTACTTTTATGTTGCCCTACTGATTACCGAATTATTAATTTTGACAGTTTCTCGTGACTCCTTTGTTATTCTGATATAATTAGAGTTCTATTTTAGCATGTACACTAAATTTCGCAAACATTTTTGTTAATTATTTTTTAAGAATCCGGAAAACATATAAATATTAAATGACTTTGCTATGTTAAGTTAAGTAGGAAACAACTTTGTTTAAAATATGAATTAATAATACATTTATTCTAATTCGATATATTTAATATGGTTGATAGAGGGTATTGCATACAAAAAAATTTTGTATATACACGGAAAATTAATCAGTTGGAATCTGGTAGGGGGACCGAAAAAAAAATTACGTGTATCGGCGTTTTTTAATTTTACATCTAAACTTCCCCCCTTTTTCACTTTCTTCTCGACGTAAGAAAGCATATAGCCCTTACATTTTAGATATAAATTGTGTTTAGTACATTAATGTAAAAAATTACAGGGACAAATTTTATGGAATATTTTAACCCACTAATTCCTCAATGTATGGGTCTGTTTTGTCCCTTGTGATAAAAAGAGGGAAATACCCTTAAAGTGGGAATATAACGGATTAAAATTTTCTACAAAAATATATGTCATAAAATTCACCTATATGTCTCTGATTACACCGAAACTCAAATTCGACTTGAGCGTAAGAATTTAGTCGAATACTTAAAATGCTTTAAGGGTTAATTACGTACTAATGCAGAGTTGTCACTGACATTCACAAATCCGTATTTTTTACTTTGTATAAATACAGTGTGTAATGTAAATTTTAATGTAAATCAACAGACAAAAATGGTCTAGATATAATGTATCGTATAATATAAAAATATAAGAGCAAATATGAGTATTTAAGAAATAATTTGGTTGGCAACAAATTCTATTGTCATAACTAATATATATTCTCTGTATGTATTTTTAATAAATTACACTTCAATTAACATTTAATTAAATCTCAGTGCCATCATATGTTGTCAAATATCTACATGTTTTTATGTCATTTTATATCAATATCAAAAGAATTTTTCTTTTTAATAATATTTAATTGAAATTGATTAATCAATGATTTTTATTTTATTCACGTGTGCAAACATATCCATAAATATTTGCAGGTTTATGTATATTTAAACATGTGACATGTGCAAATATCATTAAAATTAATTAGTTGCATAAATATGAAAATATTAGGGAAAATTAAAAAAAGAAAACAAAAAAAAAAAAATATGAAAACAAAACTGCCCAGGCAAAAATTGCCAACTATACAAAATATATAGAACCCTGTAAGAAATAATCAAAAGCATAATTAATATTATACTATCAAAATACTGTTTTGTTTTTAAAACTACAGCGGTATTCATCGCACTTAAGAAGTTTCTAAGTAGAATGTATTTTAGGTCTTGCAGTTTAATATAATTAAGTTTATGCATTCCAATTAAGAACAATTGTGTGTTTTTGAAAATTAAGGACTCTTTTATGATCACTAAACTTTAATCACATAATTTGGCTACAATATTTGAATGAGTTTAACATCAGTAATATGAATAAAACTTACGTTAACGCTATCCTAAATTTTACCAGTACCAGTAGTTTGCCAATAGCATGCGGAAAGTTTTTGCCGGTACTAAAGGGTTTTCCAATAGGTACTTGACAACTTTGCAAGTAATTTGTGAACGCACTATTTCACTGATCATCTAACTGTTACTTTCCTTTTTTTTAGTAAACTCAACATTTTCATAATGGTAAAGTACACGAACGAACAACGTATGCAAATTATAAAAATGTACTACCGAAATTCGAGGTCGGTGATCGCAACTTTAAAAGCATTAACTCAAATTTTCGGTCGTTATTCTTGCCCTAGTAGACAAAGAATAACATATTTAGTGCAAAAATTTGAGTCTACACATTCATTGTGTGATGTTGCCGTGCCAGTGAGACAACGGGTTGGTCCAAGTGACGAAAATATTGCTGACTTTCAGGTGTCCGTAGCAAACGATCCAAATCAGTGGATTCCGCGGCGTTATTAAGAACTGGGCATCGCCAAGACCACTTTATGGCGAATTTTGTTTAAAGATCTTGGGTTACACCCAAAGAAGATCAAGCTGACTCAAGAATTGAAGCCGATGGACCATTTGACACGACGTACTTACTCCGATTGGGCTCTGGAGAAGATGCGCCAAGATGATTAATTTCATCGCGAAATCATCTTTAGTGACGAAGCTCATTTTTGGCTCAATGAGTTCGTCAATAAGCAAAATATGCGTTATTGGTTTAGTGAAAATCCACATGTGCATCATGAATCACCACTTCATCCGCAAAATATAACTGTTTGGTGCGGTTTGCATGCCGGCGGCGTCATCGGGCCATATTTTTTCTTCGACAATAACGATCGTCACGTTTTACTGTTAATGGCGATCGTTCTCGCGCCATGATTACCGATTATTTTTGGCCGGAATTGGAAAACATGGACTTGGTCGACATGTGGTTTTAACAGGACGGTGCCACAAGCCACACAGCACACGTTACAAGCCACACAGCACACGTTATCTCAAGAAATGGACCAGTCAATTGGCTGCCTCGTTCGTCCAATTTAAAGCCTCTAGACGACGTTGGAAGAACTCAGAGCCAACATTGAACGCGAAATAGCGGCCGTTACGGCCGAAATGTGTGACCGAATCATCGAAAATTGGGTCCAACGAATCGACCGCTGCTGACGTGCCCGCGGTGGCCATATGAACGATGTGGAGTTTTATTTATAAATGTTTTGATTGTATTTCAAGTCGATCATAAAGTTTTGGAAATATCTCAAATGGTTTGCGTTTTATTTAAAAAATAAGTTATGAAGTCCTTATTGGAAAACCCGATAAGTTTTCGTTTGGTTCAAGATCATGACAATCTTTTCAAATGAAATAATTTTATATTTTGTAATAATAAAGAAGAAGTTATTAGATATAAGTTTCCTGGACAGTTACGATCTTCATCAAGATACTTCATGCCATTTTAATTGTTAATTGTATATATTCCGTATTGGCTTACAACTTTAAAGGCAAAAGCTTACAAAGCTAACCCTACGTTGATTTATTTGATCAAAAAATATGCTTAGCCAGCACTGTGTCGATATTATTTTTGTGCCTGGGTAAGTTAAACACATATGAAAGTGTATTTTTATAAATATCATATATTAATTAATTTTTAATTATTCTATATTTAGTATTAGATGCGGTAAAAATTAAGGTCTTTGTTCGCAAAAATAAAATTGTATTTGCCAACTTCCTGAAGTCCAATATTGTCCGAAGGAAATAAATAATTTAATTTCAGAGCTTAATAGGGCCAAGAAAATTGAATTTTAATATATTTTTTTTTTAAAACTTGTCGAAAACTTACGAAATTCGAAAAAAATTTGCAATACATTAATGAATTTGCAAATGGTTGCATATATGTTCGAAAATGTTGCAAGAAAAATCTTCGATTAAAATTAGAGAAATATGTAAAAAATTGTATTAGTTGTACCCGAAGGTTTCCTTAAAATTTAAGATGAAAGAATGGGCCTATTCAGAATGTCATCACTACTTTAAATTTGATGAGCAGCGTGTTCGTTATAGTAACAGCAACATCGGAAAAGCACGAGTTGCATCAGAATCTTAATCCAATCACTGATGCGCATTTTATGCTGAACTGTAATACATTACTGAACCGGCCGTAGTACTACAGGTCTTGATCTTAACAAAAGGAAATCAGTCTGATTGCATTTGAAAAAGTTGGCATACAAATGATGCATAATTTAAAGTAAATTCTGTGCCATGCATAAAATATTCAAAATATTGTAATCCGTGTGTGCGAAATATGGAGAATTCTCAATCATTAACCTATTAATTATAGTAATAATCAGAAATTGGAAAAAGCTCTCGAATGAGCTACGATTTAGCTCATTTTATGCTACTCATAATAGGAGATGGTTCACGAGCAAAAAAAAAACACTTTTTAAAATGAGCTCGTTTACAAGTGAGGTGCTGAAAATTTTTACACTCTAGAGCTGTAACAAAAGAGCCGGCAAAATTAAGAGCCATATTTTTGACTCGTTCTTAAAAGAAAAGCAAGTAAAAAACGTTTAAAGTCGGCTGTGCCGGATCTTTGAATAACCTTCCACCATTATCCTAAAAAAATGTTCTCTGCTGTTTTTGATACAAATAATTTAAAAAACTTTGGAAGTAAAATAATGGAGGTGAAAAAAATTTTTTGAGGTGAACAATTTTTTTTCATATGAAAACAAAGTTTGTGGTGGATTGATTTTGCTCATTTTCAATAACAAACTGCTCGGGAGGATGTCCATTAAAAGAGAGTAAAAAAAACAAACGATACGAAATGGGAATCTATCTATATACACTCAGAATATTATGTAGTTAACTGTTTGTAGTTCAATAAAAAAGTTTTCTGTTTCATTTAAAAATAAAGGAACATACAATTATTTTTCAAAGAAATATCTATATTAACTTTTTTATACATTCATTCGAAATAATTTACTATAATTTACCATTTTTTTCAGTTTCATTTATTTTTTTTCATTTGTTTGAAATTTTATAAAAATTTACCCACAAAACGGAAACTTGTGGTTTATTTGTGTCCGTAACAGTTATTACAAATTTAAATTTTGTTTGCTGTCTGTTTCAAAAAAAAATATTCAAAAAATTTTAATTTGTTTTTTTATTTAAATTGGTTGTATATATACAAAATTAAATAATTTAGTTTTCCATATGCATTATAAATTTCAGAGAAATCCACCAAAAATTGATTAAGTAATGCTGCGTGCCATGGAACCTCTATTGTAAATATACTATCATTTTGTAAAACTTTGTGTAAAACAAATATTTTTTTATAATCCTTCATAAATCTTTTGAAAACCAATCTTTGTAAATAAAGAAAATAAAAAAAGGAAGTTTTTATATATAGGCTTTTTACATATGTAGGTGTTACCCCTTAAGTAGTATAAAAGGGTGCTTAAGGTCAATGATTTTTGATGTAACAAATTGGTATCATTGCGGTAAAAAGACTGATATACATCCTTTAAGATCCGACTGTAAATACAGAAGATATGACAAAAAAAAAATTAAAAATGCCCTACATTCGGCAACAAAAAAATTGAAAAAAAATAAAATAAAGTTCCGCTGGAATTATTGGAATACTTTTCTAGCAAAAGTTTATTGCTTTTTTACGAGCTTTCATTCTAAAATATTAGGGCTGTACAGTAAGGTGGTATCAACTGAGATCTGGTGGGTTAATACTAGAACGGGTTATTTGAGGTCAATGGCTCCTTCGAGGAAAACATTGATATACAACTCTTTAAGATCCGACGGTAAATGGCGAAGATATAAAGAAAAATATAAAATGGCGACCCCTACGTTCGGCAAAAAAAAAAAAAACATTTTCGAAATTTTCTTGTTAAAATACTTTATATTTAAGGGTGTACGGTGAACTTTTTTTTTTGCCTATAAGGTGGTACGGGCTAATGTTCATATTTATTTCAATTCTTATATGGGGTACTAGAAAAATAAATCCACATTTTCATATATGGGCAAACATGGTCATATATGACCACATTTTATATATTTTTATGTATTATCATCTATTTGATCTGGTAATTTCGAATTTTTAATAATTTATTTATAAAAAATATATTATTTAAAAAGTGTGATTGCGATTAAAAAGTTCCTTTAAATGGTAAAACATTTATATTAATCTAATTAAGTCCGCTGATATATAATATTTCTTATATCTTTGACATTTTTTAATTGTATCACGAAGTATATGATATTAAAATAACTTTTAAAATATTAAGTTTAAAAGCGTAAATGCCTTGATGATTTTAATTCTGTACATCATTTTGTGTCTAGGTTTGATGAATTTTTATAAAAAATCTTTTTTGTGAACATTTTCCCATCCATAGTGCAAACGAATCTATTGTGCAACTATTTTCTAAACAAACGTCGTTTAGCAGAATAAGAAAAAAAAATTATATCTTTAAATTGAACCGTTGAGCATAAGGTACTTTGCTGGTATACTTACCATAAATATGTTGAATTTTTGTTTAAAAAAAGTGTAAATATTTGAATTTGCATAAACGATGCAAATAGGAATTTATTTATTATTTTGTTTTTCTAATATACATTCGACATAAATTTTGAACTACTTGAACCAAGGCAATTCAAATAAAGGGTGTCCCAAGAAGAACGCAATTTTTAAATCTGGCAACATTCGAAGTGTCATTGTGTGACATTTGAACAATTGTTATTGTTTGCTAGTAGAAGGTACGAGGTTAGTAAAAATGGAGCGCTACACGAATGAACAACGCATTCTCATTGTGAAATTGTTTTACCAAAATGGTGAAAGTTTTGCGGCTACAGTTCGCAAATTGCGATCAAGTTGGGGTCACAATAATGCTCCAAAAGAGTCAACTGTAAAGAGATTAATGGATAAATTTGCCGAAACTGGGCCTGTTAGTGATGTAAAGACAACAACGCGCCATTGACCAGGTCGATCGACCGAAAATGTCGCAGCTGTACGTGATGATGTCGCTCAAACTCCATCCACCTCAATTCGACACCGAGCTCAGCAAATTGGTGTCTCCAAATCCACTTTGCAGCGAATTTTGACGAAAGATTTGCATCTTCATGCATACAAATTTCAATTGACTCAGAAAATGAAGCCAGCTGACCATGGACAGAGAAGGGAGTTCGTTAATTGGGTATTGGAGAGACAACATGAAAATACTGATTTTGCCGATAAAATCATCTTCAGTGGCGAGGCCCATTTTCATCTTGATGGCTTCGTCAATAGGCAGAATTGTCGCATTTGGGGTGAGGAAAATCCTCGAGTGATTCACGAGAAGCAAATGCATCCTCAACGTGTCACTGTGTGGTGTGGTTTTTGGGCTGGAGGAATCATTGGACCTTTTTTTTTATGAAAATGAGGCAGGTCAAGCGCAAACAGTCAACGGTGTTCGGTATCGTGAAATGATAACCAGTTTTTTCTTGCCTAGAATTGAAGAAATGAATGTGGAGGGCATGTGGTTCCAACAAGACGGCGCCACATGTCATACAGCCAGAGAAACAATTCAATTGCTGCATCAGTCATTTCCCGGTCGTGTTATTTCGCGTTTTGGAGATCAGAATTGGCCGCCTAGATCGTACGATTTAACACCATCAGATTTTTTTCTTTGGGGTTTTTTGAAGTCGATGGTTTACGCGAATAAGCCGACGACGACTCAAGCCTTAAAAGAGGAAATTGGACGCTGCATTAATGAAATACCGCAGCATTCATGCAAAACGGTTATTGAAAATTTCATTAAAAGATCGCGTGCATGCCAGCAAAGCCGCGGCGGCCATCTGCACGATATATTGTTCCATACATAACCTCATTCTGTCTACTTTACGATATAATAAAGTTTCACGATTTTTTTTTTAAATATCTGTGTTTTATTTTAAATTTAAAAATTGCGTTCTTCTTGGGACACCCTTTACTTACAACACCCAACTTGTTAATGCAGTTTTTTTGTAAATATATAAACGTAGTACAACTGTAAAAAAACGTTAGGATAATAAAAGTGATTGTTTACTGTTGATTTTTATTTTGTTGAAAGAGAGTAAAAATGAAGAACTACAAATAGCGAAATAATTTATTTATGAGAGTTTTTGCTGGAACCATAAATATTATAGTAGAAAATCATATATAATTTTATATTTATAGATAAAAACATATAGAGTTTTTATTACAAATTAGGGCTATAACTAAAATAATTATAATCGATATTTGGTTGTAGTCAGATGAAGTTACACTTTTTATGAGAAAAAAAAAAATAACACAAAAATAAATACTACTGTCATACATTTTCATGACTTGAATACATATATTTGTTATATTTGCAAAGAATTTGCTAATGTTGAGATGAATGGAATATCAAGTGTGGAACCATTTTCCAGTTTTATTTGTATTTTTCAAAACAACAAAATAAAAACTTTAAGTTAAGTCTATTTTTATTGTTAAATACGTTTACCAGATATATTATCACTACCCAGCAAAATTAAATGGAAGTGATTTTTAAGGAATTAAATTTTCATTGATTTCAAAGTATCATTTAATTCTGATTTTCCTCTTCTAAGTCAGGTCTTTCTCCTAACTTTCAAAAATGTGATTTTTAATGAAATTTAACAATTTTTAAATCTATGATGGGCAAGTTATTTTAAAAACCACCAAAGTGAAACATTAATCGTGGAGATTTCTATAAAATTAGACATTTATTACTATGATTTAAGTTTAATTGATTTGGTTTAATCTTTAACTTACAATTTACCAGATTTTAAATTCTTAAAAGCGTAGTCGTTATTGATACAAAAAGTAAAAAAAAATTATTGTAGTAAAAATTTAAAGAATTTTGAATAAATTAATTTAATAAATGAGGCCTGATTATTGAAGGTGCCGTTATAATTTCACCAAGAGTCAAATTCAAACTTTTTATAGGAAAATAACAACATAACAGGTCAATTGAAAAGTCCCTGTCCTTTGCTTCAAAATAGGCCTCAGTTTCGGCGATCACCTCTTCATTCGACGAAAATTTCTTCCCAGCGAGCATTATTTTGAGATCTGAGAACAGGAAATAGTCGGTGTGGGCCAGATCTGGAGAATACGGTGGATGCGGAAGCAATTCGAAGCCCAATTCATGGATTTTCGCTTTCGTTTTCAATGACTTGTTTTTGGTCAAAAGTGAGCTCGCGCGGCCCCCACTTTGCACAGAGCTTTCTTATACCCAAATATTCGTGAATGATATGATGTACACGTTCATTTGATATCTTTTGGAGTACCTGCTATTTCATAAAATTTAATTTACGGTCACTCGAAATCATTTTGTGGATTTTTTTGATGTTTTAGTCCGTAACAACCTCTTTTGGGCGTTCAGTGCGTTCACCGTCTTCGGTGCTATATTTTATCAACACGCGAAATTTCTTTTTATCCATTTCTTTCAAAATAACAAAAGTTGCTTCACTCAAAATGCTATAATTCACAAACTAATGATCCGACAGCTGTCAAATTTTTACACGTGTCTTTTGAAGGTTAGGGCTAACTTAAGTCTAGTAACGCCATCTATGTGTCAGGCCGGGGAGATTATGGAAATGACGCTTAGGCCCGATTACTGATGTCCTGTTAAAATCTAAATTACAAATTCAAAATTTATATGAGAACATGAAAAGATCTCATTTTCACTAAACCATAAAAAGAGCTTTAGATGCAATGAAAAATGATCATTAAAGAAAACTTCCACTCTATGACACCCCTATATAAAAATCATTGGTTCCGATTCAAATTTTCACAACACAGGAATCAAAATCACTGCTTCCTGGAGGCCAATTGACAGGTCCATTTCTCGAAATCAACTTACCGCCAAATGTTGATATCAATAAGTCGATGGTTGCAGTCGTCGTATGGCATGTAGCGCCATCTTGTTAAAACCACATCTTGCCCAAATCAATAACATCAATTCGTTCAAACAACAAATCATTAATCATGGTTATCATTATTGACCATAACGCTAGCTCAGGCTTTATTTTAGAAGAAATAAAGTCCAATGATGCCATCAGCCTGTAAACAGCACCAAACGATGCAAATATCTAGATGTAATGGAGTCTGTAGGATCTGTTGTGGATTGGTTTCACTCCATATGCGGAAAATTTGTTTATTGATAAACCTGTTAAGACAAAAATGAGCCTCATAGCAGAACACACTGATTTTCAAAGTAAATCTGGATATTATGGTAGCGATGTTCAAGCGTTAATCTATTTATGATGATTTGTCACAGTATAAATTTTAAGAAGTGAGAGCAGTATGAGAGTTGGTTTGACAGTCCTAAAAAACACCATTTATAAGACATCATATATATAAATGATTATATTATATTCCTTATTGAGCCAAAGATCCTTTATTTATAAAAAATTTAATTATAAATCTTTATTTATCCCAATATTTCGTCACTACATTGGGTGACTTCTTCAGGGGAAATTGTATTTTTTTATAATTAATAAATTAAAATTATAAAACTGAAAACTTATATATAACAATTTTTTTTTTTAAAAAGGCGGTAAATCAAAAATTATTTTTTTGTCAATATTAAAAAATAAAAATATCACAGAAAACAAAAATAACAATATTTGAAAAATTAAAATATTACATGAACAAAAATATTTTATATACATTTCATTTAACATAATAATATTTATCCTAGTTTTTATTAACTTAAATTTGTGCAATATTTTCTATGTCTGTTTTATAATTAATTCGTTGTGTAGATGGTACCTTCATAATTTGTAACATTTCTAACATAAATACGTCTGTAAATCTTTTCCGTGTTTAAAATTGACGTCCTATCAAAATCAGGATAATGATTAAAATTCGTGCAATGTAATGATAATGCTGTTTTCTGTGTAGAAGTAGTGTTCCTGTATTTTTTATCAGATCTGTGTCCTGCAATTCTTGTTTTTAATTTATTCTTTGCTGTACGTACATATACTTTACTACAATTCTCATTATCATTTCCACTACAAGGTATTTTATAAACTAAATTGGACATTTCAGATTTATCTATTTTATCTTTCGTTTTGCTAAATAATCTACCTAATGTGTAATATGTTCTATGTGCTACTATATATTTCTTATTATCATAAATTTTAGATTTTTCTAATCTTTCAGATATAAGAGGAACATAAGTTAAAGATTTATAAATTTTAGGTTCAGTAACCGTTTTCGTAACTAAATTATTCTGTTTTTTACATTGTCTTATCAATCTACAGATTAATTGAATTGGGTAATTATTATTTAACAAAATATTTTTAATCTTTTCTATATTAGTTTTATGAAATTTTGTATAGCTAATCTTTAATATCCTTCAAATCAAATTCTTAGCCGTATTAAGTATGATTCTCTTCGGGATCTTTGGCTCAATAAGGAATATAATATAAATAGAGAAGATCGAAGAAAACTAAAATAATTATTATAAATGATTATGTCTTCAATAATCTGCGAATGCAAATCCCTCCCGGTGTTGATCAATTTGGTGTCAAAAATTTGAAGTTTTTTTATAAAACATTTACCTGTGCAAAGATGCAACAAAATTGTAAATTTTTGAAAATTTCTAAAATCCTTTCTAATTATCTCCATATATGATTATCACGAAAATTCAACAAAACTGGCGGGTGCTAGCATGAAAATTCAATAATTTGTATAAAATATAAATATATTAAATAAAAAACCTTATTAAGTATGCAAAAATCCGAAAAAAATACATATGTCTATACGTTTTGTGAAAATTAAATTAAATAATAATGAACAAGCCAATCCCAACAAAAAAACATATACTACATATTCGATAGGGTGTCCTAAACTTTTTGAACTTTCGAATTTCGTGATGACGCGCATTGAAGAGTTTATGGAAAAAGAAATGAAATCTGAGAAAAATTTTAAAATTTATTGAAATAATCTATATTATAGAAACATATTTGAATTCTACGATGACAACCCATCTAAAAATCGATCATACATGGGCATACATGGTCAAATACGTCCATACATTGTTCAATATATGACCATACATGATCTCATATACGATCGTATATCTTTGGATCCGAAATTTGAGGGTATATGGACGTATATGATCATATACGAGCATACATGAATAATATATGAGCATGTATGATAATATATGCACATATATCACCATATACCCTCAAATTTCGAATCCGAAGATATATGATCATATATGAGATCATGTATGGACGTATATGACCATGTATTCCCATGTATGATCATATACAAGCCTATATATGATCATGTATGCTCATATATATTTCGATTTTTAGATGGAATTCAATAAATCCTTCAGTTTGAGATTCAGTGATTTCAATTTTATGAAAATGTGTTCGGTAAGATGAATGCCTCGTTTGCGCACAATTGCAATCCTGAAGAATTTTTTCGGCGATACATAATCATGTAATCTCTAATATATAGCAGAAATTAAAAAAGAGTCTATGAAATGGATATCGAATCCACACCGATGAAAGCAAATACGATACAATAAAATCTGCTGTTAAGGTTATGGCAAAGAATTATATATATTGGAAAAATGGGCAAAACAATAATGGAAAATTTTATATATCATTATTACGGTATTTAGGATTGTATCTTTTTGTTATTTTAAGGTTAATGGTATTTGGTGTTAATTTTTTTTAGTGATTTTAACGATAGTTCTTTTGACATTTTTGACTTCACGGTTTTTTGTTCTTCCTCTGAAAAAATTCAATCGACCTCAAATGGTAATATAAATTGTAAAATTATAAAAATCAATAAATTTTTTATTAAGAGAAAGACACAGTCACAATTAACCCAAACTGTCACTTTTTTACTTTGAATTGAAATTGTACTAAATTTTCACGTGAAATTCATTATCGTGATATTCATCACCTGAACAACTTACTATGCTTTATGCGTGTGTAAAATTTAAATTTTCATTTACATTCCTTTGAAAGGGATTTAAATATTTTACCAGATATCTAGAGGTATACATATTTTATATTCACTTCAAAATTTGTTTGGCCCCACAATAAATTTTTTAAAAATTAAAAACCTCGATGTATGTAAAATTATAATATAATTAAATTATTTTTTTCACCACAAAAGATGTTTTCACATTGAAAAACGATTTCTACCTAAAAAAAATTTTTTACAGCTCAACATTTTGTCTCCAATTTAAATTTTTTTCAAGTTTATTGTTTTGTTTTTATGTTAATGTTATAAACATGCATTAACATTTTTTTAGTAAGCAGCTTTGGATTAACAAGGAGAATAGATGTTTTTCTCTAAGATTTGTAAACACTGTTAATTTTTAATCAGACTAGGTAGACTCTTCCCTTTTTTTTGACAGGCGTCATCTGTGATTTTCCATTAAATTAAATAATTTTTATTTTTTGTTGTATCTGCAATATAAATAAAGATTTGGTAAGGCGGAATATTTTTCCTTCTTTGTAAGAGAATCAACACTCAGGAAATTTTTTCTAGTAAATAATGTGTAGCTCTCTTTGGAAAGTGAAAGTGGAGCTGAGAAAGGTGGTGAAAAATTAAGGGCTTCAAATATGTTATTGTGCTGGTTCATGAATCAAAGAACAGTTGGTGGGAATTGACCCCGCGAACTTCTATATAATAGTCCAACACGCTAACTATTACACCAGAATGCAATTTTTTTAGTGTTTTTTTCCATTTGTTTTCTCTTCTTTTATTGACTTTTTATTTCTTTTCTATCTATTTGAACAAAAAATCAACACAATATAAATTTAATAATAGCCAGGAAATATGCATGCCCAACAATACACTCACAATATATTTCCCGTTACCGACTGTAGTTTATTTAAAAAGTAAAACGTAAAGTTTGTTTTTTTATGAAGAATCAATTAAAATTCATATAAATATATTTTTTAACTATTTGAATCAGTCTTTCAAAAAACAAACTATAAAAATCTACAGACATTCAGTAGAAGTTGATATTTTCAGTTAAATGTAAAATTTTATGTTTTCTGCTTCAAAATTCATATAATTCCTTTTTGTTTTTTTACCAAAATAGTTTGTATATATACAAAATTATTTCAATAAAAATTACAAGAAATTATTCAAATATACACACACACAAAGCCAATACAAATGTATACATCTGCATGTGTTGTGTTCTGTTTTGTAATTACATATAAAAAAAAAAACTTTCAATTTGAAAAACAAACCACAAAAGTAGTTTTTTATTACTTTTTGTCAGTAAAAATTTGATGGTTATTTTAAACGACTTTCAATTATTTTTACTACTTTTGACGATTATTAAAAAATGATTGAAAATAAACAACAAAATGGGTTGAATATAATGGAAAATCAGTAGTCCTCTTTTTGATTGTATTTTTGATTAATTTAATATGTATTATAAGTTGTTTCTAACGAAATAATATTGTGAGTGTAGTTTAGACGGTGACGGTGTTTGCCTGTCTACCCACGTCCAGTGTATTTTTTAAAATTCTTACTTTTTATTTTATTGACTGATAATCTATTTTTGGATTAATATTTATTTAAAATTGCCCTTTGGTATTTTGTTGATGTTTTTTTTTGCGTTAGTCTTGTGGCGAACGCTTTTGTGCTAGTTCTATGATAGGTTCTTCAGCATCAGTCTTGTAACATTTCACGAGCTTATGTTAAAGTGCCCAGCCCTTTTCGTTGTCTCAATGGATCAGTCACGTAACGGGTTTTGAGACAGATCAGGGAAGCTCTTCAAAATGCGTAGTTCTGAGTGACCTTCAGTCGCGAAATTCTTAAGAGAAAATATTTAGTTCGGGACACCCTACTGTGTAAACTTTTCAAAAGGGAAGTTTTCCAAGAGGAAAATTGGTTAAAAGGTCTAACTGTCATTAAAACCATTATCATTTCACAGTTGTGGCTTAATTTTTTTAAACTCGACCTTAAAACTGTTTTGTTTATTTATTACATCCTCCGTATATTTTTAGAAAAACAAATCAAAATAACGTTTTTTTAGCTAGGCTGCAAACGAACTCTTCTGCCCATCAGATTGCTAGTCAGATTTTGGGATGACCTAAATATTATGTAGGTCATCCCAAAATCTGAGACTGTAAATTTGCTGTACGATAATGAATTTGATTGGTTTTTGGTGTTTTTGTTAAGTTTTGGGCGTTAGTGTTTTCTGACATACATACATATGTAGGAAAATTTTGTGGCCAACATTTTTGTAAAACATTTTATTCCCGCCCGCTCCCTTTTTAGGGGAGTTTTTTTTACAAAGTTTACAAATAAATTTACAGTTTAATATATGTTACTATTTTTCATCTGTTTTCCAGCTCCAGTTTCCTTAAATTAATCCGAAACTGCAAAAAGCATAGTTTTTGGCGAAACGAATTGAATTTTACAGGTTGGTTGAAAAGTTCCTGCGCTCACCAAGAGATGGCACTGCCTAGCTCCAATCTTTTTTTTTCTCAAGTTGGTATAACTGTCCTGAGAACACATGCAAAGCTGCAAGTCATTCTGTCAATTCTTTCTTTGTTTACAAGCCATTTGAAGTTGACGTGTCATTGATTTTTTTTTATTATGGAAAAAATTGAATATCGTGCAGTCATTAGATTGTTTGTTTTGAAGGATTTAAAAGCAAAGGAAATTTATGAACAATTTTTAGAAGGGTATAAGGAGTCCTCACCTTCAAAAAGCACCGTTGAATTTTGGGCTGGTGAATTTAAACGTGGTCGTACCAGCCTTGAAGACGATCCACGCGAAGGACGACCAAAAACTGCAACCACAGCAGAAATCATTGAGCAGGTACATAATATGGTTAGTGAAATTGCTAATGCCATAGGCATCTCAGACGAACGAGTACTCCATATTTTACATGAAGAATTACGTATGAAAAAACTGTTTGGAAAGTTAGTGCCGCACACATTAACAATTCAACAAAAACTGGATCGAAAATAAATTTCTCAGCGTAATATGGAGCGTTTTAAGCCGAATAAAACCGACTTCTTGCGTCGTTTTAAAACTATGGATGAGACTTGGATCTACCACCATGATCCTAAATTGAAGCATGTGAAGTCACAACGATCAGCAAAGAAGGCTATGGCATCAGTTTTTTGGGATGCAAAAGGAATTTTGTTGATTGAATATCTTCAGAAAGGTAAAACAATCAACTTTGAATATTATTGCAGCCTTTTGGATCAGCTGGATGAAAAAATTCGTGAGAAAAGACCTGGTTTAAAAAAGAAAAAAATCATTTTGCACCTGCTCACAAAAGTGTTTTGACGATGCCTAAATTCAAAGAATTAAAGTACGAATTGCTGCAACATCCACCGTATTCACCAGATTTGGCTCCCAGTGACTACTATCTCTTCAGAAATCTCAAACAATTCCTTTGTGGAAAGCATTTTTCGTCGAATAAAGAGGCCATAGCAGCCGTAGACTGTTATTTTGCAGAGCTTCCGGAAAACCATTATAAGGATGGGATAAAATTATTGGAAGATCATTGGAACAAGTGTATTGAGCTTCTAGGAGATTATATTGAATAAAAAAATATATTTTGTAACAAAAACAGTATTCTTTCATTTCGAGCGCAGGAACTTTTCAACCAACCTGTATATATGAAATCTCCTCACGCCATGCTTGAGTCAAATATAAATGAAAGGTCATACGGGGTTTTTCGCCAGAAAGAAATTATAAAATTAACGAAAAAAAAAATTGTTGCATACAAAAATATTATCGAATTATATCAAAATTTCACGAAATGCTCAGTGAAAAGTTATTTGGTATTTTTTACTCGTTAACGATGTATACAAATAAATTTTTGTTTAGTATTAAATTAAAATCGAAGTATTAATCTGGTCATCCATCTCAATTGTTTATATGCTTTTCCACATCTTCTGTTTGCAATGGGTGTTAGAACACTTATTCCCACCATTACTGCTGTAGTGGTTAACAATTTGTGGATATATAGAAATAATAAAACTTTGTGGGGGTAAATTTCCAAATGTATGCACGAATAAATTTAAATAATACATGGACTTGATGCAGTCTGTATTTTTGTTTGTTTCTTCTGTTATTGGATTTCTTTTTTTTTGTTGTTGTTTTGTTTTTAAGCATTTTGTGTTTTTTATTTTTATTTAAAATATTTTTTCGTTTGTTTTCATGTTTTTTTTTTCTTTTGTTTTCGCACCATCAAATACGTAATTGAACAATTTTATTTAGTCATAACCACACAAACATATATAACACATACACTCATACAAATTTACATTTGAATGATTTTTGTATGCAAATATATGTATGAGTCCTTGTATTAAGGATGTTGGTTGCTTTATGCACTTTATTTTTAAATTTTTTTTTTATTATTGCTATAGAGTTTATATTAAATGCTAAATAATACCGTTATATCAGTATATCCGGTAGGTTTCAGTCTAAATGTGTAAGTGTGTGTGTGTGTGTTTGAAAATGCGTTAGGAAATGGAACAATTATTCACTTTTTTACTATTGTTGTTGAATGTTGATTGTTAAACCAACCAACATTTTGAGGCCTCTTCATTGTTTATTTTTGGTATGTATGTGTTTAGTCATGTGTAGTAGTTGTAATTTTGTTGTTTGTATAACTTCGTATATGTATATGTACGAATACTATATTATACATTTTATAATAGTTTTTGCATACGATATCTTATATAAAGCTAATTTAATAACGTTTATACGTCATTAAGTATAAATTATATTTATATTAAAATTTTGCACTGTAAACATTCAGGGTGGATTTATTTCATTATAATTCCAACATGTGTAAGTTTTTTTTTTTTTTTTAAATAACATGCCTGAAAATTGAAATTAATTTTAATATTTTATATTAAATTAAAAAACAAATTAGTTCCGAGTATTTGTTATTTACAATTTAAACCACTAAGCCACAAAAATTCAAATATTGTATAGTTTAATAAATGTATGTATTAATACAAAACTATCTAACATATATTATATTAACACTCAAAAATATTTTTGGTCAAGTTTTTGTGAAACATAAGTTAATTTAAATTTTGTATATATTATTCGATCTATGTATCTGTTTTAATTATATATTTTAAATTTTAATCAGACTCAATATCATAATTGAATGTTACTAACGAATAGTAAACACTTATTTGAAGAAGGAATTTCGCATAGTTGTTGGGTGGGTCATAAGGACTGATCCTCATATAAAAAAAATTAGTGTTTTCTATTCTTAAGTAACATTAAATTATGATCTTGAGCATGATAAAATAACTTAAGTCAATTGAATTTACATTTATAAACTAACAATGACCGTCTCTTTGAGCAGTAACAATTAATGAGGCTGTAGTCATTAAAGGAATGCTAACAAAAATTACGATAACTTTTATCATCTACTTACGATATAACTGATATAAAAAGGTTAAGGACCAAAGAAGTCACGACGGGCCCTACAGTTGGCCAACCTGTCGGCCTGTTCGTTGACCGCATGCCACCCGTGTTCAGGAACCCAGGTAAGAATTAATTTGTTGGATCCACCCAGTATATTGAGGGACTCAATGCAGTCCAGGACAAGCTTAGACGACACGTCATAGGACAACAATGCCCTGGATGCCGCTTGACTGTCCGAAGGAATATAAAAAAATGCCCCCCTTGTGGCCTTTGTATGATGCACATACAAAGATTGCAAAAATTTCCGCCTGGAATATGTACGGTACTTGCCCATAGCCGCCCTCACCCGTATCTCCATTGATCTGTTTCGAGCCGTCAGTGAACCAAACTCGTGATCCCTGTTCGGGTTCCCAAGATTTGCTGCTTCAAATGCGTCTCTCGAAGATGATGGCATCATAATTCCTATACTCACAATATTATTTCGTTAAAAACAACTTAAAATTAAAAACAACTTAAAATACCATTAAAAAAGAGAACTACTGATTTTCCATTATATTCAACCCATTTTGTTGTTTATTTCTAATCATTGTTTAATAATCGACAAAAGTAAAAATAATAGAAAGTCGTTTAAAATAACCATCAAATTTTTACTGACAAAAAGTTAGAAAAAACTACTTTTGTGGTTTGTTTTTCAAATTGAAAGTTTTTTTTTATTTGTATGTAATTACGAAACAAAACACAACACATGCAGATGTATATATTTTTATTGGCTTTGTGTGTATGTATATTTGAATAATTTCTTGTAATTTTTATTGAAAAAATTTTGTATATATACAAACTATTTTGGTAAAAAAACAAAAAGGAATTATATGAATTTCTATTTTTTGAAGCAGAAAACATAAAATTTTACACTTAACTGAAAATATCAACTCCTACTAAATGTCTGTAGATTTTTATAGTTTATTTTTTGAATGACTGAATCAAATAGTTAAAAAATATATTTCTATTGATTCTTCATTTGATTCTTCATTTAAAAACAAACTCTACGTATTACTTTATAAATAAACTACAGTCGTTAACGGAAAATATATTGTGAGTGTAGTAAAAATCTGCTTTGGTAACATTTTATCCGTGACCTTGGCCAGTGGATCTTCAAGGAACAATCCCGCTATCCCCATGTGACCCCGCCAGTCACCTCCCTTGGTATTACCAAACTCCTGGAGACGCAGAACACCCCTACAGGCGTCCTCCTTCACTGAGATATATAGCGGAGGTATATTAAGCATGGGACCAATGGCGCTATTCGGACACTTCCTTCTCGCACCAGTTATGCCCACACAGGCTAAGCGATAGATCCTTTTAAGCGTTCCCTTCGCCTGTTTTTGTTCCACCTTGGGCCACCATGCCAGAGCAGCATAAGTATCCATTGGTCTCACTATGGTGTTGAAAACCAGTAAACCATTCGAGGCATTAGACCCCTAGTTCTACCAAAAAGTCTCCGACAGGCATATAATGCTGTGGTAGCTTTCCTAACAACGTCAGAGAAGCCTACGGTAATGCCATTAATCATCGGCTCCACCGGAACGAGCTTCCTACGACTTTTGAACGGTACTAGAATCATCTTGGATGGGTTCACAGATAGCCCCCTTTCTTCACACCAATTGAGAACGTGGTTCATGACCTAACTTGAAAAGTTTTTTGAGTGTAAATATGTGTTCATATTTATTTAATTAATTTTGGTTATATATGTTAAAATATTCCTGAGGAAAAAGGGGCCGGTCCTACAGCACATCACGTGACTGGCCCTTGAAAAGGTAAGGTGACTTTTACATGGGGTTGTTATACCAAAGGACTTGTTGCAGGACTGATGCAATCGAACCTGTCACACGACTAGTCTAGGTTAGGTTAAGATTTTAAGGGACTTAATACAGATCTCGGAATAGATAGTCCCTCAAGCAAGAGCCCTGAAACGCGCAAGAGGCAGACAGTGGCACATGCTATGCTCCCCCATGTCCCTATCTTACCGTACCGTACAAAATCTACACTCAAAAAACAAAATGTTAGTATGTTAAAGTAAGCAAAAAATTGCTAATGACAGCAATGTTGTAAATTCAGCAAAAGTTGTGCTCACCACTTATTCGATTACAAATAACAAAATTCTTTCTTTTCTAATATTAATAGACTAAAGAAACCAAAAATATTTCTAAAAAAATTATATTTAAGTTAATTTATTTGCTGCAAATTTATACATATAAATTGTTGTTTTTTTGTGTGATTCTGTAAAATATAAAAAATAAAATTTTTCCCCGATTATATATTTTATGACTTGGAAGAGTTGTATTTTTAGTGTTAGTTTAGCGATGCAGAACGCCCTTAATAGAATACGCTTTACTTCAGAACAGGATATCAGAAATTGGCTTGATTCATTCTTTACCTTAAAACCGGAGCAGTTCTTTTGGCGTGGAATCCATATGGTACCAGAAGGATGGGAAAAAGTAGTAGCTAACGACTTGAATATCAATTCATTTTCTTATTAATATTAATCGACATTGTTAACTTGTATACCCAATATGTTTTTTAAAATAATTTTTGAGTATAATTTAGTAAACAGTTACATCCGGGTTTTGTCGTCTTAGAATATCAAAGAAATTGATAAATACCAAAATACCCAATGTTTAGATATTTAATTGTCCCAAAACGATTTTTTATACGCGCTGAAAATTTCACACTGCTACCTTAATTTCTTTTATACTTTCCAAATACTATTACTACGTTCTCAGTTCATTGTGAGTCAGCTATGTATACGATTATAACGTATGAGTAATAAAAAATTCCTATATTAATTACTCATACGTACAGGTGTATTTTTTTGGTTTTATATGGGATGGATATAAAATAGAAAATTTGATACATCATTTCTATTAGACTCCTGAGTAAAAAAATTTAGATATAATTATATGTGGCTTTATCTAATAATATATTATCATACGTCGGTATGAATTATCATATATAATTATATATTCCATTTATTTTTTAAAAATTTGCTTATATTTTGCCAGATATAACCACATCTAGTTATATATTAATTTTTATAAAATTTGATATGGTTTATATGATAAGATATAGTATATATTATATCATATAAAGTTATATGTAACTCTATATTTAATTATATATGGCTTACACGGGACCATATTTACTTATATATAACTAGCACAGAACCATATTAACTTATATATGGCTTATACAGAGCCATCAAAAATTATATATGCCATCTTATATTTGAGATATAATAACCCAGCAAAAAAAAATGGTAGTCATTCTGTGACTATAACTTCTTTCATTGCTTCCTAAACTTCAGTTTAACTTCTTTTATAATTTTTTTGGTGTTATTCTAAGTCACTTCCAAAAGCATTCATGTGTTCATATTTCGAATGCAGTGATCTTGATATAAACCCGATGCATATCTTAAAATATCACTCTTCACTACTTCTAAAGCATAAGTTATAGTATATCGTATATTTTTTGAATCTAAAGCATTTATTCAAATTGAAAAAATAGCTCTGATGAAATTTTTTAATTTTTTTATTAAATCATTTTTTATATTTTAGTTTAAAATTTCATAAGGGTTAGAATTTATGCAGTTTTGCAATTTTTATAAGAGTTTTGAAATATCAAGAAATACAGATTTTTTAACCTTTTATTGAAACTAGCTGGCCTGTTACATGCATTTTTACAGCCTTAAATATTTATGACGACGCAATCTGTGCATTTCTGCATTATGTTTAATTCGGAATTTATCAAAATAATTTAAAATTGTGTAAAAATTATTTAAAATTGCCCAAAAATGTGTTAAAATTGTCTAAAAATTATTTAAAATTGCTCAAAAATATTTTAAAATTGTCTAAAAATGTTTCCAAATTGTACAACCAGTTTTTAAATTATCCAAAAATATTTTAAAATTTTTCAAAAATGCTTTTTCACTAATTCGAAATTATTTATTTGTTTTGATAAAAAGTATTTGTATATCAATGCATACATTTCGCTTTTTTAAACTTATTTTCTGCATTCTTATGAATTAAATTTTCATTAAAGCTTAAATACTTCAAAGTATATGAACATTTTCCACTCATGCATCAGAATACCTAATCATTGTATTATCATTACTTCCTTAGAGTAAAGTATGGGTAATGCTAGTAGCTACATTTGAATACTTCCATCCTATGACACGCCAATGTTAAATTCATCGATGAAACCATTAGAAAAGAAGTGATGCCTTTGCCATAGTAGTAATGCTTTTATTGCTTCTTTGGCATCTTCATTTTTGCTGGGAATATATAGTCAAACATATATTTTAATATGGTATGAGATATAATTATAGATGATTCAATAAATGGTCCATTATAGGAAATATTTTTGATATGGTATAAGATATAATTTTATATGGTACAGTATATGCAAACAAATTTGAGAAATTTAATAGTATTTTTAATAAAATATAAGATATAATTAGATATAATTATATGTGTTTATACGTCAACAGTTTCGAGACCCAACCACGGAGAAAATACTTTTTCTTGTTTTTTTTTAAATTTTTTATATTAATATTTTTAAAGAAATTTAAATTTTAACCCATTTCGGGACAAAAAGACCCAGAAAATTTTGATGGAATATAAGACATATTTAGCTTATAATAATCTAGGTATATTAAGGTGGTATGCCATTATAGAAAAAATATGTTCTGCGAAAAAAAAAATCTCAAAAAGGCTTTATTAAGTGGAAGCACATCGCGTTTATAGTTTGAAAGTTGTTCTTGTTACAAATCTAATATTGGGTTTACATTACCAATTTGAAATTAAAATTATAATAGGGATTTTTCGTCGGCTGAGGTGGTTTTGTCGTCGTCTGAGGTAGTTCAGTCGTTTCCAGCGTCTACTTGAGGACCCGAAAACACAAAGATTTTACATTTTTTGGGGCTTAAAAATCTCTCTTTTTTTGACAATTAATATCAACTACAATAAATAGATATATTTTACGAATGGCAGATTCGTAATCTTCCTAAAAATTAAAATCAGGTTTGAAAAATTGGCTTAGGCCAGTTGAAATCTTGCAGACAGCTTTCTTAAATCCAATTAATCATTTAAAATCGAAACCACACTGCCAAATGAAATGCCTATGGCATCAAAAATCTCACGCACTTTTACTCTTCGATCGGCCAACACCATATCGCGGATTTTTTTGTCAGTAACCCACTTTTTTACCATTGAAATCGATAGTGCAGAGTCCTTATAGTATTTATCAAGCTTTTCCTTGGTTTGATTGACGTTTTTTTCGCAAAAAATAATGTTTAATGAGTACTTGAAATTCACTTTTTTCCATTTTTAAAAAAATCTACGAGGTTGTATGTTTTGAACAGCTGTTAAACGCAAAGTAAATGGCGGAACTTGCTCAAAATTTGTCAGTAGTCTATTAACAGGTAGTACTTGATGGGAGCAGTGTTGCATTTCATATAACTACGAGGGAAGTTCGAAAAGTCACGGACTTATTGACCCGACCTCGTATATAACACAATAATACGAAAAATGTAGTCTAATAAAGTCAGCCACACACTTCTATATGTCTCGCAGACCGAGTTCAAATCCTGGTGAAGGCATTGTTTTTTAGAATTCTAGTAGTTTTTTTTAAATAAAATTTTTACACGTTTTGTAATAAACTAAATTCCATATGTAAAATATTGTTGGTTCTAATCTGATACAATTCGATCTAAAAGATTTTTTGAATAAATTTAAATCTTATTAAATCCCTTAATATAGCGCTAGATCAAATTTGATCTAATTTGATCTGCCATATTTCGGATCAAATTAGATCTTATTAAATCTTTAAATATATCTTATTCGATTAGCCTTTTTTCGGATCAGTTTAGTTATTAAGGAATATAAAATTGGATATGATTAAATATTGTGCCAGATAAATTTTTTTAACTCGGGCTTCTTTTAGAGTTTCAAAGTTAGCTACAGTTTAAAAAGTTTTTGCAGCAAAATTAAAATTTGTATGAAGTTTTTTGCGAAAAAAAAAATACAAATTTGAAAGTAATAACGCTAATTAAATAGGATAAACTTTGTCCTAGGTATGATAATATTTTCAATACATATGTATATTCAAAGTTGAAATTTCTCTTTTATCAAGATTTCGTTAATACACACCGTTTGTTAAGGTACTCACATATTTAGCTACAAGACAAACTCTTAGATTATTTTTTTTCGCTATGCCGTCATATTAACATTAAATCAGTTAATCATAATTAACCGCATTTTCTTTAATCTTATTTATTACACGATATAATTGTTTAATTTTTCTTTTTGCTTATTAACAACAAATGGTTTGATAATTGCAAAATGGAATATAAAATTTTACCAAAAATAATCATATATATTGTAATAAACCGCAGATTTACTTGTTAAAGTATTATATTTATTAACCAAATTTGGTATACAAATTTTGCTAAAACTTCTATTTCTATTAACTATAGCAAACAATCTTAAGAATCAAATCTTTAATTTCTAATATTTGCTACTTAAAAAATTGCGTTAAATTTTGAAAAATTTAACCTAATATTTGAGTTTAGCATGCTCAAAATGCATATATAGGACCAATAGTCGGTACTCTTGTTTTTTTTTTTTTTAGAAGCATCGCACTAAAGTAATTATTTGTAAATGTACATTTGTGCTGCAAACTTAAAATATACATTGTAAGAGATGATATTCCCATTTGTATTTTCAGTTCCGTATATTGTTCTTTTTGGTAGCATATGTACAGGTTGGTTGAAAAGTTCCTGCGCTCGAAATGAAAGAATACTGTTTTTGTTACGAAATATATTTTTTTATTCAATATAATCTCCTAGAAGCTCAATACACTTGTTCCAATGATCTTCCAATAATTTTATCCTATCCTTATAATGGTTTTCCGGAAGCTCTGCAAAATAACCTTCGTGCTTTCCACGAAGGAATTGTTTGAGATTTCTGAAGAGATAGTAGTCACTGGGAGGCAAATCTGGTGAATACGGTGGATGTTCAAGCAATTCGTACTTAATTCTTTAAATTTAGCCATCGTCAAAACACTTTTGTGAGCAGGTGCATTGTCTTGATGAAAAATGATTTTTTTCTTCTTTAAACCAAGTCTTTTCTCACGAATTTTTTCATCCAGCTGATCCAAAAGGCTGCAATAATATTCAGAGTTGATTGTTTTACCTTTCTGAAGATAATCAATCAACAAAATTCCTTTTGCATCCCAAAAAACTGATGCCATAACCTTCTTTGCTGATCGTTGGGACTTCACCTGCTTTGGAGCTGAACAACCAGCTTCAGTCCACTGTAAACGTTCTTGTTTCAATTTAGGATCATGGCGGTAGATCCAAGTCTCATCCATAGTTATAAAACGACGCAAGAAGTCGGTTTTATTCGGTGCGTTTTGAAGGTGAGGACTCCTTATACACTTCTAACAATTGTTCATAAATTTTCTTTGCTTTTAAACCCTTCAAAACAAAGAATCTAATGACTGCACGATATTAAATTTTTTCCATATTAAAAAAATCAATGACACGTCGACTTCAAGTGGCTTGTAAACAAAGAAAGAATTGACAGAATGACTTGCAACTTTGCATGTGTTCTCAGGACAGTTATACTAACTTGAGAAAAAAAAGTTTGGAGTTAGCAGTGCCATCTCTTGGTGAGCGCAGGAACTTTTCAACCAACCTGTATGGCTTATATTTTCGTTATCAGTTTTCGTTTTGTCAGATATCAAATTAGACAATTTCTTTCAAATACATATGGGATAATATGAAGGCTTAATATTCTAGTAAAAATAAATGGAAGTTAAGTTCTGATTTTCTCATTCTAAAGCAGTTTTTTTCACAGCTTCCAAAACTGTGATTTTGCAATTTGGCTCTTTTCGAGGCACAGACATTTTCATACAAATTTTATATTCATAAGTATGGTTATTTTACAACAAGTTATCAGGTTTCGGTGATTTAAAAAACTAGGCTATATTATTAAATGTCCCGTTATAATTTAACCAATAGTCAAACTGAAACTTTAAAAAATATGTAATTATTTTTTTCCTGAACTCATAGTAAAGTTATTGTTACACAGAGAAAACAGATTCATTGTGACAACCACATTTTTAGCCAATGGAATGGTTCAGTTGGGGCCATCGATATATTTGTTTGTGGTAACAGAAATTCGGTTAATACAATAGAAATTCGGTTAATATAATAGAATTTCAATTAAAGCAAAATATTTAAATTGTGTGAGTATATATTTGATTACCACAATCAAATAATTCAGTTGGCAAGGAATTCGGTTATCACAATGAATCTGTTTTCTCTGTGTATAATAAATAATGGGTGATTTTTTAAGAGCTTTCAGATTTGATTAAAAAAAAGCACATAAAATTTATAGAAATGTATGAAATCTTTATTTGAGTCGATAGAACGGTCTGTATAATGTAATATTTAAAGATGATTTTATGTGAATGTTGTCCACGGCTGCGCCTCAAATGGTTCATACGCAGGATCCAATTTTGGCATACTCTCTCCAACATATCGGCCAGTATCTCACGAATAAATTCTTCAATATTGGCTTCCGTTGCGTCAACCGCTGCGGGTTTGTCCCTATAGACATAAGCCTTAATTAAGCCCCACAAAAAATAATCCAAAGGCGTTAAATCACACGACAAAGGCGGCCAATTGATCGGCCCCAAAACGTGAAATAAACTGTTCACCGAACTTGTATGGTGTGTGTCATGTGGTACCGTCTTGTTGAAAACACATATTAGACAAGTCCAGCTTTGGGCAAAAAAAGTTTGTAATTGGGCAAAAAAAGTTTGTAATCATGGCGCTGGCCATTCACAGTAACGTTCCTGCCTTGGTCGTGTTTGAAAAAGTACGGTCCAATGATGCCACCGGTTCATAATACACACCAAACAGTACAGTTTTCGGGTTGCATTGGCATTTCTCGCAATGCTTCTGGCTGCTCTTTACACCAATTGAGTCAAAAATTAGCTGCGTCACTGAAGACAATTTTTCTATAGAAACACATTTCTCACATAGCACGAATTTGATAATAAAATTCAATGATTTTCAAGCGTTGTTCATTTGTAAGTCGATTCGATTCATGGTTAAACTATATACCAAACTGAACATGTTACACGAAAACAGCTTAGCTGCCAAAAATAGTGGTGCCAAAAAGACAGTTGCTCAAAAATCACTCGATATAATTATAAATTATTTTGTAATATATCTGTAAGGAATAAATTCCATAGACAAATAAATAAATAAACAAAAAATTTCCAGGTAGACATTGGAAAAATGAGGTTAAAATCCAATAATTTAAATCAAAAAATCAATATTTATTTGGGAACTTTAAAAGATTATTTTCCACTACACCATAAGATTTGCTTTAGATGCAAAGGAAAAGGATTGTACAATAAAATGTAATCATTGGTTCCGATCCAAATTTTCATAACACTGGAATCAAAATCACTGCTTCCTTTTCTCTCCTTTTGCCACTTTTTTTGCTGGGATGTTACAAATTTATTGTTTTACCCCATTATAAATATAATTGTGCTACACAAATATTTTTCAAATATGTTAACTAATATTACTTATTAAAAAAATTTATAAAATTGTGGTTAAATACCAATAAATATTTTTATACATACAATTTTAATAAATTAAATTTATACATAAATATATACGAGGGCTGTCCCAAAGTTAGCCGATTTAACAAAGAAAATAACACAAACTTGGGAAAAATGTTCCTAATTTCTATACAAAATCTCCTTTTAGCTCCATACAGCGATTTAAATAGCTCCTTAAAATAGCCATCATCAAAAGATTTGCGTTTTGCCACCGAGCCATTTTTTCAAGTTTGGTTAAAAAAAATTATTCGAGGAAGCTAAATCTGGCGAATAAGAAATGTGATGAAGCAATTCGAACTTTATTTTCATTGATTTTGGCCAATTTTTTTTCAAGTTTAGAAGTTACCTGAGATCGTTTATTTTTGATGGCTCCAAAAATTTCTAAACAACGTGGCACCTTAAAACTTATAATATATGTTGTATAAGGTTTCCACATTTCACCAAAGTATTGTTTTTCAAACTACTTCCGCCATCTATACATCAGGTCGGGTAATTTTAGAACCGCCCTCGTATATATATACAGGTTGGTTGAAAAGTTCCTAGATTCTTTGTTTTGAAGGGTTTAAAAGCAAAGGAAATTTATGAACAATTGTGTATAAGGAGTCCTCACCTTCAAAGCGCACCGTTGAATTTGGTGCTGGTGAATTTAAACGTGGTCGTACCAGCCTTCAAGACGATCCACACGTAGGACGACCAAAAACTGCAACCACAGCAGAAATCATTGAGCAGGTACATAATATGGTTAGTGAAGATCCAAGTTTGACTAAGCGTGAAATTGCTAGTGCCATAGGCATCTCAGATGAACGAGTACTCCATATTTTACATGAAGAATTACGTATGAAAAAACTGTTTGGAAAGTTAGTGCCGCACACATTAACAATTCAACAAAAACTGGATTGAAAACAAATTTCTCAGCGTAATTTGGAGCGTTTGGAGCGAATAAAACCAACTTCTTGAGTCGTTTTATAACTATGGATGGGACTTAGATCTACCACTATGATCCTAAATTGAAACAAGAACGTTTACAGTGGACTGAAGCTGATTGTTCAGCTCCAAGGCAGTTGAAGTCACAACGATCAGCAAAGAAGGTTATGGCATCAGTTTTTTGGGATGCAAAAGGAAGTTTTTTGATTGATTATCTTCAGAAAGGTAAAACAATCAACTCTGAATATTATTGCAGCCTTTTGGATCAGCTGGATGAAAAAATTCGTGAGAAAAGACCTGGTTTAAAGAAGAAAAAAATAATTTTTCATCAAGACAATGCACCTGCTTACAAAAGTGTTTTGACGATGGCTAAATTCAAAGAACTAAAGTACGAATTGCTTGAACATCCACCGTATTCACCAGATTTGGCTCCCAGTGACTACTATCTCTTCAGAAATCTCAAACAATTCCTTCGTGGAAAGCATTTTTCGTCGAATGAAGAGGCCATAGCAGCCGTAGACGGTTATTTTGCAGAGCTTCCGGAAAACCATTATAAGGATGGGATGAAATTATTGGAAGATCATTGAAACAAGTGTATATAGCTTCTAGGAGATTATATTGAATAAAAAAATATATTTTGTAAGAAAAACAGTATTCTTTCATTTCGAGCGCAGGAACCTTCCAACCAACCTGTACATGTGCACAATTTAAATACATGTGGTATATGTATTTACGTAAAACTTTGGTCTCTATGGTTATAATTATGAAAATATTTGGTATAAAAAAAATAATTTGTGTGTTATTGACGCAGACCCCGCCTCACTGTAAATATTTACTTGGGTGTAAAACTACGTCTCCAACAAAAGTGGGATAATCACATAAGAGAAAGACCTGCCTCATCGCCTCTGATATTTCAAAACCGAAAAATATAATTTTTTGTTATTCTCAAAATTTTAAATCAATTTAAATCAATTTAAATAAAAAGGCTTAAAGAGCTAGTTTTTGGGAATTAAAATAACAATATTAATTTTGGAGCTAGAAAACTAATATCAAAGAGTTTCATCAGTATCCTCTCAGATATATCTCTTATATTAATATATTTCAAATAAAACAAAATTAAAATATGAAATGTGACCTTAAACCGAGAAAATATAATGTATCACCATTTTGCTTAACTTTATAGGATTGAAATACTTGATCTCATGTTGTAATATTCCGACCAAAAACATGAAATTTTATATATATAATCTTACCGTAAAGCACAATAAGTTGCAAAAATCTATGTTTTCTCAAAATCCTCTAAACGGCAAAATGACTACACGAACCAAATGAGAAAATTAATACCTAAAATTTTTCGGAATTTTCATCCCTAATTTGTGCGTAATAAAATCTGATCAGTTAGTTTTTTAAATTTGTTTAAAAAAATTTAAAACTTAAATTTAAGAAGTGTGTTTAAACATGCGACCTTTTTGGAATTAATTTGAAACGAGTTAGCAATACACAAGATGAAAGAAACTTTCACTTTGAGTGTAAAAAATATCTTTAACATTTTCGCTTAAATTTCTTTATTAAGTTGTCTGCGTTACATCAGTTGCCGGAGGTTATTGTAATTATTTTGCTAAACGATTTAAGGGTTTATTGACTTAATAAATATATAATTAATATAAATTTCGATTTTTAGTCCTTTCAGTTCAAACTGGATTTGAAAAAATAAAAAAAGCTTATATTTTCCCTAATAATTTTTTTTTTAATTTCAAGTCACGTCCGATATCTTATCTTATAATCCTTATTTATTTATAACAATTTAACATCCAAATAAAAACTTTTAGATGATCGGACCCACCAAAAACAACTCACAATTTTTCTTAGAGAATCCTGTTAAATCTGTAAATTCTATGAGGTGCCCCATAAAAGAAAATTAAATAATAACACACAAACGATGGACATTAATTAAAGCGTTTAAAATTGCCGATGTTAATGTGAATTGTTGAAGAAAAAGGCTATGGGGCCAAAGAAAATTCAACATCTTCTACAAGCAGAGACAAAATATGTTCTAAGAGCATTATGTGTGATTGCGAATATCAATAATATGATCTTAAATGATCAGTTGGGATCATGTTTGGAGCATCATAACATGATATTTTTAACCCTAGGAAGTATAAGGGTTTTTTGTCTCTAAATGGTATAACCAGGTCTGTGCAGACCTATATTGGATTTGTATGGAAATGCATATTCAGTTGTCCTTCAAGTGTCTATAAATGCATTTTATGCCAGGAAAACCACAAAACGAACAATTAAAATGCATTCCTATACCTCTTATACCATTTAGCGCCAATTATTTGTAAACCCGGATTATTCCGAACCCGGATCCCCAATCGCTCTCATTGTGTTCAGAACCCGAATCCCCAATCGCTCTCATTGTGTTCAGAAGTTTTTTTTTGCACGATTACATGGGCGGCTTTTTTTCTAACACGAAAAACAAAAAAGTTATACACACTTTTATATGCAAGACCTGGTTATACCTCCGAGGGTTAAAACAAATTGTTTCACTGCCAGTACATGTAGAGAAAAGACATAGTTGAGGCAATCATATTCGAAGAGCATCATATATTTTTGGGATTATGATAGTGCCAACCATAGTCGTAATATAATATAGTTATCATATTATGATAATGAAATAACTAGTGATTGCATTTTCAATGCTCAATTTTTTACGATATGTTCACTCAAATATATATTTTCCGTTACCGACTGTAGTTTATTTAAAAAGTAATACGTAAAGTTTGTTTTTAAATGAAAAATCAATTGAAATTCATAGAAATATATTTTTTAAATATTTGAATCAGTCATTCAAAAAACAAACTATATAAATTTACAGACATTCAGTAGGAGTTGATATTTTCTGTTAAAAGTAAAAGTTTATGTTTTCTGCTTCAAAAAATAGAAATTCATATAATTCCCTTTTGTTTTTTTTTACCAAAATAGTTTGTATATATACAAAATTATTTCAATAAAAATTACAAGAAATTATTCAAATATACATACACAGAAAGCCAAAATATATACATCTGCATGTGTTGTATTCTGTTTTGTAATTACATGCAAATAAAAAAAACTTTTAATTTGAAAAACAAACCACATAAGTAGTTTTTTCTAACTTTTTTTCAGTAAAAATTTGATGGTTATTTTAAAAGACTTTCTATTGTTTTTACTTTTGTCGATTATTAAACAATGATTGAAGTTAAACAACAAAATGGGTTGAAAATTATGGTAAATCAGTAGTCCTCTTTTTGATTGTATTCTAGATTAATTTAATATGTATTTTAAGTTGTTCTTAACGAAATAATATTGTGAGTGTGAAGTAAATTTTATTTTAACAAAACTTCATATTCTAAGTATGCACTTACCCAATGATAAGATATATAAAGGGTCACAATTCTCTCTCCTAAATAATAATAAAACATACAGGATACAAATAAATACTGCAACAATAGCACTTCCAAAAATGTTTTTAATGTTTAACCTAAAAAAACTATTATATATTACTCCTTATAAAAAACTTAGTACAATTTGTTTTCACAAAAAATTAATATACAAGACTATTATTAAATAAGTGATATTTTATTTTTTTTATCGTACTTGTCTCTTTCTCACAAAATAAAAAATAATAATTTTTTTACAATTTAAATTATATTTGAGTCCATTAAAGTTCGAGTAAAAATTTTTCACGGAAAAACAAATTTCCTGTACTTTACAGGCAATAAAACAGCCACATATTAAAGAAAATGTTCTTACCACAATCACAATCTAATTATTTATGACTCCATATTAAGATACATATTCTCGATTCTCTTCCTCTTCCTTCATAAGGATTAATGCAAATTTTGTAATAAAATTTAAAACACCATGAAACTAAATTTTTCCCTTTTTTAAATCTATTTTTTCACACACACATTTTTCTCGGTACACAAATTAAATCCAAATTTTAACTTAATTATAAATAATTTTTCCTCAAACAAGTTTAAAGGAAAGAAATAATACACTGGAACCAAAATTTTAATAAAAAAATTGTTAAAGACTTTATAACATAATTACACCCATAAGAATTGTCTGAAAATCGTACCCACAAACCTCAAACCATTTTGTTTTGTTTAAGCTTTGGCTCTTCGAGAGATTCTCGTTTTTCTAAAACTTCGGAGTCTTAGAAGCTAAAAAAATTTAAATTTGTTTTTGTAAATACAGGATGGGAAAAAGCATCATCGGATTTTATTTCACAATAACTTTTGTGTAAAGTTAAAAGTCATTTGGTTTTTAACTGATGATGTTTATTTACACTAATAAATTTTCTTTCAATTAATTGTGGAAATGCAAATTTGGACTTTTTGATTACATGTTGCATAACTTTTGTTGTGGTGTTTAGTTGTTCATTTCGGTTCTATTTATGTTCTTTAACTTCTGTAAGGTGCGGGGCTTGTTCGCGAAACTTAAAATATCTCCAGAGGAAGAAGTCCGACATATTCAAATCGGAAGATTGTCAGCATTGCTGTGAAACGGTCGCCTTTTACCATAATAACGTTAACGTTGGCTTCGTAGAAAATAGGTTCAATCATCATTTCCGATTTACCATCAGACAGACGTGTGGTCTGACTGAGAGTGTATAATGGTCCTCTGTGAATTATGCTTGGATTTTCCGCCCACCTGTACCGAAAATTCTGCTTAATCACATATTCTAATATTATTAAAATTTTGCTACAATGGCGGTTCAACACAGTTTTTTTGCAAAAAAAAAAAATTTTTTTTCAACATAACCTTCTTTTAGTTCAATATACTTAGTTCAACGTTTCTCCAATTTTTGTATCCCTTCCAAAAAATATGATTTTTCGAGGTCCATAAAATAGGCATTTTTTTGATTCATAATTTTATCGTTGAAGCCAAATCTTCTTCCATCAAGCCATTTCTTTAGTTTTTGAAATATTAAGTAGTCACTGGGGGACAAATCCGGACAATAAGGCTAATGAGGGCAAAATTGGTAGTCTACTTCATGGATTTTTGTCTTGGAAACTAAGCTGTCACACGATTCCGTTGGTGGTCGATTGTGAGCAAATGCGAAAGTCATCTGCCGAAAGCTTTCTCATACCCAAGTGATCATTCAAAATTTTTACCACTTAGCCATGTGAGATGCCTATGTCTTCCGCAATCTTTCGCACATTCAATCTCCGGTCGGTCAACACCATATCGTGAATTTTTAAATTTTTTTGGGTGTAGAGACCTCAACTGGGCATCCGGAACGTTCGGCATCTTCCGTGTTTGTAAGGACACATCGAGTCATTAAATCACTTTTTTACCATTGATATCGATGGTGCTGAGTCCCCATAATATTTATCAAGCTTTTGCTTGGTTTGACTGACGGGTTTTTTCGCAAAAAATAATGTTTAATGAGCACTCGAAATATTTAGTAATTTTTTTTTTACTGATTTTAGCAAACCGATTTTAAATTTCACTTAACAAAAAGTTTACCAAAAGATAGTAGCAGTTACTAATTTTTTCAACTTATTTCATTTTACTACACGTCAGCAGACATGTGTTGCTGAGATTAGCAAAAAATACCGCTGAGCTCATATTAGAAAAATTTCCCGTAATAACAGCAAAATTTTCAGTTGCCATTACAGACTTTTTTTGAGTAAATGTAGCAATAGGTTCATTTCATTCAAACTAGAACAGATTGCTCTAGAACTGATTCTAGAACCAGTTATATAATTATTTCTGTTTCATGGAACCGGTACTAAAAAACCCTGTTCAAGAATAGATTCAATAGTAATCCGTTCTAAGAAATTTTACTGGATTATTCCCGTGAAATTATAGACAATAATAAGCAAAAAATCATAATACAGTATTTAGATTTTGAAAAAATGTTGGCAAAAATTTATACATATTTTGTTTTAAATAAAAGCGAAGAATTTTCAAACTTCAATAAAATTCTTTGTTCTGATTTGTATCAATTAAACAAAAATTAAAGAGTGTTTAATATTAAATTTTATAAATGGCATTTATGACATATTTTTATTCCGACAGATCAAAACAAACAATGTTTTATTGAAACTTGGGATTCTTGGCTTTTATTTGGTACCCATAATCAAACCGATAAATATATTTAAAAAAAATAACGCAATTACTTTATCATTTTAATCCTTAAATCCTAAAATGCAAAACTGTTTAATCAGTTCATAATCCCAAGTTTCACATATAATTTTACGTCTTAACTGTACTGTTGTCCAGCGTAATCATTACCAGAAAAAAAGGAAAAATATTTGTTTTATCATAACATTTTGAATTCAGCTTTATCTTTTAAATACCATTTAATAGCGATGTATTTGTTTTTTTTCCAATGATAGACAGCAAAAATAGTTTAATTAAAATATTATTTTTAAGTTATTTTCTACATAGTGGTTTGTGTAAACTAACAAATGGTACTTCATTGTAAAAACAAACTTTTATACACATGTAGTGGTATTTAGTTATGCATATATCAGTTAACAGTATACGGCATCTAAATAAAGACCATTTATTTATATAATTACTGCCATGAATAAAAAAAAATAATGGGTTTTAAAAACTTTCAAGGATAACACTATGATGGGGCAATCATCAATTCAGATGAAATTTTCCAGTCAGCGAAATTTAGACGAGAAAGTGCTGGCAAGGCTTTTTAATAGCTGATACAAATGCTGACAAAAAGTGCTGGCAAACAGTGCTCTGGCAATGCCAAAATGAGAACATCATTAGACAAAAGGGCTGACTGTTCAAAAGGATTCGGAAAGGCTGTTGGGAAAATTAAAAAATATTGTATTTGTAATTTTTTGTTATGTTGGTATTTGAAACTAGGCCTTCAGATTGTTAGACAAGAGATCTACCCACTATTATGTTTAAAAGCTTAAAACCTAAATGAATGATAACTACAGGCAAAGTAACCCAAAGAAAAATGACCCAAAAATATAAATGAAATTTGCTCCTAAATAATTGAAAAATTACCGAAAAACAAAATCTGACCAAAAATTTAATGAAAAAGTACTTTTACCATCGGTTCCATGGAACAGATTCTTAAACTGATATCTGGAATTCACAATGTAGGGTTTTTCTGCCACAGAACAAGTTCTATAATTGGTTATAAAACCGGTTATAAAGCAACATGTTCTAGTTTGTATGAAACGAACATATAGTGGGATACACTCAATGCAAAAACAACCGGTTGTAGAATATAAATTAGGACATAAAATAATGTATTGTAGGATGTTCAGCAACCTGTTCTTTAGAGCTTACATTTTTACTGGGGTATTAACCCAGGAAAAATTTAGTAGTAGGATTTCATTAATTTTTGCATTACCAATAATGACTTATCCCTGTCCACTGCATTAATTGAAACTCATAAGTTTGAAGGCAACTAACTATCGTCAATGACATCCATATGTTAAAATAATGAGCTTATTAGGTAAACTTCAACCAGGTACTACTCGTTCTAAAACTCACTATTTGGTAAGATCTGTTTTTCTAGGGAAATGTCTACTCGCTGAGAAAAAATAATAATTATCATATTATTATTGGGAACACTAAATTATTATTGGTGGTTATCCAAACCTGATTGTTACTAGATTATAAAAAACAGCCTTTTTAAAAACCCGGTTTTCGGTTTAATCGAAATATTATTTTTAAAAACTAGTTTCGGTCTTAAATTTTTGTTTTCCCATAATTTTATCATAACACATTGACAATGTACTGTATAATTTATAAATAATATCAATAATAAATATTGTGGAATTTCGCTAATAAAAATAATATTATAGTACCTATGAATATAAAACATGTCTGACTTTATAAATTTAAATTATTACAAATTATAAAATTTAACAAAATAAGAAAAAAAAAAAAAATAAAAACAATAAATATTAAATTGAAATATTTTTTAATATACCTACATTCCCAAAGCTACATAATGGAATTTTAAAATATATTAATAAACAAAAGGCAAATTTTTAAATTATAATCAATTTTAAAAATGTTAAAACAAAAAATTGTTATTATTAAACAGAAGTGAGCACGTATTTAATACCAAGGGCCACATTGAGGTTTTTCATAAATTTCAGTTAGTTGAACTGAATATTTATTTTCACAACAAAAAACGGTTAGTTGCAATATACAACATTTTTAGGGAATCACATATGAACATGGTTGTACTAACAGAATTTATTTCTTGCAGCAATAAAATATGCTTCACAATTCGGCTGGCACTAAATATTTATATACAGGTTGGTTGAAAAGTTCCTGCGCTCACCAAGAGATGGCACTGCTAGCTCCAAACTTTTTTTTCTCAAGTTGGTAGAACTGTCCTGAGAACACATGCAAAGTTGCAAGTCATTCTGTCAATTCTTTTTTTGTTTACAAGCCATTTGAAGTTGACGTGTCATTGATTTTTTTTAATATGGAAAAAATTGAATATCGTGCAGTCATTAGATTCTTTGTTTTAAAGGGTTTAAAAGCAAAGGAAATTTATGAACAATTCTTAGAAGTTTAAAGGAGTCCTCATCTTTAAAACGCACCGTTGAATTTTGGGCTGGTGAATTTAAACGTGGCGAAGGACGACCAAAAACATAATATGGTTAGTGAAGATCCTAGCTTGACTAAGCATGAAATTGCTAATGCCATAGGCATCTCAGACGAACGAGTACTCCATATTTTACATGAAGAATTACGTATGAAAAAACTGTTTGGAAAGTTAGTGTCGCACACATTAATAATTCAACAAAAACTGGATTGAAAACAAATTTCTCAGTGTAATTTGAAGCGTTTTAAGCCGAATAAAACCGACTTCTTGCGTCGTTTTTTAACTATGGATGAGTCTTGGACCTACCACCATGATCCTAAGTTGAAACAAGAATGTTTACAGTGGACTGAGGCTGGTTGTTCAGCTCCAAAGCAGGTGAAGTCACAACGATCAGCAAAGAAGGTTATGGCATCAGTTTTTTGGGATGCAAAAGGAATTTTGTTGATTGATTATCTTCAGAAAGGTAAAACAATCAACTCGGAATATTATTGCAGCCTTTTGGATCAGAAAAAAATCATTTTTCATCAAGACAATGCACCTGCTCACAAAAGTGTTTTGAAGATGGCTAAATTCAAAGAATTAACGTACGAATTGCTTGAACATCCACCGTATTTGGCTCCCAGTAACTACTATCTCTTCAGAAACCTTAAACAATTCCTTCGTGGAAAGCATTTTTCGTCGAATGAAGAGGCCATAGCAGCCGTCGACGGTTATTTTGCAGATCTTCCGGAAAACCATTATAAGTTTGGGATAAAATTATTGGAAGATCATTGGAACAAGTGTATTGAGCTTGTAGGAGATTATATTGAATAAAAAAATATATTTCGTAACAAAAACAGTATTCTTTCATATTCTTTCATTAAGATCTGCAAAAAATTTTTTATTGCTCAGTCATAACCAGAAAATTTTAATAAAACTATTTTCTTGGCAAATCCATCCAACATTTTACTTTGTCCGTCTTCGATATTGTGAATTATGAACAAATTTTGCTAACAAAAATGTTTGTTGAGCAGAGTTGATTTGATTTGACTTTGAGTGTAAAATTTACGTAAAGCAAAGAATTTGTCAATAATGCCTCCAAGATAGAAAAAACGACCAAATATCGTTTTTTAGCCAAACGTTAAGTTGGACACATTCAGCATTATAAAATATGATTTAACCTCCAGTTAAATTTTAATTTTATGTAGAAAACAAAAACAAATATGTCAGTTAAAGTCGCAATCAGTGGCTAATGGGCCATTGAGATGTTAAGGGTGAGGAATTAAGAATAGTAAATTGCTTTTCCCTTTATAAAATTTCAAATCGTAATTCAAATTCTGAAAATTAAAAGGTTTTCTTATTTAAAAAGAAAAACAACACTTGCCTGAAAACAAATCTTACTAAATTTTCACTAGAATTCATTATCGTAAAAAACAAGTTTTTATATAAAGTACATCAGTTTTTCTCTGTGAAATTCGAACAACTTACTATGCTTTAACGCAAACTCTAGCTATATTATATAAGGCATTCTTCTTGTGTTTAACCTTTTTAATCCATTTATTTCATTGGCAGTATTTTTACGTAAAAGTTTTCTTATTGCAAATTATTTATTTTTAATAATTTAGCTATATTTTTCACAATTTTAGATTTAACCATATTTTGGGGTAATTATAAGCAGGAAAGAAAAAAAAATTCAACTCATTTTACAACATGAGAAAATTTTTGTTTATTAAGTTGTTCATTTACACAATGATATATTGATGCGAACTTACACAGAAAAAATTATTGCCAATAAAATTTAAATTAAATGTTTTTTTTGATTTTTTTTTTGTTAGTTTTCAATTAAAAGTTTAATCATATCAATTAAATTTTTGATGAACTTGGTGTAAAAAATATTCTAGTTTACAATAAATACTATTGACAACACACCAAAGTCTTATTATTTTGATTTTATAACAATTATTTAAATTGCATCTCAAATCCCCAATCACAAAAATCTTTATTAAAAATATACACATCAGTGCTGCCAGATAAGAGGATTTGGCTTCAAATGTGAAAATTTATTGATAAAAAAAATTAAATTTTAATAAATTTTTTAGAGCGATAATCGAAAAATATTTTTTTGTTAAATTAATGACGTATTGGTTTTAGTGCTGAGCTTGATAATTCTTTTTATTTCATATTATTAATTGTATGATTCTATGAATAAATAATAATTACTTCATGCCATTGATTCAATTTTGACTCGATTAAATAATTTTTTTTGTGATTCTTTTTGGGAATAATTTTTAGTGTTTTGATTTGTTAAAATTTAATCAATTTGATTGATTCTATGATAAGAATTAACTAAAATCAAATTGATTCCCTGAATTTGATATTAATTGAATAAAGTAGAAAACTATTTAAATAATGAACAGAATTTTGCAAATCGATTCGCTAAAAATTGAATCAGATTTAAAAATTAAATCAAGGAATCATGTTTAAAAAAATTGTTATAATTAGATTTTTTTATGATGCCACCCTTTTTCTGGAATATTTTTGTTTAATTTTTAGCAAACAAAATCTTTGAAAAATCTTTTAGCCCCGGTAGCCTATTTGGTAGCGTGCTAGCTTATTAGTGCGGAGGTCGTGGGTTCAATTCCCACCACAGGCTCTGGTCTGTTTTCGCTACAACGAGCCGATAGCACTATCTCGGTTAAGGTATGTATGTTAAGGATTTTTGGGTATTTCAACTATGAAAATGGGAACAAGAGAACAAACTTTTTCAGCAACACTGCGCATGCACCAGTTATAATAAAGTTGGTTCCATAGTGTTTTGTAAAACTTTAAAACAAAATAATTGTTAGAAATCTAAGTTGAATATATTTTTATTGGTTCCAAAGTTTTTTTTTTCTATGTAGATTTGGTAAACTGCTGTTGCTAATTGAATAGTTGATGTATTTTCTTATTTCATTTCATCAATCCATATTACTAAATTGGCCAGTTTTGTCAGTACTTTACTAACCTTTCAAAATTATAATTTTGGAGCCTGAAAAGAACTTATGTATCCAAAAGCACTTTCGCAAGTAATTTACCAACGTTTTAAAAATTAAGCTGCCAAGCCCAGATCGATGTTAAAATTTTAAGGTTGGCAAAGCACTTATTTCATCATTAGAAAATCATTTTACTGATTGTTTCACCAGAACTTTGTCAAAGTTCTAAAATTATAATTTTAATGTTGTAATTTAAAAAAAGACACGGACAAAATGTTATCATTTTATAATATAAATTTTAAAATTTTTCGTTTTGCCAAATCTGACACTACCATTAAAAGCACTGGACCAACGTTTTGCCGTTAATATTTTTCTGACTGGGTATTTTTATATATCAAACTTTTACAAATGTATTAAAAATTGTCTTTTTACATAAATATTGGTATTAAATTCAGCATATTTATTTTGTTTTGTAAACTATTTCTTAATAAAAGCTTTTTTCAACTAAATAAAAAATGTAGTTAATAAGAGAAATATTAGTCATTTGATTTTGTTTTCCCCATAACACATTAAATGTAATTTTTTGTACCCACTTTGTAGAATTTTTTTTGATCAAAATTACCTCCAAGCTACCTCAATATTAATTGAAGACTTGTTCGGCCCATTCGTGTTGTCTGCTGTGTATTGTCCTCCCAAACACAATAACACTAAAATTTAATACATTAATTTCTTAAAGTCAATTGGTAATCGTTTTATTGCTGGAGGAGACTTCAACTCCAAAAACACATTCTGGGGCTCGAGAATAACTCTTACAAAGGGCCGACACTTACTTGAAGCAATAAGAGAAACAAATAGCAAATTTTTAAGCACTGGAGAGCCTACTTACTGGCCAACTAACTTAAACAAAAAACCTGATTTAATTGACTTCTTTATCACGAAAAATATAAAACATGAACACTCACCCATAATACTTAAATTCGAAAGTAATGTTCTTCTTGCGACCCATAACAAATTTTCTTACAACAAGAAAACAGACTGGGAGTGCTTTAGAGAAATAGTTGAAAATAAACTTGATATACAGATATCACTAAAAACCAAAGATGAAGTGGACAGTTCAAAAGCATATTTTAATGACACACTTGTGTATGCTGCAATCGATTCTACACACATAATAATTCATAAATCAAACAAATATAGTATATCACCATTCATCAAAGAAAAGATTAAGGCAATCAACAAGATCACCCTTTGATAAAACAATCCTTAACAAACTAACCAAGGAATTAAAAGATCTTTTGAAAAAGTACAAACAGGATAAACTGAAAAGTTATCTTGAAAAGTTTGATTCAACCAAGACAACAAACTACTCATTATGGAAAGCCACAAGAAAAATTAACAATGCTATTATTCATCAACTGCCAATCCAAAAATCTGACTAAACGTGGGCCAGAAATCATAACAAAAAGGCTCAAGTATTAGCTGATCATTTTTACAGAACTTTCTCTAATGAAATGGACAAAAAAAATATTACTCTGCCAAATATCATTTCATCCACAAACTGCCACATCAAAAACGTTTCTCTACATGAAGTTAAAACTACTATTAAAACAAGAATTGATGCTAAAAAATCCCCTGGCAATGACAGAGTAACGGGCAAACTATTAAAAGAACTACCAATGAAGGGACTTATCTACATAAGAAATATCTTTAACGTTATAATAGCAATGAAATATTTTCCTAAACTATGGAAAGTTGCAGAAATAGTCGCTATTGCAAAGCCCAACAAGGACGCCACAAGGGCTACTTTATACAGGCCAATAAGTCTATTACCACTTTTATCTAAATTATTCGAAAAACTTATTTTTGATCGACTAGAACCAATACTTATAGAAAGAAATCTTATACCAGCGCATCAGTTTGGTTTTAGACCCATGCACTCTACGATCCAACAATTACATAGAGTAACTAACAAAATCTCATCTGAAATTGATAAGAAAAATTTTTGCGTGGCCACATATCTTGATGTAGCGAAAGCGTTTGACAGTGTGTGGCATTCTGGCCTACTTTATAAATCGGAAAAAAATCTACCAATGGACTTTTTTCTTATTCTACAAAGTTATTTAACTGACAGGCACTTTTATGTTAAATATAAAGATGAATGCTCAAGCATAATTAAAATGTAAGCGGGAGTTCCACAAGGTAGTGTTCTTGGCCCTATCCTATACCTTTTGTACACAGCAGACATTCCTACTCCAACAAGAAACACAGATATGATTGCAACGTTTGCAGATGACACTATCCTTTTGTCATCAAATAAAGATATAACTTTGGCCATATCAAACCTTCAACAATTGCTGGACAATACTCTAAACTGGTTTAAAACCTGGGGTATTTTAGTAAATAGTGGGTATTTTAATAACAGTACAAGTGACTTACACTCCGATTAAAAATGATAATAAGGGTAAATATCTTGGCATGATAATCGACTCTAAATTAATCTGGAAAGATCATATCATCCGTAAAAAAAACGAAGTAAAGTACAAATTTGGACAACTTTTCTGGCTCTTAGGAAAGGAATCAACTTTATCCTTACAAAACAAATTGCTTATATACAAAACAATAATAGCTCCTATTTGGAAATATGGCGCAGGGATCTGGGGTACTGCAAGCAACAATGAAATTAGACAACTACCCTATAACGAGCTCTCAAGTTCAAGAAGACTTAAGCGATACACTCTATCGGAGCTAATTGTCCGATTCTTATAATTGATAATTTGGCAAAATATATTTTATATAATTTAATATAAATGTTTACTTACACTAAATAAAAGTTATCTTAAGTCTTGATTTAAGTTAATTTATACCCAAACCTCAAAACTAATTACTAATTGTCATATAAAGACAGGTGTAAATAAAATGGGATGTTAATAAAAAAAGATTTTGTTTTCTCCATAACATGTAATTTTTTGTACCCACTTTGTAGATTTTTTTTTATCAAAATTCGCTGTACTTATTTCTGTAACTTATATCAAGTTAGTAAAATAATGACTGGCCCATTGTGAATTTAACAATTTATTTATTATTCTTACTTTTATTAAATATTTAATAAATAAAACACATTTCAGTTTTTCTTCTCTTATTTTTGCAAATAATTTATAATCTTTGTTTTTTTATTGATTATTTACTTTTAAGCGCTTATAAATCTTTTGAACATAAGGCTATTATCCTTATTGTTTATTTTTGACTTAAGTATTTATTTGCATTTGTGTGTATCATGTGTGTGTGTGTGTGTGTCTGTTTGTGTTTGCATTAACTTTAACCATATCTCAATTATAATATTTACTTAACTATTTAATTTTATTATTTATTTTTTTATAAGTTATATTTAAATTTAAATTATTTAAACTTATACTAAAATCCTTTCACTTAATTCTATAAATCCTTCTTACAAAAAAGTTTATTTATTTTAAAATTTCCTTTTGTTTTGTTTAGTATTTTAAAGTTTTTTTTTCTATTTATTTTTGTTTTAAATGTATATATAGTTATTAACATTATTGAATTGTTTTTGTTTTTGTTTGATTTTATATCTTTAAGTACCCAATTTCTTAAAACACTTGGATGAGATGCAGTGTATTTTCAATAAAAATTGTTTTTTTTTTTGTAACAATAACAATTTCTGTGGAAATAACGCAACATTTCACTTTAGTGATTTAGAAAATAACCCCCTAATTTATAATTTGTTTGCAGTAGGCTAAAATTAAGAAGAATATTTGATTTTTATTTTGTTAGCTTATTGTTTTATTGATTTGGTTTTTTTCTTTTTGTAAATTGTTTACCTACTGATGACGAAAATGGAAACAATACAATAAGTTTTAAAAGTTTGTTATAAATAACATAAATATAAATAATTTTTGCTTTAAATATTAATGAATTCAAGAGATTATTTATAAAAAAAATGTACATAGAATGTGAAAAATATTATTTAGAAAATTAATATGCTGAGAGCTAAAGTGTTTATATTTTTATTTACAAGAAAAATCCTAAAAGACTTGTAGAATATTAAAGGGAATTTTCATATCATAAATCAACGCATTTGCTTCTGCAGTATCTTTAAAGACACATCTGCCTTAAGAAAAGATAACTTTAAAAGAATATATTTTAAAATAATTTGAAAAAAGGATAATAAAGAGAGAAGGGGTTTATTGTGACCTCCTAGATTTTTTGATATCTACGTAGTTCGTTTGTAGTCACCGGTACACTAATAGAAAGAGAAGCGTAGACCCAGAGAAAAAACATGGTTGGGGCAATTATATTCGAAGGGCATTATATATTTTTGGGATTATGATTGTGCTAACCATAGTCGTACTATAATATAGTTATCATGTTATAATACAAAAATAACCACAATTTTACTATAATATAGTCCCTATAGTTATATTATGATTAGAAACTATGAAAACGTTCCTTAAATTTAATAATATTTCCTTGAGGAATATTTTTCCTAAAGAAAAAATTTGATAGGAATAAATATTAAGATTAAGCTGAACTTTTTAAATAAAATAAACATACGTTTCTATTGACTATTTCTAATAAAAACTTCTTAGATTCTAAGGACATTTTTAAGATTTTTTTTAGATAGTCCTAAGAGTCTTAGAATTTTTCTTTTAGCAAAAGTCCTTAAATAAAATATATACATTTTTATCTAAGAAATTGTTTGCAGAATCTAAAAATTTTACCTTAAGGAAAAATCCATAGAATCTAAAAATGTTTCTATCAGAAAAATTTCTCAATATCTAGGGCCGTATGCAAAAAAATAAATTACTTTAGTTTTAACTTTCACATTAGTTAACAAACACATTAAGAATAACAAACGTTTGTTAAAAATTCGTATGCAAAAACCCCACTTTAACAAATAAAAATTTTAATGAATTTTATAGTTTGATTCTGGCAATGCCATTATATTCACTAGTAACTTTATGCTTAGCGATGCATTAAAACGAATATTAATTCAGCCGGGTAATCAAATCTATAAAAAGGTTCTTATTATTTTAACAATAAATAATATGTTTATAATGCAATCTTCTTCAATTTACTTATTCAATAAAATATAAACACAAAATGAACTAAATTAAGGAAACTGAGAAGAACTAACCAGATTTTTTATGTTAGAAACGTTTTAAGTATTCGAATAACGAGCTGTATTGACTTGTTTTGATTGTAAATACATCACTAAAACACTTTTACATTTACATTGTTTTGTGATGTGTTATTATTTATATTATTTTTGTTGTTGTTTGTTTGTTAAAACGATGTTTTTTTTTTTTTAAATTGGCTATCAGGAAGAGGGAACCCATCAGTCCTCGGCTTGTAAATTCTTGGCCGATAATAATTTCCGATTTGGTATATGCTTGTAAAAATAATACACAATCAACACAAATTTTTTCAAAAATCTCAAATTTACCAATTCTTCTTAAATTTAACAATTTATTATTTTCATTAAAAATTTTCACAAAAACATACGTTTAAGGTACGTTGCTTTCTACTTTAAAATATTTAAACATACCAAACGTTTACCAAAGGTATGTTAAGCTAATAATCGTTTTTGGATACAACTTTAAGTAATTTTGCTTAACAATGGTTTACCAAACTTTGTTAATTTTTTTTGCATACGGCCCCTAGTATTTTGTATAAGAAACCTTTTCAAACAAAACAACTCTTGGGTTCTATAAACGTTTTCTTTTAAAAAAATATTTTATTATTATTTTAAGTACTTTTTCGACAAGAAAGTCGTTATTTTACAAGAAATGAATTAAGAAATATATTTTTTATTACGAACCTATTATTAAAAGAGTCCTGTGGAAAAAAAACTACTGAAGTAAGCGGATTTTGTTTTGTTAAATATTACAGAATGTGCCATCTTTTATGTCGGTATGTTAATATTGAATAACCGATTTCTATAATTTGATCGTTTCAAAACATGTGGGCTACTTTTTGACTACAAATGGTTGCCACTATTGACCACGGCAAAAGAAAAATGGATCAATTATAATTCTGACGCAGGCGCCGGCACAATCATTCACTCTTTGGCCATGCAATAGTATCTTCTGGATATCGTGTGGATTCTGCGATTCCCAAAAGTGGGAAAATTTGCTTGTTAACGCCGGCACAGAGTTTAATATAGGTGTTAGTCAGTCATACAAATTTGCTTTCAAAATCAGATTCAGTGTCAACTATTCGAACGTCTTGCACACGCAATTCATTCTTCAAAACGCACCCTAAAATGGTTCCACTGATACCAAAATGCTTAACGCAGTGATGATATGGGTCATTTGGATTCTCGGAAACAAACTTCCTTATCGCTTCAAACAGTAAATTGAAACGTCTTGGGCGTTAATTAACTAAATGTGAACTATCTCCCACTGTCTCCTGCTAAATAAGATGCGGCTCTAAATGACGAATAGTGTTGTCACATGGTGCTTCTTGGCGATGATATAACGACTATATTTAATGCTCAGCATCACTATTTCAGAGTCTTGTTTTGGAGTAAAGTAATATATATTGTACTGAATTGACGTTTCCAGAAAGATTCATTATAACAACCGAATGGTTTAGTTAAAGCCACCAATATATTTGTTTGTGGCAGCCGAAATATGGTTAATGCAACAGAATATCGGTTGAAAATATTTGGTTGGGACAACTAAATAATTTAGTTGATGCAACAAAAATATTCAGTTGGCAATAAATTCCGTTGTCACGATGAATCTGTTTTCTCTGTGTAACTTAATCGATAGGCAAATGTCAAAGTTACTAAATGTTGCCATACTGATTTAAAAGATGACACACTCTGTGGTAAAATAAGGAAAGTACTGTTTAATATAAAAAATATTTGCTAAACTTGATTTAAATCTTAGTTATTTAAAAATTAAATTATACCCTGCCAAAATCAGTAAATATTTATTAGTAAACTAAAAATATATTAAGGGGGGAAAAATATAAAATTAGAATTTCAAAGCATTCTGGTAATTTATATAAATTAAAAAAAACTGTGATATTCATTCAGCTAAATATTACTTAAAATGTAACTAAAATTTTGTAAATATAACATTTCTTTTTTGATGTTTTTTGCCTACTAATATTTTGCAACATTTTTGCTGATTTGAGCAAGGTAAATTTTAATATTTTATTAATAAAAATTTAAATAAAATTTACCTCAAATTTAGCAAAAATTTTTGATACCTTTTTTTAAACGATTATACTGCAAATATAATTATTTATTATTTGTATTTCAACTTTACTCGCTTTAACGGTTTAAACACTTTGTGTGGACAGCTAAGAGCAAGTTAGCTACTAATTTAAGTCGGTAAAAATATAAATGGGATTATGTGCAACGCTGTCTAATAATTGGTAAAGAAAAATTTCAATGTGAAACTGTTCTTATCACAAAATCGGGAATATAATTCTTATATATGCATAGTCCATGGATGGACCCTTTCTTATCTTAAACTATGTAATCGTATTTTCGAATAACTTGCCAATTATCAACACATCAAAGCTCATTTCGGGGATATTTGTATGCCGGGTAGCACTAAACATGAATCGATTTGAAAGAAATTCATATAAGTTGTCCTCTGGCCAATATTATATATATTCATTTGGATATATGTAGCGTGAAAGCAATTAGAAGATCGATTCTAACCAAAATCAATAAATTCTTTCCAAATTTCAGAAAAATCAGTGATGACTTCGTGGCAGTTATTCCACAAGCTTTTTTGAAATTTACCTAGGTTCTTATAAAAATTGACTTTTTTACCCAACACCAAAAAATTTGTCCCTACATATTTCTTATACCATAAACATACTGAATTAAAAAAGAACTATATATTTAATTTTTCTTTTTGTAAAAATCTAATAATGCATATTTCAAAACTGATTCATAATATATAAGAATCAGATTTGAACGAATAACATCTAATAAATACATTGAAGGGCAAACCATAGAATTCGTTTCAAAATGCGTGTGAGAATATTTTAGGGATATTAATTGTTTGATTTATAAAACACGTGTTCGGCACTTTATACGAAATATTAGTTATAGGATTGAAAAACAGATTGACATTAAAAAAACAACATACTGAGGAACATATTCCATACATATAATTCACTTTGTTTAGAGCACAGTAAATTGTTCAGGTTTTACATGAAAAAAAACTGTTATACTCCTCATAAAAAAATAGTTTTTCAAGATTTGTTTTCACCCAAATTCAATATACAAAATATTTATTTACTGCCATTATCTTTTACTTATAAAATAAAAAATATTATTTTTTACAATTTAACTTACGTTTTGGGGCCATTGAATTTCGATTGAAATTTACTATTTACTGTGCTTAAAAATCTAAAATAGTTTTTAAAATAAATCTATAAGGTTGGTTTCAATCGAATAACTGAAATCTATACATAAAGCCGTGCTACGATTTTTGATAAGTAAAATTGATAGTATTTTAATTGTTGACAGGTTCTATTTGGATTAATTAAAATTATTAAAAAAGTAGTTTATTGAATTTAACTTTTTTTAACAAAATATCGTCTTTTCTTTAGCTGAATTCCACTTTTCAGCAGATTAGCCAAGCACCAACTGGTACACCTGAACGTATGAGTGTTAGATAATTTAAACTTAATATCACTCATACGCTATGTAGACCGATTAAGTATGGTACGTATATCTTATATAGAGTTTTTTAAGAGGCATAGAACTTTTATTTAAATAAAACACATGAAGACAACGAAATAATTTATTTTCAATTCTTTGATATTATAAAAATTTGGACACATGTGTACCGTAACCACCTTTTCTAAAGCGCATACCGAAGAACCAATTTTCAATTTTTTATTCGGCTAAAAGTGACAGCCAAATATTTATTTTTTTCCATTATAATAACCTTTCCCTAATAATTTTTCAGATAATCTTGAACAAAAAAAAAAAAAAAAAAAAATACCTTCTGTATGAAAATCTACTTTCTTTATTTAGAAAAAAAAACACTTAACTTTTTTTCATTTGATATAATAACTTTAATTTTATATTTAGAATTTTATATTTCGAGTTTTATGTTTAAAATTTTATATATAGAGTTTGCAGCACGGCAGTAGTATAGGATATGACTTTACTAGTTGATATTAAAAGAAACCAACTAACAGTAAAAAAAAATTATTTATATCATGTACTAAACAGAAAAATAATGTTTCTCAAAAAAACCTTTGTATTTTCTTCACTTTTCTCATCTAAAATAGTTAGCAAAAATACGACCTATATAGAGAATATACTTGCATATGCTAGAAAGACAGTGGTCACAATGCGATAAGAAATATGCCCCTTTTTCAAATATATTTAAATCTATATAAATCTCCAACACCTTCATAAAATATGACTTCCACTTGACAGTTTATTCGTATTGCAAATTTAGGGCAGTAGAAAGAATTACGCCATCAACAGTCTAAAAATATAAAAATTTTCACCACTTTTGCTTAAAAATTGGTTCAAACAAGATAATGAATTTTAATGATAAAGTATTTAAATAATTAATTGCCGTTAAATATACTTTCAATTGGAATAAAAAGGTTTTTTTATTTCATAAGTTTGTGTTTTATTTTAAATAAAAGTTATGTAATTCTAAAAAAACACCCTATATTTACATATAAAGTCAATGGTTTATATATATTCGCTCCTAAAGTGATGAGCCGATCGTTTTAATGTCTTTGGAATATTGTTTCACCTCTGCAAAAGCTTTCGTTTAGGGCAACACACAAAAAGTTGTTTTGTGTCTTGGTATATTTTTAAGAATTTTGTTTGTCTAGTATTACATAATCCTTAAAGAAATTTGGGTATCTTAAGATGTACACACATGTGCAGTTCAATACTTCAGTTTTTTGGATTCGAACGAGCAGGACGGTTTGGCCGCTCAAAAAAAAAACAGATTTCTTTTCCGCGTCAGGACACAAATTGAACTGAGAACGGTACAGTTGAAGCCCCACACACGTTCACTTCAGTTGAATCTGTCAGTTAAAAATATAAAAATTTTAAATTTCTCAGTTAAACTGAACAGTTGAGTTTAACTGTCAGTTATTACCCTCATACGTACAGTTTTAACTGACAGTTTTAACTGAACAGTTGAAACTGACAGTTAAAAATGTACGTGAGTGGCCGGCTTTGGCGTCGCACATTGGTTGAGGTTCATAGAACGAGCGGCTAAAAATAGAAGAAGTTGTCGAAGGACAATAAAACTTGGCACATAGGCATTTTTTGATTGAATCAAGAAAGCAATGGAAAAATCAGAATGACCCGCCCACTTTTACGCTTACCTCCAATACAAAGTGAACATTAAATTTTGACCCACGGCATTGTTATTTTGGCAAATAGCAGAATCATTTGTGTGAAATTTGAAAAATATCCGCCCACTTTTACGCCCACTTCCTATACAACTTGTATTGAAAAAGTGGCATAACTCCTTTGATTTTTAATGCATCAACTCAATTTTCACAAAAAATAAATATTATAATTGTAGAATGGGCTCCTAAAAATATATACCTGAGCCGCCCACTTTTACGCCTACTTCCCATAGAAAAAACAAATAGAAAAACATGAATAAGTAATTTAAGCATAGTCTTTTAGTAATTTTTTAACCTCATTATCGTACTCCAATTTTTTAATTTGCAGCTTTGAGCGAAATGAATTTAGAAATGGGTCTGAAAACAATAAAAGATTTTGCATAACGTCTTCATTAGTGGCTACACGTCCAATTCTTCGCCAATGATGTAATCTATAGGCTCTGTAGTCTTTATTCCTCGCTTCCTGAGCTTCCTCGGACAGCATATAATCGTGACTGATCTTCTACTGTTGTTATCAAACAGTATTAGTAAACAACAATTCAAATTCAATTAAAGCTTATGCTTTTTTCAACAATGAAATATATAATAATTAACACTATTCAATTCGGCGAACATGAAAAAAAATAATTTCGGACACTCTTCAACCTATGTGCGTCGTAAAGACAAACTTTATAGTTAAAATGTGCCAAATTTTTGTAAAATATCAATCCAAAACTCCATTTTTTTTAAAGATTCTTATACTTGGGATTTTACTAAAATATCTAAATATTCGAGACCAACATCGCTACATTGATTAAAAAAGTGATTTCGCGTTGATCGGTATACCAAAATATTACAAAGGCTGCAATTTTATTTATAATTTTTTTTTAAATTCTTTTTGATACCATTTTATATAAAAATATCTTACTCGAAAATTTTGGTATCGTGAAATAACTCCCAAATGAAATAAATAACTTTGTATATTATTTGATCTATCTGTTTTAATTATGATAAAAAATTAAAAATATGAAATAAATAACTTTCAAAAATTTTCCATAGAAAATGGGACCTATTTTGTTATGAAAAAACTTTCAATACGTTGGGAATTATGTCATAAGTTTTTATTGGGAGTTAGTTTATAATAAAATGACACCCAAATGAAGTAACTTTCAACGACATTTTGTTGAGAGTTATTGCACTTTTTGTTCACTATTAAGAGTTACCTCATTTTTGTTGGAACTTATTTCATATATTGGGACTTATTTAATTTTTTGTTGGGAGTTATTTCATTTCTCTTTAAATTACATTTCAATAAATTCTGACTTTTTTGTAACGGTTCTTAAAACTGTTGCAAAGTAAGAAGTAGGAAATTAATGAGTTATTTTTCTTAAAACAATGCATACGGCAGCAAATCTTGTTAGAATTTCAATGAATAAACATCAGTTATACAGTGCTAAAATATGTCAAGTCTTGTGTTCGAAATAATAAATGGCAAAAGAAGAAATAGTGGAGTATTGTACGTGAAAAATGGAAAACATTTGATTTTGCTCCATATTGAGTATTATGAAAAACAGCTACAGCTGGAGAAGGAAGGCGCGCACCTCACGCCGAGTACCTTTTATCTTTTATATAATATGAGGAGATTGTAAAATAATTTTATGTTACTTTAATTTGGGTTTTTGCATTATTTTCACAAATAAAAGGTCAACAAAATGATTATAGAATATATTATTTACGTATATGCTTACATATACTGACAAACTAAATAACATTTGAAAATTTGAATTGGGAGTTATTTCATTTTTGTTGGGTCTTATTTCATTTGGAAGTCATTGCATTTTTCTTGGGACTTATTATTTAAATACGAAATAACTCCCAAATATTGGGTCTTATTTTATTTTTGAGTTGGGTGTTATTTGATTTTATTTGGAGCTTACTTCATTGGATGTTATTTCATTGGGACTTATTTCAATCGAGATATGTTTCAATGTACGAAATTTTTCCGAGGGTCCTGGGCTCCTACAAAAATTATTTTTAGAAAGCATAACCTTATCACGTGAATACAATTAAATTAGGGTACTCATGTGAAAATCTAAACACAAATATGACAGTATATGATCACGCATGAGCTTGTATAGGGAAGTACATGTACTCCCATACTTTATCTCATTTATTTTTATAGATCTTTGTATCCGTAATTTAAGTGAATATGAACGTATCTGGTCAAATACAAGCATATTTAAATCATGATGATGATAAATATGGCCATATTCACTTAAACTTCAGTCATATATTGAGCTATGCATGGACATAAGATATCATATGTGCCATGTGTTATCATATTGAAGCCCATGTGTTATCACTTATGTATGTTGATTACACCGACTCACCATAAATAGACAAAAAAGTGCCTCTTCTCAAAATATACCTTGGCTTATTTTATGATGATTCCCAAAATATTTTGGGTCTGGCACTGACATCTCACTAGCTGGACCGTTTTTAAAAAAGCACCTTTTTAGATTTGGGATGAATTTTGTATTTCAACTGAAGACAACCTATATGTTAGTATATGTCATATCATATGGCCTCATATGTGCCAATAAATCTTTGGATGCGAAATTTGATTATATATGCTAAAATATGCATCATATGGAGCATATATGAGCTCCAATATGATCATATATAACAATATACTGCTATATACCTTTAAATTTCGAATCCAAAAATATATGTTTATAAAGGGTGATTTTTTGGCTACTTGTTTTTTTGGCAACACTATTTTTGGCAGCTCAGCTGTTTTCGTGTAACATGTTACTGTCAAACATGTTCAGTTTGATCTATAATTTAACCTTGAATTGACTTACAAACGAACAACATTAGCAGATTATTGATTTTTATTATAAAAATTCGTGATGTGTGAGAAATGTGTTTCTATCGAAAAATTGTCTTCAGCAACGAAGCTCATTTTTGGCCCAAACAAAATTGTTGAATTTAGTGTGAAAAGCAGCCAGAAGCATTACAAGAACTGCCAATGTATCCCAAAAAATTCACTGTTTGCTGTTGATTATGAGCCGGTGGCATAATTGGACCGTACTTCTTCAAAGACGACGAAGTCAAGAACTTTACTGTGAATGGCGAGCGCTACAGTGTGATGATTATAAACTTTTGTTTGACCAAAATGGGAAAGCTGGATTTGGCTGAAATGAGGTTTCAACAAAACGGTGACACATGCCACGCAGCACGCGAAACAATAGCCCGATTGAGAGGCGAGTTCGGTAAGCAGTTTATTTCGCGATTTAACGCCTTTAGATTATTTTTTGTGGGGCTATGTTAAGGCTCATGTTTATAGGCACAAGCCCGCAACGGTTGACGCACTGGAAACCAATATTGAAGAATTTATTCTTGAGATACTAGCAGATATTTTGAAAGGAGTATATGCCAAAATTGGACCCAGCGTATGAACCATTTGAGGCGCAGCCACGGTCAACATTCACATGAAATCATTAAATTATATAGACCGTTCTATTGACTCAAATAAAGATACCACACATTTCTCTCTTATGTGTTTTTTTTAAATTAAATCCGTAGGCTCTTAAAAAATCACCCATTATGTTGATCATGTATCCCTCAAGTAAAAAGGTTTTACATTGCTTTATACAATTGTCTATAATTATATATTGCAAAATATATATAGTCAAAAATATTTATTAACATTATATCTTGAATATACAATAAGATCATTATTCATATTACACTGCATATAGTGCAACATGTGATAATTTCCAATTATATATCAATGATTATGCATGTCACATTCAATTACATCTTCTTACCTACATTATTTATTATTTATTTATTTTATTTATTAATCATATAATTACAAATTATATGTTAATACCCTAACCGAGCACTAGCAACAAAGGCCTTCGGCTCGTTGTAGCGAAAATAGACCAGAGCCTCTGGTGGGAATTGAACCCATGACCTCCACACTGATAAGCTAGCACGCTACCAACTAGGCTACCAAAGCGCTCTTACCTACATTTGCAATAATACATTTGGATGAGGAAAAAATTCAGATAAAATTGTATCAAACTGTACCTTACACCACAACATTGAATATAATTATAGCAAATAATGTCTAATTGTATCAAATTAGTTCAAATATGATACATTTTTCAGATCAAATTTTATATAAAACAAAAAGTAACAAAATATTTTATATTTGCATGAGATGAAAATCTTATATTTTTAAGAACAATGATGAAGGGGACACTTAATGTTTAAAATAAAATTTAATTTCATATCACTGATTTTACAGGATTTTTATCGATCAATACAAGATAATATATATATGAGTGCTTCATAGTTAATTTTTTGGTTTTACTTATTTTCACCTAATTTTTCTTCTATTTCTGCTCTCTTAAATAAAATTTTCCATCAGTTAAAAATTATGTATATTTTAATTATTTTTATTATAACAAAGCATTAATTAATTAGAAGTAGCAACATCTGGAAGAAACTCATAATATAAAACACAATATTATTATTTTAATAAGTACTTTTTGTAAATTTAACTAACCAATTATTACTATTCGAACCAGTGCTACCATTATTTGATTTAACCAAAGCATCAACAACAATATTTTTTCTACTGCCACTACTTCGACCACCAACAAAAGCCCCTCTTGATCCCCTGCCTCGCCTGCCAAAATTGAAAAAATTTGTCGCTTTTACCTTCTTCGTCGTCGTCGTCGTCGTTGTTGTTGATGTTGTCTTTTGTAAATTTCACTGTATCAGCGGTGAATGTTGGGAGTTTTCACTAAAATCTACTGTATAATACATATCGTTTTCCAAGTTCATGGCCAAATGACGTTGAAAGGGTCGTTCATTCAATTGACCAACAAGAGTATGCTGATGTTGCAGTGTATTTGATGACGCGTTTGCGGTTGGCAAATGTCCAACATTATTTTTGTGTGATGACGATGATGATGTTGCTGTCGCTTCGCCACCACTACCACCACCACCACCACCAGTGCGCAAAACATTACCAACACCACCCAAGCCTTTACCACTTAACCAATGTCTACTAATTTTTGATGTTGCCTGTTTTGTTCGTAAACGAAAACCGAGAATGGGTAAAAACCCATATGTACGCGTTGAAAATTTACGATACGTTTGATTTACTTTGCAGTGGCATATTGTGAGCTGTAATTAAAAAAAGAAAAAAAAAAATAAAGTGCATGCTAAATAGTTGAAAATAAAAGATTGGTTTATTTGTATAAAGTTTTTAAACAACATTTTATGTTTATTTGTTGAATCGAAGTGTAAAACGAGATTGAATTTAACTGCAAATTGGCAAACAACATTGTAGTATTAATTTAAAATACGTAAAAGCTAATTGAAGTATCCCAGCAAAATGTTGTCAATTTCTGCGATATATTTATAAATTATCTTGTAATAATAATTCGTTGCACTATGTATTATTTTAAAATATAAAATAATGTCTTGTTAAATATTAGTTACATATTTCAATTGAGTATAACAGTAAAGTACAATTTTTCTGCTGATATCAGAAAAAATTAGAGATTTTTAATTTTCTTATGCAGATGTTTTTTTTTTATCAAAAAATTAGATCTGGGCTGCAAATGAATATAAGGTTTAATGTTTGCATTTATTTCCATAAAAATCTATAACACTGTACAACAAAATCAAATTTTTTCCAAACCAACAAATTTCCCAAAACGGATTCTGGTAGAGGGGACAAATAAAAAATACAGTTGTTCCCGATTTAACGAACAATCAATTGTCAGCCCTGCTCGTTAAAACGAATGATTCATTATATTCAGTAATAAACAAAAAAAAAAAAAAATATTTATTCCTCTAATAACAAATTAAAAGGACAATTCATATCATATCTTATTACTAAAAAATGGATTTTATAAAAAAATTTATAAAAAAGTAATTATTAACAAAAATTTAAACAAAAAAAGTAATTAAAAAAATACCTGTTATTGACGTTTGTTTTTGCGATTTTTTAAAACTTTTTTCAATTGCTTGCTCTGGAAGCTCTCTTAAAATTATTGTCTTAGAATGCTTTGTAAAAAATTCAAACTTTTATACAATATCCCACTCAAATTGCACCCCAAAATACATATTTTTTTCAAGTTTTCAACTTTCAAATTCCATACAAATTTCCAATCGAAATTCAGTATAATTGGCGTTTTACACAAATTAAAAAAAAAAAACAAGTAAAAAAGGGCTAAATTCAGCTGTGCCGAATCTTAGAATACCCTCCACCAATATCCTAAAAAGATGTTCTCTTCTGTTTTTGATACAAATAATATAAAAAAACTTTTGAAGTAAAATTATGTAGGTGAAAAAATTTTTTGAGGTGAAAAACTTTTTTAGATGTAAAAAGAAATTTCTTGGTGGAAAAAAAATTTAGAGGTGAAAAAAATTTTTAAGGTGAAAAAATTTTTTGTGGTGAAAAAAAATTTTAGTGGTTAAAAAATGTTTGAGGTGAATAGAAAATATTTACTGCTAAGCGACTTGTGAAAAAATATGAGAAAATATGTTATGTATCAGTCGCTACTTTGAAATTGTACTTAATTTGTATGGGCAATTTAGAGGCACCTTTACATTTTCACTAGTTTTTTTAAACATGGACTGCACAAATAACACAATTTAAAGCATAGTTTTTGTCAAATACTCAATTTTGTTCCGGCTAATGGGGACTAGCTCTGCATCTGAATATGCCTAATGGAGAGAATGCACTTTCTGATGCGCCACGTATTGATAAATAGTTGCAACGAATGTTCTTTCTTTAAAAAATTGAAGTGTGTTTGACCAATAGAGAGAATACAGCAAAGAAATTAATTTATTAAAGAAAGAACATGAGTTGTAACAATTTGTCAATAGATGGCCCATCAGACGGTGCATTCTCCATTAGGAATATTTTGCTGCAGAGCTAGTCTCCATTAGCCATATTGTGCTACAATGTGCAGTAGAGTATTATTGATTTTCTATTTTCTTCGTAACATAAATGAATATTTGCCAAAAACTATAAAAAATATAAGTTTCATGTGCATATTATACCTTAATTTTTAAATCAATATTCATTTAGATGTTTAAGAGCACAATATTGCACTTTATTCATGTGTATTTTTCTATAAAAGAAAAAATTAACATAAATATACATTTGCCAATCCCTCAATTCTCTAAAATACAAATGGAATACAAAAAATACTATTTTTTCTTTATATATCAATTTCTTTGGACCTAGCCATGGGGCAGGGTATTGTTTTAGTTAATTCAGCGCCACCTATTTAAAAGTAGCGGCAGTAAAGCAATTAAGTATTTGGCTCATTCTTTGGATATAAATGTCTTTCATTTTATGGAATGAAACAAAAAACCAACAAAGCTTAACAGGAAAACCCAATCTGGTTTACTATATCTCTTATAGTAGCCAAAGAATTATAGATATTTGAACGGAAAATCCTAAGAAAATGCATCGGAAAAAATTATGAAAATTTAATAAAACGATTTTCAAATATTTACGTCTATGAAAATGCCGATGTTCTACCCTTCTGAAGGTACTCCATGTCGTTGCACGCCAGATTTGTTGAGAAACTTGCGCTGCACTATAATATGCTTGTCAGCCAAATATACGAAAGCGAGAAAAACACCATCTGGGCTGGATCTATCTCTTGTCGGTATAATTAATTCTATATGAGCCCAGCCTCCGGCAATCATAGGGGCTGAAGATGATATACGTATATACAAAATTTTGCATGATTTAAAAACTCATATATACCCTCACCATATATGGTGGAGGGTATAATAATCAAAGGTAGATGACAATACATAATTCATTGTAAACGAAATCAAATACAGTGTATTTTTTTATGTTCCAGGCTGATGTATTTGTTGAACAAATCTTTTTTAATATTATTTCATTACAAGAAAGTTTGGTTTATAAGAATTATGTATAAAATATAATATCGGCTAAATGGCCGCATCTGGGTGCTGCAAATATTTGCTCTTTTAACGATATTTTGCATAACATTTTGGCGTATTACGGGTGTTATTGCTCTAATTTCTTCAATAGTATTGTTGTGTAGCATCAATCCAAAGAAACTAGTCGGAGCTGTCAAATCAGGAGATCGAGGGGCCAATCAAAATCTCCTCTTTTTGATATAATGCGGGCAGGGAAAAGTACTCGCAAAATACGAGGTCGTAAAGGCCGTTGGTGTGTCAATTGAGGATTTTCAGTTTCCCAGTAGAAGCTATCTATTTATTAACAAACTCATCCAAGTCAAAATGTGCGTTGCCGCTCATAATGATTTTTTACCAAAACTGTTGGTTTTTATATTTTTTAAGAACTTAAACAAGTTGTTGGTGCATTAGATGCTCCATAATAAATTGTTATCGACTGCTCTGCAAAACTGTCAATTAAAACCTGACAAATGTCAACCAAACAGAAATGGCGGTTAAAAACATCGACCTGGGACATAAAAAACAGCCTGTATATATGTGGGGGTGTTCGCCAAGTCTACAACTGTTTGCCTGACTACTCCATCTATTTGTAGAAATTCAGAAATTCAGAAATCCGGATTTTGATTTTATTTTACATATGTATGTATTTAAATAAGTTTTACGTATTTTTTTCATTCGTTAAACCGAGTACTAAATTGGATTCGTTATACACAGTACTTAATGTAAAAATTTTGTCTGTTCATTAAATCGCGATTTCGTTAAATCGAAAATTCGTTAAATCGGGAATCAACTGTAGGTACGAGTATCAGCATTTTGAATTTTATTCTAGAGAGGTTTAAAGTTTCACTCCTTTAACACATTCTTATGGTGAATCTGTATAATAGACCATGTGACCCTAACATTTGAGGTATTCAATGTATTTAGCAGAGTTCTATAAGACATTACGAGGAAAATTTTTGTGAAACATTTTAACCCTCTTATTATTCAATGTATGGGTCCTTTTTGTCCCTATTCAGAAAAGGGCCGAAATTCCCTTAATTCGGGGATATGACGGGTTAAAATGTTCCAACTAAATATTTGTCATAAACTTTTAAAACAACGATAAACGTATATTCTTTTGGTACCCTCCCAGAAATTTGGTTTTTTTGTGTGTTATACAGTGTAATCGAAAGGCTTTGCGAAATTTCTAACAAAACTATTTACATTAAAATCTAATTAACATTTGTTTAGATATTTATTTAAATTTAACAAAACCACATAATGTGCAAAGCTACAATTTATAAAAATGAAAAAAGGTGAAAAAAAAACTTTAGTTTTTTTTTTTTGCAATAGTGATGAAAAATGTATGGGAAAATTATTACAGAAATTTTTGTTGTTACAAATGAAATTTGTATATAAATAAATTCAATTATTTTTTTGCTACTATTATCTAAAAGATATTTTTTAAGCATTAAAATTTCCATTGGTAAATATTTATAAAAATATATAATTTTGACTTTAAATACATTCTGATAACTTGAGATGCAAGTGTCTAAAGGCTGGAACATAATTGGCTTTAATGGATTAATTAAAAAAATTTTAAATTTTAATTTTAATTTAATACCTACACTGATCAAAAAAATCAGTAATGGCAACTAAAAATTTTACTGATATTACGGGAAATTTTACTAATTTGAGCCCAGCGGTATTTTTTGCTGTCTGCTGAAGTGTAGTACGATAAAATTAGTAGAAAAAAATAGTAGCCGCTACTAATTTTTTTTTTTAAGTTTTCTTTTTAAAGTAGAATTTAAAATCGATTTGCTAAAATCAACAAAAAAAAATTTACTTAATATTATAAATATTAGTACAACCAAATAAGCATAAAAAAATTAGTAAGTGCTACTAAATTTTAGTAAATTGCTGTTAACTCAATAAATTTTAAAATAAAGCAAAATTTTAATTTATAAAAAAAAATAATTAAAATGCACAAATTTACTGAATTATGTTTAGATACACTTAATACACTTGAAAGCTGCTAATTTCTTTTATTTATTTATTTTGTGTGATGGGTTATAGATCGGCTTCAGACCATAAAATTTAAAAAATAAAAACTAAATTTTAATTTTTAAATGTGTTTATTTTTATATCAATATTTCGAATCAGCTTCGCTGTTAATCTTCAGGAAATAACTAATCAAAAATACAATAATAACACATTTAATAAATATACACAATAAATAAATATATTAAAACAATGATTACATACATTTAATTATCTATTCATAAAGCGCGGAGTTGAAAAATGTCTGTATTGCTTATCGTTTATTTATCAACTAGTTTTCAATTTTAGTCGTCGGTGTTTGTTTACAGTGTGTCGGTATACTGAGTACACAGTATCAGTTTTCTAGTTAAGTCTCTTATTATATGGTACATCAATTATATGTAACATCTCAATAGCTTATCTCTTAGCATAATTACTCTCTTTTTGTAATATGCTCAAATCTTTAAAATTTGGTTTGTGTCCTGTTATTATACTATGGGCCGCGAGTGACATTTTTTGTTCTAAAGGTTTTCGTGGTACCAACATATACTTTATTGGAAGTATTGTACCTATCACCATTGCAATTTATTTTATATACAACATGGAAATTTTTCATCATTTTCCAATTTTGATTTTGTTTTGCTAAATAATTTATTTACATTATTGTAGGTTTTAAGAGCTATTTCATATTTCTCTTTATCATAAATATATCAGTTTTTTATTCTTTCCGAAAGTCCATGTATATACGTTAATGGTTTATATATTTTTGCCGGTTTTTCTTCTTTATTGTACATTTTTGTTGTTTTTACATGTTTTATTAGTTCCAAAGTTGTTTTCTTTGGGAATACATTATTTTTTAAAATGTAAATGGTTTCGTTCGTGTTTTCTCTACACTCAGAAAAAAAGTTAGGAGAAAAATTTGTAAACGGTTTTCAATCCCAATTTACTATTTTTGTACTGATTTTTAGTAAAAAATTATTATTTAGCAAATCTTTTTGCTATTTACATTTTACAAATTACAGAGTTTTTACAGAATATCTACAAATTTTTGTTGCTAATTTCAGAAATCATTTTACAAATTTTGAAAAACGATTTGCTAAAATTAGCAAAAAAAATTACTAATTTTAAAAAAGTCGATATTGATGGAAATGTTTTTTCTAATAATTTAAACTTATACATACAAACTTAAATTGCCCTAAAATGTTACATAGGATTAAAAAAGGGATCGGAAGTGAAGATACAGACTCATGTCTAAAAATAGGACATCCACTTAAAATAGCACTAAAAAGTTTTTTTATTTCTAAAAATCAGCCCTAACAACAATTTAAATTTCACCTTAAAAGTAAAAAAATGACAAAAATATTTTTCAACACAGAAATTACCAAATTAAAACAAAATGATAAGTTCGTTTATGTTTTAAGAATTTTTAAGCCTTTGATTTTTTTTTCATTTTGTATAAAACATCTTTTAAAAAATATAATTAAAATTTTTGATGCACGATAAAAAAAATAAATCTAAAACTTTGTACTAATATTAATAGTATTTAGTAATTTTTTTTGCTGATTTTAGCAAACGGATTTTAAATTCCACTTTACAAAAAGTCTACTAAAATTTAGTAGCGGCTACTAAATTTTCTACTAATTTCATTGTACTACACGTCAGCAGACATGTGTTGCTAAGATTAGCAAAAACTACCGCTGGGCTCAAATTAGCAGAATTTCCCGTAATAACAGCAAAATTTTCAGTTGCCATTACAGACTTTTTTTGGTGAGTGTATGAAACACATCATCACTAATTTCTAGTACTCTTCGTATGAAGTTAGTAGCAGTATTGACAATAATCCGCCTAGGATGTTTTGAATAGAAATTTATAAGTCTGCCTGAAGCAGTGGCTTTCTGATACCAGTTAAATTTTAGTTGGTTACCTTTTCATATGATCACGGAATCTAAAAACGGTAGTTGGTTACGATTCTCAGTTTCTTTGGTAAATTGTATTTGTCGATTGAATGAGTTTAGGATTTTTAAAGTATCCTCTACTATATTTGTTTTTAAAATATAGAACAAATCATCGACGTATTTAGTAAGGATCCTCGATTTTGTGTCTAACATTTCCATTGACTGGGGAGGCCGGTGATCCCATTGGCATTCCTTTACTTTGTTCATAAAAATGGTTTTCATATTTGAAATAGCGTGTATCTTTGATACAGAAACTAAGGATTTCCATAAACAATTGTTTAGTAATTTTTGTGTGTCTTTCTGTAATATTCCACTGTTCTTCAATTGTTTTTAGAGCTAAATCAACAGGGATACTAGGAAATAATGAAACTACGTCGAAAGAAATGAGTATTTCATCATCATTTATCAAGGTGTTATTTATTAGACTCACTTGTCAAATTTTTCAATATATTAACAACGTATTTGCAAAGGCCATACGCTAGTGAGTTTATTGAGGAGCATATGGGTCTCAAAGGGGTGTCTACTTTGTGTATTTTAGGCAAACCGTATTTTATTGGTGATACAGAAGTTTTAGTTGTTAATTTGTTTTTCTCTTTGTTAGTTATGAGGTTAAATGTAAATAATTTGTTTATTAAAATATTGTTTTTGTTTTCTTAAACTGAAGTTGGATCCTTTTTTAGCCGTTTGTAAGTACAGATGTTACTAATAATATTCTTTATTTTACGTCTATAATCTTTCTTATACATCGCAACTGTTTTGTTACCTTTGTCCGAACTCAATATCAGTATATCATTATTCTCATGTAAAAATTGTCTAGTATGTCCTACTGTGTCTATTGTCAATTTTTCTCTTGAAATTAGCTTTGATCTGCTAAGGTGATTGTCTATTAGAGAAGTTAATTTTTTTCTCGCAATCTTCTGCTTATCTTTTAGTTTTTATTTTTTAAATTTTGTGGTCTTAAGCCGAACTATAACCCATCACACAACAACAATAAAGATCAACTGTAAAACTTTTTAACATTTATTTATTTTTTTCAAAAAATATTTGAAACAAAATTAAATGAAAAAATTCAAAAGCTTTAAAAATAGTTAAAACATAAACGAATTTATCAGTTTGTTTTAATTTGCAAATTTTTGTTTTGAAACATAATTTTAGTAAATTTTTTAGATTTTAAAGTAAAATTTTAATTTTTAAAACTAAATAAGTTTTTAGTGTCATTTAAAATGGATGCCCCATTTTTGAACATTAGTCGGTTGTGAAAGTATCACCGTTTCCGATCCCTTTGTATCAACCTACACTAGGAAAAAAAAAAATTTTGTAGAATAATTAGTAAAAAAAAATTATTATTTAGCAAATCTTTTTGCTATTTACATTTAACAAATTACCGATTTTTTTTCAGAATATTTACAAATTTTTGTTGATAATTTCAGAAATCGTTTTACAAATTTTTGAAAACTGATTTGTTAAAATTAGCAAAAAAACTTACTAATTTTAAAAAAGTGGATATAGAAGGAAATGTTATTTCTAATTAAAACTTACACCTAAAAACTTAAATTACCTTAAAATGTTACACAGTTTAAAAAAAGGGAGCGGAAGTGAAGATACCAACTCATATATAAAATAGGACATCCACTTAAAATAGCATTATTTTTTTTTTAATAGTTCTAAAAGTCAGCCCTAAAAACAACTAAAATTTGAAATTAAAAAAAAAATTTACTAAAATATTTTTCAATGCAGAAATTACCAAATTAAAATAAAATGATAAATTCATTGATGTTTTTACAATTTTTAAGCCTTTATTTTTTTTTTTTAATTTTGTCTAAAATATTTTTTGAAAAAAATAAATAAAATAAAAAAATTTTGATGCTCGATAAAGAATTTTTTTTTGAAATTTTGTACTAATGTTAATAACACAATATTTACTTTTTTTTGCTGATTTTAGCAAACAGATTTTAAATTTCACTTTACAAAAAGTTTAATAAAATTTAGTAGCGGCAGCTAATTTTTTCTACAAATTTCATTGTACTACATGTCAGCAGACATGTGCTGCTAAGATTAGCAAAAAATACCGCTGGGCTCAAATTAGTAAAATTTCCCGTAATAAAAGCTAAATTTTCAGTTGCCATTACAGACTTTTGTTGGTGAGTGTATGGTACATTTTAAGACAATTTTCGTTTGTATGTATAAGTTTTCATTACTAGAAATAAGATTTCCTTCAGTATACAGTTTTTTAAAGTTAGTAAATTTTTTTTTTGCTAATTTTAGCAAATCGGTTTGTAAAAATTTGTATAATGATTTCTGAAATAAGCAACAAAAATTTGTATGTATTCTGTAATTTGTAAAATGTAAATAACTAACAAAATATTTTTTTTAAAAAATCGGTAAATAATTAGTAAAGAGGGTTTGGAAACTATTTATTGACTTCTTTTTTTTAGGTGTTTCTTATGTCACTTAATATGATTGATAGGATAGTGCCCTGCGCACTATATTTTTTTTGGTAGCCCTAATTAAGAGGCCGCGAACTTTCCAAACAGCCTGCTCATTAAGAAATTGTTAAATTTGTATTTTTTACAAGAATTCCGAAAACAAATACAAAAAAAGGAATTGAAAAATCTAATGTTGTTTTATTTTTATAAGTTTCCAAAAAACTGTTTAAATTCAGCCGTCCATATAAAAAGACTCTAATTCTGTTTCTGCCTCAAGCCCCATTATCACAATTTCCCGTTGGCTACTACCTGATACATTAACTGACATATTTGTTGTTCTTTCCTAGCACTCTAGCAACAAAGGCCTTCGGCTCGTTGTAGCGAAAACAGACCAGAGCCTCTGGTGGGAATTGAACCCACGACCCCCGCACTGATAAGCTAGCACGCTATCAACTATAGCCTACCGGGGCGCTGGATGTTATTGGTTCAAAGATATTCGAATTACTCGTATTTACATATATGATTGCTTTTAAATTTTGTTTTTATTTGGAACGCATGTAAACCAAAAATCAATACTAAAAATAGAGTTTTTTTTTTCAATTTCACACAAATAAAGAAAGTATGTTTTTCACGTATGAGTTTAAAATAAGCCTCATACAAAAAATCTACGGTTATTTAAAATCTCACACATACAATTCTTTTCATCTACAGTTTGACTAAAGTTTATAAAAATTTTACTACTCTTTCTACTTTTAATTTTTATACTCACATAAAGGGCTACAAAAAAGATGACTAATGCCAGTACGATGGCGGCCGTGTATGCATTGTGTAATTCAATGGGGCTCTTTAAAACAACAGATGAACCAAAACTTTTGTCATTAAAATTCCGGGCACTCGTATCATCAACCATAAATTCACTGGAACTAACAACAGTTTCGACAACAAATTCATCTGATACAGCAATACAGCAACGTTATATGAAATGAAAAGAAGGGTTAATAAGTTTGAGTAATAAACAAAAAAAAAAAAAGGGAAAACAATAACTATAAAATTAATATTAAGCACAACATCAACAACAAATGTGAAAATATTTACTAATATATGTTGGATGTTCATGTAGTGGTTTTGTGTACCATACAAACACACACATACTATGCACACAAATATTTATATGAACTTACAAAAAACTAAAAATTTAGATTATTTTATTGTTGTTTTTTAGAATTGTAAATTTTTATTGTTTGTAAAAGAATGGGTCACTTTCAAAGTTTTGGTGTATTTACTTAGTTTACGAGGTGCTTTTTAACTTTGTTTTTAACAATAAGTGTTGCAATAGACTGTCAATTTTTTTTTATCGATTTGCAATTGTCAAGCTAATTATTGTGTTCTATAAATCGAAGTTTATATATATATATTTTTTTTAATTATTTATACACTCACAATATATTTTCCGTTACCGATTGTAGTTTATTCAAAAAGTAATACGTAAAGTTTGTTTTTAAATGAAGAATCAATTGAAATTCATAGAAATATATTTTTTAACTATTTGAATCAGTCATTCAAAAACAAACTATAAAAATTTACAGACATTCAGTAGGGTTGATATTTTCAGTTAAATGTAAAATTTTATGTTTTCTATTTCTAAAAACAAAAATTCATATAATTCTTTTTTGTTTTTTTACCAAAATAGTTTGTATATATAAAAAATTATTGCAATAAAAATTACAAGAAATTATTCAAATATACATACACACAAAGCCAATAAAAATATATACATCTGCATGTGTTGTGTTCTGTTTTGTAATTACATACAAATAAAAAAACTTTCTATTTCAAAAACAAACCACAAAAGTAGTTTTTTCTAACTTTTTGTCAGTAAAAATTTTATGGTTATTTTAAACGACTTTCTATTGTTTTTACTTTTGTCAATTATTAAACAATGATTAAAAATAATCAACAAAATGGGTTGAATATTATGGAAAATCAGTAGTCCTCTTTTTGATTGTATTTTCGATTACATATTAAATGTATTTCAAGTTGTTTATATATATATATATATATATATATATATATATATATATATATATATATATATATATATATATATATATATATATATATATATATGAAATGATTTTACAAATTTATGTTCTTGAGAGTCTTTTATTGAATACTGTTAGAATTAAAAATAATTTAAATGATTTTTGATAAAATATCTATAAATTCAGAATAAATACTGCTTAAATTTTTAACAGTTGATCTGAATTTACTGATATAATTTAATATGTATACTGTTTGTGAATTCCAACTTAAAATGAATAAATTTTTAATAATTTTCTGAAACCTCTGGCCATGAAGGCTTTGAGTCGAAGTCTTCAATAATTTGCTTATTATATGATTAATATTTCATAAAAATCGAAAGTCGAAATAAAGTGTCAGTCTTGTAGTCAGACCTTTAAAAATATTATTCCTTAAGTCAATATTCATCTCTCATTTAAATTTTGACGAATTAATTTTTCTGATTGAATTATTTACTACCATATTTATCTTATTAGAAAAATCAAGTTGATTTGAATAATTCTTTTTATAAATCCAATTCAATTTTAATAAATCAATTTTAAATCAAAGAATCAAATCAATCGAATTAAAAAAAAAATGGCGAATTTCTCGAAAAATAAGCGAGTAACGCAAAATAGACAAAATTTTTGAAAAGCTTAACAAAAGGTACCTTTCGATAGAAAGGGTTACCTGGAATTTTTATAAAACAGCCACAAGGTGAGTATTTTTCTTTATCAATGATAATATAAATTAACACACTCCGATAATACAATATTCGGTTCCAGTTCGTTCGTATAAAAAAGGGTCACCCTGTGGCTGTTTTATAAAAATACATACCTCGGGATGTCTTCCGGACCTGGCATATTTTTAATATAGCAGTATATTAGTATAAGTAGTATCAGAGCAAAAATTTTGTCCGTTTTGCCATATCTCGCTTAGTTTTCAAAAAATTACCATTTTACAAAATGGCGTGTATCTAGAAAACTAAGCGAGATCAATTTTAATGTTTTTTTTTTTGTTTCAATTCAAAAATCAAATCAATCTATTTTTAATTCGCGAATTAAAAAGAATTAATTTCGAAATGTTTTTATTGAATTGAAACAAAAAAGATTCAAGTGAAATTGATTAATTAACTATGATTTTAAATCTGATTTAATAAATTGGTTTATAAAATATTGAATCAACTCGCTGATTTATAAAAAAAGAATTATTTTTTTTGTGATTTAATTCAATAAAGATTTATCTTTTTCAAGGTCTGCTTGCCTAAGGCGTATACTTATTATCAATATCACTCATACGCTTAGGGTGTTTTTTTAAAATCTATTTAATAATGCTGGCGACAAACAAGTTGTGGGTAACAAGGGTGTTTGTTTTTATTTAACTATCATCGATACTTAAAAGTAACCACTCGACATTTTCAAAGTAATATTGTGGATAGAAAAAAGTTACAAAAAATTAAAAAATTTAAGGCGAAAAATTCAGAAACTACGAAGAATATACACAGAAAAAAGTAATACAAAATTTTAAGCAATTAAAAATATTTGTTAAAATTTATATTTACTTTCTAACAATATTTTGTTAAAAATGTTTGTAAATTGTTATTTTTCATATAAAAATTCTTTGAAAATTTTTTTGTATTTACAAATTTCATTGGTGATACCTTTTTAAATTTTTTTTATTTGTATTTACAAATATATTCTATAAAAGATGTTGTGTATTTATGTAGAATTATACATTATATATATATATTTATATTTTTAAAATTTAAGTATTCAATAAACATAAAACAATTTTTAGGAATTTGAATAAAAAATTAAAATAAATTCCAAATTTAAAACCCATTAAAAAGATTGAGTTTCCAAATAAAAAGTATCGAGTGAAAAGTAATCGAATTTAATGGAACTATTCTTTACACTTCTAAAAAACTCCTTTTTAAAATAAATATTAAGTCAAAAAAGTTCCATTATTTTTTTCGAACTGCAGGTCTTTTGATTGATTGACTTCTAACTAAAGGAAAAATATATAATGGATCAACATTGCGGATAAATATTTTAAAGTCTTTTATTTTGGTAAATTGATGGCATTAATAGGATTGCAGATCATATAATCATATTCTTTTTTATAAATGTTTGTACTTTGCTTCGGAACTTACTTAGAGAGCAACCTACGTGCAATGAAAATTCAACTTTGATACCTGGGCGAGCACATTTGGAGTAATATTTTAATAATTTTAAAATAAATTAAAAAAATATTTTTTTTTTGTCATAATATTTTTTTTTGTTTTAAATAAAATTTGGTGTGTTGAACACGAGTATGAAAATGTTGTTGAAATTAATCAATGGGGTTTTGAGGTATTGTGATTTTTTTTTGTTTAAATTTTGCTAAATTTAAGAAAAGAACTTGGGAAATTTTTACGAAATGGTTGAGCGATTTGGAAAATGCTTTTATATTCCTAAACAGCAAACGATATGATGCAAGACAGTACTAAAATATTATTTCTTTGGATTTATTCTAAAATCCCGAAACTTTGAGCACAAAGTTGCACAGCTTAGAGTTATTCGATTAGGATTTAGTTTACACTATGAAAGGACATATTGTCATGCTTTCAGTATATCTACACATTAGAAATTGAGACACTGATAGGTATCTATTGTAAAAAATTACTGGCACAAGGGTCCGCTCTGGTTTCGTTAAAATTAAAATACAATTTTTTTTATAGCCTCCCTACTGTATATGTTAGTGTATATATTTTAGTGTTTGTTTTCTGTATTGTGGTTTTATTTAAATTTCTACCCAAATTTCTAACAAAATGATGTTATAGTTATTTTTATTGGTGTTCTAAAAGTTTAATAACATGTTTAGTATTCCAGTTGGAAATAAAACAAACTGTAGCTTATTTCAATTTTTGTAACTTTTTTTAAAGATGGTGTTTGAAATACCTCATTTACAAATGGCTTTAACTGAAACTAATTTGAAATTGTTGTAGAAAAAGTTATCGTTATTTTAGGTGTCAATTAAAGATAAGTTTTCGCACAAACTTAAACTTAGTCTTAATAACCCATGCATAGAAATACGAAATGACTGTCAAAACAACGGAAACTTTCGCAATATAAACGAAAATTGTTTTATTTTTATTACTTTGACATTTTTTCGTAACTCTATGCATGAAGTGTTATCACTGTTTAAATGTACTTTGTATGAATTTTGCTCTTTTTATATTTTTGCCTGGGTATATTTGGAAACTAAATATTTTCCATTTATAAAATTTGTAGTTGTCTCGTTTCATTCATTGTAGTTGTTGCCTTTATTTAAATTTATTTTATTTTATGTTTTTCATGTTTTACACAAATTACTCACCTTCACACATTGTACCTGTGTAACCAGGCCGACAGGCACAATAGAATGAATCTCCACTAGACCAGCAGGTGCCACCATGTGTACATGGATTTACATTACATTGCTGTAGATATACAAAAATTTATATAAAAAATATTAAAATTAAAATTTAATTATATATTTGTATGAAAATATTAATTAATGAGTTTTACAAAAGCAGTGTCTTAAAATATTTAAAACTTGAACATTTTCGCGACAGAAGATTTAAAAAAAAATTTGTGAAATGCAAATTTGTAGTTTTTAATCGGCGGAAAAGGCACGTGGAAATCTAACAATAAGTAACAAATATTTTCTACAATTTTTTTTAAGTATTTAAATTTATATTAAAATAGCCTGAGTTATATATTATTTTATATTATTTAATACAACTACATATCGTTATATGTCACTATATATAATAAAAAATGAAGAAAGCTAAATAATATTAGAAAAAAGCAAAAAAAAAAAATAAGTAAAAAAGTGGGTAAATCCCGATTTACACACAGCAATTTTTCTTTCAGCAATTTTCCAAAATTCTCTTTTGAACTTGCATTCAAAAGAAAATTTTGAAATTGTACTGTCAGCTGATGTAAACTAAAAAAGAAAGGTTGTGTGGCCATATGGTTGGCGGTGCTGGCATGCCCGCGTTTCAGCTCGGCTACAGCTCGCCGGTTTAAGGGGGGTGGTTCTTACCAACCTCTGACAAGATATGACAGTTACAAAAAAAAAATCATGACAGGCTTGTAAAAAAAAATGTTCATATAAAAAAAATCATAGGTACCCGAAACAAACAAGCAAAAGAAACATTCCCACGAATGCCCCTTTCGTACACTCAAAACAAACCAAATTCAGTTTCTTGGCGGATGTAAAGCCAAGCCAGGGTCCCTCCCACTAGAAATCCATTTGGAATTCACCATGATATCTACCACACACCGTTTAGATATCCCTAACATACTTACCCCGCCTTCCTCTTCCCTTCCTTACTACCACCCCCTTTTTTATAGCTTAGCTCTCCATTTTGTAAATGATCACGGTACAAGATTTCATTCGAACGTTATAAGAATTTTGGGTTTATTGAAAAAATAAAAAAATTCAATATCATAATATATACAATTCATGCCAACAAGACTTTTAAAAAAAGGAAAAATATTAACTACTAAATAACTAAAAAGTGGAATCTTCTATCAATTTGAATGGACTAGTGCCCATTCGATAATATAACAATAAAAACAGAAATATTTAAAATTATTGTAATTACACTGTCCAACAAATTAAGACTTTTTGAATCGAACAGAATAGTGACCCTATAATTCTAAAAGGGTATGTTGAGTAGATAATTTTTGTAGAACAAACTTATGGTCCAGCACGTCTGATTTTTTTTTTACAGTGGGTCAAAGTTTTCATTTTTTGGTCGAAGGGAGCATTATACTATATGAAAAAAATGCTGTAAGGTAATGTCTGAGAGAATTCTTATGGTCAGAGTTGTATTGTGGAATTGTATGAGGATTATTTTTCTGCAAGATCTTAACCCTCTAACTGGTCTCTTTAAGGGTCAATTTGAAACTTTTTTCGAGAAAATCAAAAAATATCCTTTAAAAAAGGACATTTAAGGATTAAAATATTCTACGAAAATGTTTGCCGGAAAATTTCAGTGGGGGTCACCAAATACACCAATGTTGTAAATAAAGCTCTTTACGCTTAATTAGTAAAATTATACACCAACATATACAAAACAGGTAAAAACGGCGTCAAGTTCGGCCGGCCAAACACTGAGTTCTCGCGTCTAGTCAGCTGTGACTTACAAATCGGGTGTGATATTTATTAAAATTAATAATAAAAAATAAAAGAAAAAATTTAAGCATAATTGAGCTACTAAGCAGTATATATCGGGTGTGATTTTTACTAAAATTAATATAAAAAAAGAAAAATTAAAGCTAAATAAGCATGGCGGATTCTGTTTGCAAATTAAGAGATTGGTTTTGTTTTATTTGTGGACATTTTACGCACCATAAAAGCAGAATAAAGATATTCCCTACAATTGAAAAACCATATTTTCTTTTCTTTGTAATACGATTTTTATCTGAAGCTTGGATACCAAAAACCGTATGTACTACTTGCGAAAGTGGTCTTTTGACCTGGTACAAAGGCGGTACTAAGGCGCTGCCATTTTCTGCGCCTATTACATGGATTGAATCTGAAGATCACAAATCAGATACATGCTATTTCTGCGTAAATTACAAATTTGGTAGAAGCCAAAGGCACTACGCGATAATGACATACGAAGCAACAAATAATGTCATTTTACCAGAAGTGCGCTGTGAAGGTGTTCCGGTGCCTCAACCGCCTACACATACATTTTCGGCCAATATGAAAGTCGCCAATACAGAAATAACAGCGGCGGTTGAAAACATATCAGATATAAGTTACTTGGCTCTTGATGGTTTAAACATATGTCCTAATTTGATAGACCAAGCTTATTTTGAAGAGAAAACTGAAATATTATGTTCCAGATTGAAAAACAGGAATTTGATAAAAGCCGATGTTAAAGTTACATTTCCAAGAAAAAGACCTTTTACTCGAAAATTTGAAGCAAAAAATTAAATATGTACATACTATAATAAACCACTATTAAAACAAAATTATAATTTTTTTATAGAAGTTGGGGTGTAATTTTGCCAATTAATCGTAAAGAGCTTTATTTACAGCAATGGTGTCTTTGGTCACCCCCACTGAAATTTTCCGGCAAACATTTTCGTAGAATATTTTAATCCTTAAATGTCCTTTTTTAAAGGATATTTTTTGATTTTCTCGAAAAAAGGGTCAAATTGACCCATAAAGAGACCAGTTAGAGGGTTAAGATCTTCCACAAAAATAATCCTCATACAATTCCACAGTACAACTCTGACCATAAGAATTCTCTCAGACATTAACTTGCAGCATTTTTTCATATAGTATAATGCCCCCTTCGACCGAAAAACGAAAACTTTGACCCACTGTAAAAAAAATACTCAGATGTGCTGGACCATAAGTTTGTTCTACAAAAATGATCTACTCAACATACCCTTTCAGAATTATAGGGTCGCTATTCTGTTCCAAAAATGTTGTTGGACAGTGTTATCAATCTCCGGTAAATAGCAGGTAGGTACTATAAAGAAATTAAATGCTATCCACAGTTCGGATGGTTCCTAAGCATCCCCCGGCAGAAAAATACATAGATGCCTACTCGCTCCTGGTGACCCAAAAGGTTTGTCCGTCCATCTAAGAGTCCCAAGGTCGGTATGCCTGTACGCGTGTTCAATTAAACGTACCTAAAATTTTTAGTTTTAGCGTAATTCTTTATTATTTCAATGTAGGGTAAACATTTATCGTAGGAACTAACCGACAACGATTTAACAGGCCTAAGCTCAACCCCTAGACGCGCACCTTCTACACTCAAAGAAGGGAATGGATTGAAAAGGTATTTATAACTAAAAATGTTTTCCCTAAACAAAAATATCTATTCAAGGGACTCTAACCCTTTTTTATCAAATTAAAAAACTAAAAATTCCTTTTTTCTTTCTCTTTGCAGAGGGTCTTGGAATGTCCGTCTTATTGTCCGGGTTCTATGCTGTTTTAGTACTACAAAAAAACCCTTTGGATACCTTGCACCCCAGGCTTGGTGGTGCAGATGCTGCTGCTCCAATCGATGGGTCCAGGCAGAGGTGATTGTTGGCGTAATTGTTCTGTTTTGCTTTTAATAACATGTTTTAATATTCACAAAAAAAAAAACTTAATAAAATTTGGTTTAGTTGTTGTTGTTTTATTATTTTTTTTTAACCAAAAAAACTCCGTATCACATGCCTGAACTTCTTCATCGCCAAAATCCAAAAAGGAAGTTTTATGCCTCCATTTTCTGGTGCTTCCATCTTTTTTCCTTTTATATCTCCAATGTCAAAAAGGTTTTATCTGAAATACGCGCAGTTGCACATATTGCAGTTTTTCGTTTCTTTTTTTTTTTGCATTTGTTCCCTTATGTTATTTCACACCTGAGCCTCTACTACCTACCCATGACAAAATTTATTATCTTTTACATATAAAAAAGTACGAATTAGAAAACATAACAGAATTGCGAGTACAAGCAATTGTGTGCCCCTTTCAGTTCTTCTTTCCTGCCTCTCCTATAAACTCAGAATTGCTTTAATTAAAATTGTTGTGTGTATACCCGAACTTTTAAGAAAAAGAAAAAAACTAGAGCAAACATTTTTTTATTTGAAAAAAAAAGCTGAAGAAAAAAAAATTAAAAAAAAACAATTTAAACCTCACAAATTTTAAGAAAAATAGCTACTTTAAAGCTTAAAACTAAAAAATCCAAAAAGAAAATATGAATAAAAAAGCAAAAACAGCAAAAAAACTAATTTTTCTTCTCTAATAAAAAGACATAATATAAGTTTTTTTTTTTGAAAAATTTGTATATGGCTCCATATATAAATATATATTTTTACTTTGAAATTTTCAAAATAACAAAATAAAAATCTCATCTTAAGTGCAAAATTTATTGTTGTTTTTTGTCAAATTAGAAGTAATTTTCCTCTACCTCTAACAGTTTTCTCTAGCGTGTAAATAATACGTGGCTTTATACAATAATATATTATCATAAATTCCAGGTAATAAGTATTCAAGCTCAAGGTCTATTTTATACAAAATTATTCATTTGTCATCCAATACTTCGCTATCTCAATGGATAGCTACTTCAGGATGACAAATGAATAATTTTGTATAAAATAGACCTTGAGCTTGAATACTTATTATCTGGAATTTGTATTAAAAAGGTCGAAGAAATTAAACTGAATAATTTATATATTATCATATATAAATTTATGTTGGTATGTTGGGTGGCCCAAAATTACCGAAGGGGTTTGAGTTCGTTTTAATTTTTATTTAGACATAATTATTATTTTTTTTTAAATGCAGTATATAAATGTAGAATGTTTTTAATTTAATTATGAAAAATTATATCTCGCAAGTGGTGGCCATTTTCCGCTTCGCATATTCGTGCTCCTTAAAAATATTCTCCATAACATTTCGCAAAACATCAGGTGTTATGTTGTTGATTTCGTCGCATATATTGTTTTTGAATTGTTGGATAGTTCCAGGCTTATAATTATAGACTATTCCTTTCAAGTAACCCCAAAAAAAACAGTTTGTAGCGGTTACGTCCGGTGAACGCTTGTACCCGAAATACTTCTGTAATCTGTCGGTTTCAATTCTTGGACAAGTTGAATTTTGTATGAAACTATTCTTATTGTATGTGTATGTGAAAGTTCTCTGTTGTGTTGAACATCTCCTGGTTGATGTTTCTCCATCTTCCGAAATACTATCCATGTTGTCGAGGGTCCAATTCGCACACTAAAACAACAACAATATGCACACTGAGTCAAAACAATGGACCGATGATTTGAGATATAAAGTTCAACGATTTGGGCATGTTTTTTAATTGTGAACTGTTCCATTTTAAATTCCCCAAGTCTTCTTTACAAAATACTGAAAAGAATTTAAAAAAAATATAATAAAAAAGTTATACGGAATTAAAATCCCTTCGGTAATTTTGGGCCACCATATGTAATTATGTATTACAATTTTCCCTTTAAATTATCCTATATTGTGCCTTATATTATACCCCATATATAATTTAATATTGATCTTTATATAATTGTATATGTTTAATATGATCGGATATGGCATAATATTTATATAAAATTATATACACTCACAATATATTTTCCGTTACCGACTGTAGTTTATTTAAAAAGTAATACGTAAAGTTTGTTTTTAAATGACGAATCAATTGAAATTCATAGAAATATATTTTTTAACTATTTGAATCAGTCATTCAAAAAACAAACTATAAAAATTTACAGACATTCAGTAGGAGTTGATATTTTCATTTAAATATAAAATTTTATGAATTCTGCTTCAAAAAATAGAAATTCACATAATTCCTTTTTGTTTTTTTACCAAAATCGTTTGTATATATACAAAATTATTTCAATAAAAATTACAAGAAATTATTCAAATATACATACACACAAAGCCAATAAAAATGTATACATCTGCATGTGTTGTGTTCTGTTTTGTAATTACATACAAAAAAAAAACTTTCAATTTGAAAAAGAAACCACAAAAGTAGTTTTTCTAACTTTTTATCAGTAAAAATTTGATAGTTATTTTAAACGATTATTAAACAATGATTGAAAATAAACAACAAAATGGGTTGAATATAATAAAAAATTAGTATTCCTCTTTTTGATTGTATTTTCGATTAATTTCATATGTATTTTAAGTTATTTTTAAAGAAATAATATTGTGAGTGTATTACACTTTCTATAATTATAAATGGCTTATACAACACCATATATATTTTTATATGACTTATGCAGAACCACATAAACTTATTTCTTTTTTATATAATATAAGATTTAATTAGATATGTATATATGATTCTAGGTAAATCGTTTCCAATCCAAGCTAAGAAGATAAATAAGATTTTTTTTTTTTTGGTTTTTAATTTATTTTTGTTTTGTTATTAATATTTTCTACAAAACCTTAAATTTTTAAAATTTTGAATTTTTTTTTCAATGATTTTAGACCCCTAGATTTCATGTAATATATTGTTGAATCTAGTCTAATGCTATTCGATCTGAAATTTTTCGGATAAGTTTGTAACTTGTATAATCCCGAAATATATAACTGGATCTGATTTGATCTGCCATTTTTCGAATCAATTTAGATCTTACTAATTCCCTAAATATATTGTTGGATCTAATTTGATCTGAAATGTTACGGAGCAAACAAGAACACCTAGATAGTATAGCAGATAATAAATAATATCATATAAATAATTTTTTTTACTCGGGACCTGCCTGTATTCAGTTTTTAAAATTAATAATGTCGAATTTAATTTTATATATTTTTAAGTAATTTGAAGTAATTTTTCGTATTAAATTATGTCTCATTAGGCATTGCCCTCTACCTAATTCGATATGACGTCTATAATTTTTTTTAATCTAGAATTCATTCTTTTAAAGAAAATATTAAAAAGCATAGTTATTTTATGTTTATGTTTTCCAAATATATTATTTGTATTTTATTGAAATTAATTGATTAAAAATTTGAAAGCAAAAATATACCAGGACAGGTAGCATAGCAACTAATTTCGTGTGTACTTATTAGTTTAATTTATATAATAAATTTATATTTAAATTAATACCAAATATTTTCGACGCGGGTTTCGGTATACAGTGGTAAACTTTAATGAGTACATGTTTTGGAAATAAGTCATGAGCAGTCGAACTTACTGAGAAAAAACTATGGTTACAGAAAGCCTCTATTGTGTAAGTTAAGGTGTCTCTTAAAATACGAATTGTCGAATTTTAATGCTAACTTCCTCCTAGTTTGGTCACATTTGATTTCAAATGTGCGAATTTGGACAAAAAAAAAAAAAAAAATGGAAATTTCACTTTTTCAAGATCTCTTTAATAAATAATCTACAACAAAAATAGGGTCTTACATTTTAATTTTCACCTTTAGGTAACCTTACAGGTTACTTAATTATTGAAAAAAAAATCCCTTACCTTCTGCTTTAATATTATGGAAAAATTTACTAAATCTGAAATTAATTGATTTTTGTGATCTGATAAAAAAAAATTATAAATTTTAGATAAAAAAATTCAGATCTGAAATGAAATCAATACCAACAAAGTTCTTGTAAATTAACGCGCGATATCTACAAAATAGTGATTTGGAAAAATGTAGGTTGAAAAATGTATCTTACTTCTTTTTACCGTAGTAAATTCATAAAAAACGAATTAGAAACAAAAATGATATTAATTTTGTATTTCAGTTTGAATTTTCTGAAAATTCAGATATAAGGGATTTCATGAATGGGGATGTAAATCAACAGAATGCATTAAAATGTTTTCAAGTTCAGTTAAAGCATTTTATAAGATTTGCAAATTACCAAAATAAGTAAAATTTTAATTTTATTTAATCGAAGTAGAATGACATAGTTTTAAAAGCTCAGAGCCCATACATTAAAACCATATTAACAATGATATGTAGTTTCGTCAGGTTTCTTAATTAATAAGAAAATTAAAAGCAAAAACTGATCGGTAAAAGTTAAACTTGCCAATATTTCAAAAAAAGTGCTAATTTTTAAATTTCGTGTTCTCATTCGTGATTTATATTCTAAAATCAATATACGTCGCACGTCCGATGCATTTTTTGTTTTATATTGATTTTAGAATATAAATCACGAATAAGAACAACAAATTTAAAAATTAGCTCTTTTTTTCAAATATTCGCAAGTTTAACTTTTACAAATCCTGCCGAGGACATTTTTTTTTAAAGACTAAATTTTTTTTATTTAATTTTTTTTATAAAATAATGAACTGCATTTCATAAAATATATTGTTGGATCTAATTTCATACAAGTGATCTGCCATTTTTGGATATATTCAGATCTTATTAAATACCCAAATCTAATCAGCAATTTAGTACACATCTGCAGCAAAAAATATCAAATTGGATATGATAATATAATGCGGCAGATCATATTTTTGATACGTTCACATATCCTTAGCTTGTTTTTGGTTTGACCTACGGGTCATATTTGAAAAAATCGACTTTGGAATGGATTATAACATAAATATCCTATCTGAATGCAAACACCGTGGTTCGACATTCTGTATCACAGCTGAGATACTCGTATTTGGTATCAACTTTAATCAAAATGCCAGTTTTGCATACACAAACAGGAATATGTAAATTTTCTTTATCGTTATTCCCGATAACGACTTTTTGGCGTATAGACCAAAACAATAATAAGCTGATGATATAAAAAATGTCAAATTTGTTTAAAAATATTGTCCATGATATATTATATATAAAAAAAAGGTCTTGTTGATGAAGCAATATAAATATATATATATATATATATATATATATATATATATATATATATATATATTCATTGCCCATACTTTGAAGACATCTGTATATACAGCCAAAAAAGTCCCTTTAATATGCGCTGTATCCAGTAAAATGTCTTCATGTAAACAGTGGAATAACGAAAAGTTTAAGGACAGTCCCCAAAGTAACAAAATGTCTTCATAGTAACTTGTGGAACGAAAAACCGTCCCCGCAACATGCGCCGAGCACATATATATATATATATATATATATATATATATATATATATATATAATTTCATCTTAAACAGTGTCTCTCATAAAGGGTGGTGAATTGTTGCTGGCTTATCGACGTACACCTTTTCTTTGAAATAACCCCAAAGAAAGAAGTCCAACGGTGTCAAATCACATAATCTTGGTGGCCAATTGACATCGCCACCACATGAGATAACACGGCCATTGAATTTGTCGCGTAAAAGAGCCATTGTTTCGTTAGCTGTGTGGCAAGTTGAAACCACATATCGTCCAAGGTTATATCCTCAATTCCTGGCTACAATAAGTTCAATATCATCTCGCGATAGCGAACACCATTCACGGTAAATGCTTGGCCGACCTCATGATACACTATCGCGAACAACAGCAATGTTTTCCGCAGATTGAACTTGGCGAGCATGCACAGGTGTTTTCACAGACCCAGTTTGGTGAAATTTTCCCACAATTCTCCCGATTGTGGACACAATTGATCGATTATGCTGACAAAAAAAAAAAAAATCACGAAGTGCACGAAATGCATTTTGATTTGAACGCCCATTTTCATAATAAGCCTGAATAACTTTAACGCGTTGCTCGATTGTGTATCTTTCCATGGTTCAAATTGAGTTAGTCTGAAATTGAGATATGTCAAATGAAATGCAAAAAAACTTGACGTTTATGTGTGGTTCACATTCAACATCGGCCCTTAAAATTTAACCACCCTTTATTATACCATATCATATACATATAATTATTTCTCATACCATATTAAAATTTTTTTTTTGATAAGGGACCAGGGTTCTGTATAAGCTGTATATAAGTATATATGGTTCTGTATAAGTCATACATTGCAAAATATGGTCCTGTGTAAGCCATACATAACAATAATGTTATGTTATACCTAATGTTTTATAAAATGATATATACCATATCTTATCACATAAAGCATATGTAGTTTTATAAAGATCATTGTATATATAGATGTGGTTATATATGGCACAATATAAAATAATTAAAAAAAATAATTATTATAATATATAATTATGTTTGGTAATTCATACCCGCATATGTATGTATGAATGATAACATCTTATTTTATAAGGCCACAGATGATTACATACCATGTTTTTTACTTGGGTTTGCATATTTTGTCTTCTTAAAGACAAATTAAATAATTTTAATTGACGTTTTTCTAGATTAGTTTGATTTAAAAAAATACACCAAACCTTTTTTTTAATACAAGCCTTGTAATACATTTGAGATTTATGAGTAACTAAAATTTTTAATTTCAAAAGCAAATTTTTTGTTTTATAAAACAAAGTACATTAAATTGATTTATTTGCCACAATTTACTAAATCAACCATTTGTTTGCATAACTACTCCTTTTAAGTAAACATCATTCATATTATTGCTGAATAACCTGGTTGAATATTTTTTTCTTCTATTTTATGAATTCTATTATAAGCAAAATAAAAAACGTAAAAAAAAAATATTTATGCATAAATTAATTTTTTTTATACCAACCGTTCTTTGCATTTCATTACAATCTGGTCCATTGCGACCCCCAAGGCATTCGCAGCTGTAGTCATTACCATGATCAATGCACTGGCGTCCTTCAGGACATGGTTTATTAGCGCAAAAATCCACCTGGAATAAAAACAAAAAAAAAAATAAAGTAAATTAAAACTATAGAAAAAAAATCTTGGTAAATAAAATTGCATAAGAGAGGGAATTAAGAAAAAACATGTTAAAAAATATAAAATAGGAACACTAAAGGAGAACAATTTATAAAAAATTTAAATAATGTTTTTTTGTTTGCAATAAATAACGAACAAAAATTAATTGCATACTACACTATTTTCTACTTATGATAAAATCTAACAAATAACACAAAATTGCAACAATTTTTCTGATTAAATGTTAATATTATATGCAGCTTTTTAAAGTCCGATACTTCGGAATATTTTTATTTGAAAATTCAATACTTTTTTGTGAAGATTTTCTTCTTTAAATAAATTTAACTATTTTACAGTGAATATTTAAATATTAAATTTCATAAGGACACAATATTTCTCTTTTAACCCATTACCGCCTCTAACCAAGGACCGTATAAACCAGGATGTACAAACTACAAAATTTTTAGTCACCCATAATGCCATGTTTGATTATTTTTGTTTTTTGCCTAACATACAACAGACAACAATATTAATTGTTTTAACAAACAAATTAGTAATAATTATAACAAACAAATGTATATTTGAAGGGTAAGCGGGAGTATGAAAGAGAAAAAACCACACAAAACATGAGTAAGCAAGAGACACAAAACAACATCTCTAACTTATTTTTTTTACCTGCATTAAAAAACCCATTTTAATATACATTTACATTTTTTTGTAATGAATTAACTGACAAAATAGGCAATACGCTGTAATAACTATTTTTAAAGGAAACATTTTACTAAATATTTTAGCAAATACAGAATAACTGTATTTTTATGAATTTTATTTATTAAATAACTGGTAGAATAAGTTAAAGTTAAACTACTATTTATTTTAAAGATTTGATTAACTTTTTAAATAACTATTGAACCTTTACGGTAAATGTGTTGTTGTGAGTGCTGGCTTTAAAAAAAATGTTCTCTGTTATAAATTTAAAATTTTTTGCAAATTTTTATTTATTCAACTAACACTCAGGGAATACCCTACCAATGTAGTGCATTGTGCTGGCGAAAGGAAGTTAGTTTAAAGGCTAGAGGTAGGAGACAGTGGTGTCTGTAGACATTCGACTTTTAATTTCATTAAGTTGTAAGTGATTGGAAAGAAGTCTGGGGGAAGTTTATTTCACATACACAGAGAAAACATATACATTGTGGCAATCGAATTTCTTGCCAACTGAATGGCTCAGTTGCATATATTTGTTTGTGGCGACAAAAAATTCGTTTACTACAACAAAATTTCCATTAAAACAATATATTTCAATTGGCCTACTAATACATTTGATTGCGACAACCAGAATATTTGGTTGCTGCAACCAAATCGTTCAGTTGGTAAGCACTTCGGTTATAAGAATGAATCTGTTTTCTCTGTGTACGGATAGTACGACTACAAAAAGAATTTCCCCTGTAATGCATTGTAATCTAAATAGATAAGTGAGTTTTTGAAGAAGCACAACGGCTCCTGAAATAAGTTCTCCGGTCTTGGCAGAACATTGGTTATTGATAAACGCCGATGCCCCATTTTGAACACGATTTAAAAGCGTTAAAATAGACTTTGAGGCCCCTACCCATATATGGGAGTTGTATTACATTTTTGGACGTGGTATAGATAATAAAAAGAAGTGAACGCGATAACATCGATTAGCACCGTTTCAGCACCAGTACTAGAATGCCATCCGGTCTCGCTAAAGTGTTGATGATTAATACAATGACTTGATGATTGTAAACTAAAGACAATGTGTTAACAGTAGCACTATTTAGTTTTTTGCGTTACTCCTTTCACGTTGTGGAAGAACGCCAATATTATTAGATCGTTATTAATATATTCTGGAACCAGAGTATTTTCAGGCCAGAAGTTAGGATCAAGAACATTTTCAAAAAGGTTAGCAGAAACAGCAATTTTAAAAGATGCAATATATTTTGGTGCAGAAAATTGAAATTTATGAATTAAAACATCAGCATTTAGGCCAACCTTAGATTTTATGTAATAATCTACATCATCTGAAGAAGTTTCACTTGCCAAACGAGATAAGAAAACAGTTTTTTTTTTGGTGGAACGTTGATATTCCTTTTAACAGCACGAGCTCCAAAGGATATCTTTGACATAGTATGTGATACTCTCTTTAGCTGAGGCAGTGGTTAATTGCTTTTCGGCAAGAACGAATAATTCATTTTCACAGCAGCCTCAACATCGTTGTCTAGAAACAAGTTTGGGTCTAACCAGCTAGCCATTTCATATGAAAATACTGCTTGTTCAATTGCCGTACGTCAAAAGTTGCGTAACTTAGAATATGAAAACGAGAATATACAAATGTGATCCCAGTTACCAGGAGGTGCAAATGTCTTCACTTCATACTTGTCGGAATGTAAAATAATTGAAAATGTTAAGGCTATTCTTTAACGTCCTTCATCCCACACAATGTGTGTTGTCTCATTCACTAATTGTTAAAGATGATTCTGTGGAGCGAAAACCCTAACGTAGGTGTCAAATTTATATGGTTGTAGTGTTTTGTATAGTGTTTCCATTAATTCTACCCTGCCGGTTAATCGGTTAGGTCATAATTTTAAAAATGAAGAAAATTTATTAGTCGGTTATTCGGATCTATTAATCGGAAAAATCGGCGATGAATCGATTAAACGTTTAATGCAAAATAAATGTATTTCTTTCATCAATAAGAAAACCAAGTGCTGGTTTTTGTTGAAATATTAAGTTAAGTCTATTACATTGGTTTCTTAACTGTTTGTTTAGGACAATTCAAAGCATCCTGATATTTTTTAAAGAATCATGCCATATAATCTTTGGTATTTTTTCAGAGGAATATGAGTAACCCCTTAAAACTAAAGTGTAGTTTTACCAAAGTGGAACATAACGATTGCCGATAAAGTTGGTTTTTATTTTCTTTATATGACACTGTCCAGAATAAGAAAATGCCTAAATAAATAACAAATTCTTAAAAATTTGGTATGAATAGTTTTTGCGAAATTCACAAAGTTTGATAGAACTGCCACTGTTCCCCGACTCTTTCACTACCTATAATATATAAAAATCACGCATATTCCTGACAGGTCCTCACCGATTTTTCAATGTTTGTGCAATTAAGAATTGAAATAAGCGAATTCTTAAATATTTTTGACTAAATAAATTAATTCTACTAAAGCTCCTGTGTCATCTTATTTGTTGATGAATTAAATAAGAAAAAAATTCTATGTTATTTTTTAGTTTTTATACATTTTTTCGTAGGAATTTTATTTTAAATAAACTAATTATATGTAATTATATCTTATATTTTATCAAAAATACTATAAAATTTCTCAAATTTTTTTGCAAATATTGTACCATATAAAATTATATCTTGTACCATATCAAAAATATTTCCTATATTGGACCATTTATTGAATCATATATAATTATATCTCATACCATGTTAAAATATATTTTTGACCATATATTATTATATCTAAAATATAAGATGGCATACCTAATTATTTATTGTTTTGCATGCGCCATATATAAGTTAATATGGTATCCTGTAACCCATATATAATTAAATATAGTGTTACATATAACTTTATATGATATAATAAATAAATACCATATCTTATCATATAAACCATATCAAATTTTATAAAAATCAATATATAACTAGATGTGGTTATATCTGGCAAAATAAAAGGTAATTTTTAAGAAGTTAATGAAATATATAATTATATATGGTAATGCATACCGACGTATGATAATATATTCTTAGATAAAGCTAGATATGATTATATCTAAACTTTTTTATCCGGGGGTCTAAAAGCAATGATTTATCAAATTTTCTATGTTAGACCTATCCCATATAAAACCAAACAAATACACCTGTACGTATGAGTAATTAATATAGGAATTTATTATTACTCATACGTTATAATCGTATACAAATCTGACTCACTGAGTCACTTGAGACCGTAGTCAATGTATTTGGAAAATATAAAAGAAATTAAGGTAGCAGTGTGAAATTTAAATATCTAAAAATTGGGTTTTTTGGTAATTATCAATTTTTTAATATTCTAAGACGACAAAACCGGATGTAAATGTTTACTTAATTATACTCAAAAATTATTTTAAAAAACATATTGGGTATACAAGTTAACAATGTCGATTATTTTGCTAGAAAAATGTATTTATTATAATAACAAAATGAATTAATATATTATTCAAAGTATTATCCATCGTTAGACACTACTTTTTCCCATCTTTCTGGTAGCATATGGATTCCGCGCCAAAAGAACTGCTCCGGTTTTGAGGTAAAGAATGAATCAGTAAGGGCGTTCTGCATCAATCGAAACAAATGGTAGTCAGAAGGGGCAATGTCTGGGATATAAGGCGGGTGAGCCAAAACTTCATATCCACTATTTTCCAAATAGTTTTTGACCGGTCTTCCAACATGTGGCCAAGCGTTGTCATGATGGAAGATTATGGTCTCGTGTCTGGCCGAATATTCTGGTCCTTTTTCATTAATGGCTCTCTTCAAACAATTCAAATGTGTTCGGTACAGGTCCCCTGTGGTCGTTTGACCCGATTTCAACAGCTCATAATACAAAACACCCTTCTTATCCCGCCAAATACAAAGCATTACCTTGGCGCCATGGATATTCGGCTTCGGCGTTGATTTGGCTGGTTGACCGGGCTTTACATATGACTTTTCGCACTTGAAGTTATCGTAATGTATCCAGTTTTCATCACCAGTAACAATACCATGCAAAAATGAATTGTTTTTGTAGCGTTCAAGCGGCATTTCCGACATGCAAAATCGCCTTTCATCGTCTCTCGGCTTTAATTCATATAGGACCCAATTCCTTGTCTTTAAATGAATCCAAATCTTTTTAAACGTACACTCACAATATTATTTCGTTAAAAAAAACTTAAAATACATATTAATCTAAATTACAATCAAAAAGAGGACTACTGATTTTCTATTATGTTCAACCCATTTTGTTGTTTATATTTAATTATTGTTTAATAATCGACAAAAGTAAAAACAATAGAAAGTCGTTTAAAATAACCATACATTTTTTACCGACAAAAAGTTAGAAAAAACTACTTTTGTGGTTTGTTTTTCAAATTGAAAGTTTTTTTATTTGTATGTAACAGAACACAACACATGCAGGTGTATATATTTTTATTGGCTTTGTGTGTGTGTATATTTGAATAATTTCTTGTAATTTTTATTGAAATAATTTTGTATATATACAAACTATTTTGGTAAAAAAAAACAAAAAGAATTTATATGAATTTCTATTTTTTGAAGCAGAAAACATAAAATTTTACCTTTAACTGAAAATATCAACTCCTACTGAATGTCTGTAAATTTTTATAGATTGTTTTTTGAATGACTCATTCAAATAGTTAAAAAGTATATTTCTATGAATTTCAATTGATTCTTCATTTAAAAACAAACTTTGCGTATTACTAAACTACAGTCGGTAACGGAAAATATATTGTGAGGGTAGGGAAATAGCTTGTTGTGTGACTCCGAAAGATAATGCAAAATCTTCTTGCGTTTGACAACAATCTTCGTCTTGTAATGCTTCCAATTCCTCATCTTTAAACTATTTCGGCTGACCAGGATTCTTCTTATCGTCTGTGTCGGAATCACCACTTTTGAATTGCGCAAACCATCGTTCGCAAGTTTTGACTGTTGACCGTAAGCTTCTACCTACAATCGATAACTTTCAGCAGCCGTTTTCTTCAAATGAAAGAAGGTTATCAGACTTCCCCGCAAAACATCTTTTTGTAGGCACAAAATTCGACATTTGTATAGCGATTGAAAAAAATGTGTGTTTACACTTCGGCGTCTACCGAATACTGAATTATAATGACTGATGTTTACCCTTCAAAATACCATATTTGTTATTACTGACACAAACCATACGTGAGAGTTATGCCATCTGTTGTCCAAATCGACATTATTAACTTTTATACCCTATAGTTATAATGCACACAATTATAAACAAAAACGAAAAAGAAATAAATACCAAAACCAAAGTGAAAATCAGTAAAATTAAAGCAAATTCATATTAAAAATTTAGCCTGCTAATCGACTTCAAATAGTTATTTGAATTTTAAATTATTTGTTACGTCATTAACCGAAATAGAGGCGATTAATCGTCATTTTATTCTGCATTTTATGTTTGAATTTTAAATGTATTGGTGCTTTGTACGAATTTAATAGAAAATTCTATTTATATACTTTTTTTATAATACTCCTATTTATTCCTTTTGTTTCTACATAAATTACCTTAATTTGACAACGGTCACCAGTGTATCCTTTTGTACAATGACATTCATAGCTTCCAATATGATCGATGCATTCCCCAGCATTTTGACATGGATTCGATTCACATTCATTATATTCGAAATTGCACAGTTCGCCAGCAAAACCTGAAATCAGAATAGCAACCATAAAGATGTATAACGTAAAAATGATACTATAAATAATAAAAACGAAATGGTTTATAACTACGGGCAATAATACATCATAAAACTAAAGGGTGTCCCAAGAAGAACGCAATTTTTAAATCTGGCAACATTCGAAGTGTCATTGTTTGACATTTGAACAATTGTTATTGTTTGCTAGTAGAAGGTACGAGGTTAGTAAAAATGGAGCGCTACACGAATGAACAACGCAATCTCATTGTGAAATTGTTTTACCAAAATGGTGAAAGTTTTGCGGCTACAGTTCGCAAATTGCGATCAATTTGGGGTCACAATAATGCTCCAAAAGAGTCAACTGTAAAGAGATTAATGGATAAATTTGCCGAAACTGGGTCTGTTAGTGATGTAAAGACAACAACGCGCCATCGACCAGGTCGATCGACCGAAAATGTCGCAGCTGTACGTGATGATGTCGCTCAAACTCCATCCACCTCAATTCGACACCGAGCTCAGCAAATTGGTGTCTCCAAATCTACTTTGCAGCGAATTTTGACGAAAGATTTGCATCTTCATGCATACAAAGTTCAATTGACTCAGGAACTGAAGCCAGCTGACCATGGACAGCGAAGGGAGTTCGTTAATTGGGTATTGGAGAGACAACATGAAAATGCTGATTTTGTCGATAAAATCATCTTCAGTGACGAGGCCCATTTTCATCTTGATGGCTTCGTCAATAGGCAGAATTGTCGCATTTGGGGTGAGGAAAATCCTCGAGTGATTCACGAGAAGCAAATGCATCCTCAGCGTGTCACTGTGGGTGTGGTTTTTGGGCTGGAGGAATCATTGGACCTTTTTTTTATGAAAATGAGGCAGGTCAAGCGCAAACAGTCAATGGTGTTCGGTATCGTGAAATGATAACCAGTTTTTTCTTGCCTAGAATTGAAGAAATGAATGTGGAGGGCATGTGGTTCCAACAAGACGGCACCACATGTCATACAGCCAGAGAAACAATTCAATTGCTGCATCAGTCATTTCCCGGTCGTGTTATTTCGCATTTTGGAGATCAGAATTGGCCGCCTAGATCGTGCGATTTAACACCATTATATTTTTTTCTTTGGGGTTTTTTGAAGTCGATGGTTTACGCGAATAAGCCGACGACGACTCAAGCCTTAAAAGAGGAAATTGGACGCTGCATTAATGAAATACCGCAGCATTCATGCAAAACGGTCATTGAAAATTTCATTAAAAGATCGCGTGCATGCCAGCAAAGCCGCGGCGGCCATCTGCACGATATATTGTTCCATACATAACCTCATTCTGTCTACTTTACGATATAATAAAGTTTCACGATTTTTTTTAAATATCTGTGTTTTATTTAAAATTTAAAAATTGCGTTCTTCTTGGGACACCCTTTACATGTATATTGAAACTACTTATCCAATACATAGTAGCTGCAATATTTTGTTGCAGAAGTATTCTACGAACATACATTTATGAGCAATTTGATGGAAAAATATAAAATTTTTGTTTTGTGAAATGAAAATAACTGAAAAAATGTTCATTAATTCTGAAAGAATTTGAGCAAGATTTTGTATCAACATCATTTCACATAACCGTAAATGCGTAGTTTTGGAAAGGAATAATTGCTCAGTGTATAGTCACATCATTGCACTTGTGTATATTTGTACACAAGGAAATGATTTTTAATGAGATTTATGCAGATGATATGTATATTGCCATGCCACAAAATGATTTATGAATACAGCATGGAATATAAAGCTTAAATTTGTTATCTTATTTCTTTTTTTTTTTTGTTAGTTCAATTTCATATTGGATTAGGGATAAAAAATATTTCGTATTTTTGTAACTATTTTTGTTTTACAATAAAAGTATTAAGGCGTTGTTATTCTAAATTATAGAAAAATGACAGTTAATAAGTATCAATTTATGAGCATCTTTATGTATTATTGCAGTTATTTGATTTTCAATTTGAAAATATATAATTTATCTACCGATTCCTTTAACATTTGATTCATGTAAAATACCAACATTACTTCTTCTCCCCAATAAGTTGGCTTTTTATTTTTGCAACAAACTGTAGCTTTATTACATGCATTGATATCGTTGTCTCAATTTCGTCTTTGGCATCACAAATGAAATGAAAACGAATTATGTTGAATGTATTTTATGTCAGTAATTGTAATTTTTGAGCGGGGAAAATGTGTTTTCAGAAAATAATGTTAAATTTAAGTGAGTGGAAATTAACGCTGCAATTTTTAAAAGAAATACAGGGTGGTCCAAATACAGACATTTTGTTTGGATGATATGTTATTTTGACACTGATGGATTGTTTTGTTCGAAATATTGATTATCAGTCGGTGTAAGACCTCCGCGGACAAAAATTAGCCGATTTACGTGGGATATATTGCAAACTTATTTTTAAAGTATGTTGCCCCATTTGTGCGCTTATGAAAATAAGTTTTGGCCGAAATAAAGCACCCACGGCGTGTGTTGTACACTGGCTGGCTAGTGGACAACACTCATGATACCCGTCTACGTACGCACCTACCGATGAGAATGTGGCTGATGTGGAAGCAAAAATGTCCAACTCAATCCAAGAACCTCGACTTGCCATCGATCTCAGCAACTCGACAATTCACGCACTAACATGATTAGAATTTTCCACAAAGATCTCGGGTTATTCGCTTACAAGATCAAATTGACTCAGAAATTAAAGGCAAACGGCTATCCACTTTGTTATGGCTTCTCAGTTTGGGCCTGATATAAGCTTCAATCAGACATCAAAAAAAAAAAAATTGCCATATATGGAGATCGGAAAACCCGCACGTCATCCACAGAGGGTGACATTTTGGAGTGGTGGCATCATTGGCCCATTTTTCGAAAATTGTGCTGGATAACACCATTTCAATCACCGGCGCGCGATACAGACCAATGATCATGAATTTTTGAGAGGATGAAATGAAAGATATGAAGTTGGATAATCTTTGGTTTTGGCAGTATGGCGCGTCATTTCTTACATAAAAAACGATATTTTACACACTTAATTCGGTAATCGTGTTATCAACCGCCTTAGCGATGCTAATTAGCCACCGCGGAGCTGCGATTTCACCCCTATAGATTTATTCTTGTGCAGTGCCGATAAAGACCGATGCTATGTGAAAAATTCAGAAACGATCCACACCCTTAAGACTAATACTTTCCGAGATATAATCTGAAATTATTAACAAAGTTTTGGAAAACTGGACTGATAGGAGCTACGGTGAACCCAGCCGCGGCAACCACATGAATGAAATCGTGTTCCATAAATAAGGGAAATATTTGATATTTTTTCAATACACATATAAAATAATAAAATAACGGAATCCCTCACTCATAACTCAACTTCGCCCTGCCCAAACCGTATAGGTAGCAAGCTGAAATAAGGTGACGGTAAAAATTACCCTTAGACCACCAGCACAAGCCCCTTTGTTTGGAAACCCAAAATTTTAAATGTGCGTTGTCGGCAGTATAAGCGCTAGTATAGACATGCACCATTCGGTATTTCCGAAAATTCCTACGAAGAGGAGTTAAAAGGGGAAAGTCATTTCCTGCCATAACCACTGAAGTTAGAAAGTTGAAATTTGTTACGAAGATTCTTCCACTGGTATAGACGTCAACTAAGACTAGATTTTTGGAAAACGGCTAGGGGGAGGCGCATAAAGGCGAAATTCCGCACCTTGACGTCCAGCCAAAACCGCTGGAGCTAGAAGGGTAAAGGTTGGTATGAAGATTCCTCCTCCGGCGCAAACAGCAGCTAAAACAACATTTTTAAAAAAATACTACAGGGAGGGGTGAAGAGGAGCAAACTCCCCTTTGACGGCCTGCCATAATCGCTGAAGCTAGAGGTTGGAATATGGTATATATAAAATTTTTCTTACGAGAAGGGGCAAAAAGGCGAAATCTTTTCCACTGACGACCTACCAATTCTCTCGAACTAGGAATTTTTGGAAAATCTTATGCGGATGGGCACAAAAAAGAGAATTTTCCCCTTGACGGCCGGCTGGAGCTAGAAAGGTGAAATTTGGTATGTAGGTTCTGCCTCTGGCGTAGATATTCTATCAGACGGTACTTTCTAAAACTCCTACGGAGGGCGTAAAAAGAGGAAAAGCCTCCCCCTTGACGGCCTGCCAAAACCCCTTTGAGTATAAATCTCAAATACGTGTACGCTAAGTACGAGGGCGGAGGGAGGAAACGGGAATCTTCTGCTTGCCGGCCTATGCAACCCCATTTGTCTAGAAGCTTGAAATTTAACGTACCTATTTCTTGGAATATGAGATAACAATTGATTTTTTGAAATTTCCTGCTCATATTCCCTGTAGCATAAAACCTGAAATTTAACATATGCGTTCCCTGAAGTATGGAATCACTTTATATTTTGGAAAATTTTGAAATTTCCTCTAATTACGTCGTAAAAAATCGGGTCCAAAGGGTTCAACGGGCTGCATAAACCACTAGAACAAGGAAGTTGAAATAAGGTCTAAAGGAGAAATTGAAGACATTAACTAAGACTGGATTTTGTAAAATCCTACGGAAAGAGGCCAAAAAGGAGAATATTGTCCACCTTGAAGGCTTGCCAAAGCCGCTGGTACTAGAAACGCAACGAAAACTTACCGGCTTAGTCTACTGTCGTTTATATGTATATTTGATATACCGCGTTTTATGGTTTTAAAACATATTTTGCATAAGTTTCTAAAAAGCATTTGCATTTAAGGGAACTTCTATTTGGAAGAACCTTTATAGCCACCCTCTCTGGGTAACATTTTTTTTACGCTGGCTTTGCACGCTAATTTCTAATAAAGCCATAATATACAACAAAAAAAAAAAAATAAAGTTTAGTTAATTTTATTTAATTTTTGAAAGATACTTGTATTTGGACCACCCTTGAAAATGTCAATAAATGACGTTTCTCCCTTAGTTTTGTAGTTATTTGCGCGTTTAAGATTAATGTTTTAACTTTGTTTCTGTAAAATATATGGAAATTACTTTATTAAAATTGTAAATAAATGTTACGTGTGATATACGTTTGGGAAATTAATGAAAATGAAATTATTTTACAAGGACGGTAAATATGTACAGAAGTATGAATGGCACATCATACTTCACATCAGTAGCGTACTCTGGGGGCCCGCAGGTCATTTAAAAAAATAAAATATTTATGCAATTTGTGTACAAAAACTGCAAATAATATGTGTAATAAAAAAGTTTTAATAGTTCAAATTGGATTTAATTTAGCTTTTTCAAAAAAAATTAAACTATTTTCTGACAGACATGAAATTTATGTTGCGGATATTGTATGATAACATAAATGAATAATCATTTATTTTTACGGAATTGGTAGGTAAAATTTTAACATTTATATTTAACTGATTGGTCATTTGGTTTTACTGATGTGTCAGCTGTTTTTACACTATTTACAAATAATTCACCAAATCATTTTAATTATATTTGTGACAGTTGGCTGCCAAGTTCTCCCCACCAATACAAGCGACTATAAATAACACGAAACAAGTAATATATTTGCAATTATGCACTGTGAAATACAATGTATTTGTGAGAGTTCGGTGCTAAGTTGGGTCTTTTATACTATTTCTTTAAAGTTAAAAAAAATAATCTTAATTCAATGATGCCAATTGGAAAGTTAATTACGAAAACAATTCAATCACAAAATACAATAATAAATAATTTTAACAATTATTTAGTTGGTCCGTAAATGGTTAATTCCTGCAGTCATTGAATGCCTTAGAAAACATATTTCACATACCAGTGATATTCACTTTGTCCTGATTGGAATTATAATTCTTGGCGTGTTAACTTAAAAAAAAACCACTCCCTATATTTATTTTGTAGTCCCTATATTAAACAACTTCCGTAAACTAATGAAAAAGTCCATCTGCTCATCGCTTTTTCATAGCACCGAAACAAACTACTTCCTCCCAATGACACGCCAATGTTAAAATCATTAATGATTCACCGAAATTTTTACAACTTCGTGCTCAGTAGATGTAGTGTTTAACTACTTCTTCCTTAGCTCTTATATTGCTGGGTTTTTTTGTGCCTTCCTGCCCTGGACCCGATTAGAAGAAACGGATAAAAAGACACGTGGAGTTTTGTATAAATGATGGTATAACATACCTTCATATTGCATTGTAACCGTTGAGGCTATAATTGTTTTAAGTCAGCATTCCCAGGTTAAAACGTTCATATATATTCATATATCGTCATATATGGTGTCATCTATGAGCATATATGGTTTCATGTATGAACACATATGTCATATTTGTAAACATATATGGACAAATACTTTTAAAGAAAAAGTTCATATATGTTAATATAATATATGTTTATATATGATAACATATATGACAATATATATTAGTCCATATATTGATTCGTATATGTCATATATCTTTATATATAAATACATATATTATTCGTTATATGGGTTATATGTTTTTTATCATGTATGGCCAAATATGATGGCAAATTTTTTTTTCATTTTAAACCCTTTCCAGCAAAATAAAATGGATGTTATTCTTTACGAATCCCTTTTTCAGAACATCCAAAGAAGTTAGTAGTGCAAATTTTTTGATTTGTAAGAAACAACTTCCAAAATGTTGATATTAACCCCTATTTATGAAGTCATAAGAAAAAAATTTTTTGTAACGATTACATTGAAAAACATAGACATTTTATAATTTTAATATTCATTTATAACAATTTATAATTATAGTTATATCTAATTTGTCCTGGTCGGAATAATAATTCTTGACGTGTTCAAAATCACATTTTTAACTTTAAAATAAAGCCACACCCAATTTTTATTTTGTAGTCCCTATATTAAACAACTTCCGTAAACTAATGAAAAAGTCCATCTGATCATCGATTTTTCATAGCATTAATGATTCACCGAAATTTAGTGTTTAACTACTTATTCCTCAGCTCTTATTTTGCTGGGTTGTTCTACCGAATTAGGATCCAGTTCGAATTCATAAGCGAAAATTCGTCTGACTTTTAGTAAATTTGACCAGGTGCACAGAGAAAACAGATTAATTCTGAAACCCAAATTTGTAGCCAACCGAATGGTTGGGTTGTTATAACCGAATTTTTCGGTTGTGACAACTGATAACCAATTGTGGCATGAGTAATTTGACTGTGAAAGTATTTCGGTTGCCTCAATAACAATACGGTATTCACAACCAAAAAATTCGGTTGCTGCAACTTAATCATTCGATTGGCAACAAATTCGGTTGTCAGAACGAAGCTGTTTTCAGGGTGTGTATTTCATAGGATTAAAATCTATAATACAATTTCTAAATGTAGCTTATTGAAGAAATATTGAATAGTTTGTAATTATTCAATTAAGTCCATTAACTGTCGGTTTATTTGTTTAACCAAAACATACTTTTTCCCAATCTAATTCAAAAACGTATCGGTAAGAGCAAATATTATACTGTTTTGAATTACTTGTCAAAAATTCAAAATAAAATATAATCACATAATTTAAAAAATTGCAAAAAGGGACCTATTATGTTATTTGAGGGCGGATCAATAAGACCGTGACTTTTCGAACTTCCCTCGTAGTTATATGAAATGCAACACTGCTCACATCAAGTACAACCCTTTAGTAGACTACTGTAAAATTTTAAGCAAGTTCTATCATTTAGTTTGCGTTTAACAGCTGTTGAAAACATACAACCTCGTGGCTTTTTTAAAAATGGAAAAAAGTGAATTTCGAATGTTCATTAAACATTATTTGTTGCGAAAAAAACATCAAACAAACCAAGGAAAAGCTTGATAAATGCTATGGGGAGTCTGCACCATCGATTTCAATGGTAAAAAAGTGGTTTACTGACTTTCGTTATGGCCTTACAAGCACAGAAGATGCCGAACGTTCGGGATGCCCAGTTGAGGTCTCTACACCCAAAACAATTGAAAAAATTTACTATATGGTGTTGGACGATCGAAGATTGAATGTGCTATAGATTATGGAAGACATAGGCAGCTCACATGGCTCAGTGGTTTCAATTTTGAACAATGACTTGCGTATGAGAAAGCTTTCCGTAAGGTGGCTGCCGCATTTGCTCACAATCGATGGAATCGTGTGACAGCTAAGTTTTCATGGCGAAAATCCATGAAGTAGACTACGAATTTCCCCTTCATTCGCCTTATTCTCCGGAGTTAGGCCCTAGTGACTATTTCAAAACCTTAAGAAATGGCTCGGTGGAAAGACGACGAAATTATTGATCAAACATTTGCCTATTTTGTGGACCTCGAAAAATACTATATTTTGGAAGGGATACAAAAATTTGAGAAACGTTGGACTAAGTGTATTGAGATAAAAGGAGGCTATGTTGAAAAATATTTTTTTTTTTTGCAAAAAGACTGTCTTTCATGCGGTCAATTTTAAATGGAATATTCTTGCTACAAGTAACGTCTCCGCAATCTGAGTTTTTATTGCTTTAAATATTGAATTAAAAATAAACCAAAATGCATTAAAATTCTGTTTTTCGCAAAAAATATTCACAATCTGATGAGACACACCTAAAGGAAAAACTCATCAGAATTTGATATTTTCTAAAGGATAAGTTTGAATTTGAAATTTGTATGAGAACAAAAAGTTCACATTTTTATAAAAAACTCCAAGATTATGAACAGTTTTTCCTATAGTAAAACCTGAGAGTGTGAAAACCCTTATACTATGAGAACTTTTTCTAATAGAAAAATTCTTTTATTCTGAAATATTTTTCCTTTCGCTTGAAAAACTATCAGGGAACCTTTTGCTACAGCAAAATTCTTCACTTTGGTATTTGATGCCATCAAGTTTTTTTTTTATCAGAAAAACGTCTGTAGATTTTTTAGGTAATTAAAGATCCCTTATCAATTCATTTAGTTCTTTTTGGGTAAAAAGTTTTGAATCTGTGTTCCGTTATTTATACGTTATTCCTTCTAAGTCACTGTCGCTAATCTCTTCATTAAATATTTATTCAAATGATGGTTCACGTATTGAACGTAATGTTGGATCAGGTACGAAAACTAACACAGCAGATGTAATATTCATTGAAGTGACTTTTTGGTTCTTTTCATTTCACAGGCACTCCGAATCCCATAGGGCTTCTTAGACCACTAGCACAATGTCTTAAGTATTCATAGCACATTTTGCAAACAATTGAGGATACCTACGTCTTGTATTCATCATAAAATAAAAAAATAAACTCTTTTTTTGGGATATTTAACAGTGTATTCAGCCCAAATGTAACAAAACACATTATGCTCATTCAGATAATTTCTTCGCGATAAAGACAAGATATTAAAATCAATTTATTTATAGAATTGTACCGATATGATTACAAAACAAGCACAGCAAATTTCTGATTACAGCCAATTTTCAAAACTGAGGCGAATTCCCAAACTACACGTAGGAAAAAAAAAAATCAAATATTTTAAGTGTTGGAAATCCACACCTATTACAAAAACACTAACGATAACTTGGCTCCAAACTTTTTTCCATTTGTTGACTTGTGATATAGTTTAAAGTTCCCTTATCAATACCAATAATTAGCTGCGTCTAAAATCAAGACAACACACAATTTGTTTCTTTCTAGTGAAATCCTAATTTAGTGAAATTTTTGATCAGGATAACCGTATTTTAAGTTAACATTTTTTAATATCGACAATTTTTTAATAAATTTAATAGATCGTTCCAATATTTTTTTTTTAGTATGGGTGCTCAGTAAGAATGCACTTATTTATTTTAAAAATAAAAACTCGTATTGTTGAGATAATTATGATTTTTGTTGGATTGTAAAGAAGACATGTTCCGATAAAGTATGGAATAAAATACCCATTAAATGGTCCCCTGTTTCTGTAACGAAAGTAAGGCAACTCCGGCCTCATCTTCAAAAAAGTAAGGCCCAATCAGAGACAGTTGCTCTTTGTGTGTGCATTTGTTTTTTATGGATTTAATGAGGATTTTCTGGGCCCCGGATTCGACAATTTTGTATTCACGAAGCCATTCAGATGGAGATAAGCTTCATGACCTTTTTTTTAAAAAATTGGCATTGATTTCACTTTGCTCAATTACCCATTTATCGAATTGCCGGGGCTTTCAATAGTCTGCTGGTTTGCGACCCATTTTTAATAATCGAAATATGCCAAATTTCAGAGTTACCCCTGGCACAGAAAAAAATTACACCAAATTTAAAAAGTTCACTGTTACTAAGACACCCTTTACATTCACCTAATAAATGGTTGCTTATACTGTCTGCAATTACTGAACGAATTTCGATGTTGAACTTGATTGGAAATACCAATTATTCCGTATAAGTATTGATCTTTAGTTCCTTTTTCCTCTTTCTAATTTGCAAAACAATAGTTTTGCTTTATTAATCGTTTACAGGTAATTCAAAATAAAACATCGTCTCAACTAATAAATTTTTATTGTTTTGATCGAATTTCAACCAATCTTTTCTCTGTGTGTTAATTTTAAATCTTCCAAGGAAGAAAGCAACCCATATACTAAAACCGTCGATAAATTCTAACAACCATATGCATAAACATTTTTTTGATTCTTATAATAGTCTTATAAAGAAAATTTGTTGATGTTTCACATGTTAATTTGATTTATAAGTGTGTTATAAAAATCAATAAAATGTCTATGCATACGGCTGTAAAGTTATAACCAATTTAGGTAAAGTATAAAAATTGTTTACCAAATCAACACAATATTGTATAACACATGTCGTATGAGTGATATTAATTTAATACTAATACAAATTACTTATGCGACTTGTAATACATAAATTAGTGAGCAACTTTGGAATTTATTTATGTATTTTCTAAGAAATATACATACATTCTTTTTCTGTATGAATTTTCCAACAAAATAAAAGATGAAAATACAATGTAATTGTTTTTTATATATTATATAATGTAAGAATTGAAATATATTTTTAAATAATAAAATTCAAATAAAATGTAAAGGAGTTTACATATTTCAATTTGAATCGAACCGCGAAAATGTTTTTCTGATTCGTTTGGAATAATTAAATGAATCGGTATTTATTACTAAATGTCAATGGTGTCAACTGAATCAAAATGCAAGTAAAAAAGTACTTATATATGATCATATATGAACATTCAAAAATATTCATAGATGAGGCCATATACCCTCAAATTACGGATCCGAGAATATATGGAATAATATATGAACCCATATATGAGCATATATGAACATTTTCCCCGTGGCTATTGTATAAATTTTCCAATATATATTTGTGTTAAGGTCAACTGTAGTCCAAATATTATTTCGTAGTGTGCTTTGCCTTGGTTTGGTTTTAAAATATTATAATTGCTTAATTTGTTTTCAACTAATGAAATTATTTGAAAAAAATATATATTTTTGTAGGGTTTTTATATACCAAAAAAAATTCTACAATATAATTAAAAATTACATCGACTTTAAATTTAAAATGTTAATTTATAGAATATTTTTTCCAATTTTTCATTCGTTGGTGTCCCATATATATTTGTTCTAAATCAAAACACAATTAACCAACAACTGCTGCAACAATAATATTATAAACTTTATTTTGTAAAAATTAATTGGATGTCAATAAACCACAACTTGATATTCCTATTTTACTCGTACGAGTATGTATTTCTATTACATGTGTATTAGGGCGGCAAATTGTGTGGAATGTATTAAAATACTTTGAATATTGTGAAAATGTTATTGTTATGTTTCTAGAAAAAGTATTTAAATATTAAATTTTTGTTAAGATTTGAGCTATGACAAGTTTTACAAAGTTTTCCATTATTTTATATGGCAAATTATTGTAGTTTTATATATTTTTCCATAAATTTTTTTTCTTAAAAAACTGGTAATTTTAAAGCCTAAATTTTACGACCTAATTGAAGCAATTAATAGAAAATGTAAAGCATTTAAATGAAAATAAGATTTTTATTTAAAATTTTTTTTTATCACATTGACTGAGATCTATTGTATGCAATTAATATTGAACTTAAAATTAATATGATGATTTCTCGATATAAAACTGTCAACAGTTTTGACTAGAGCCAATGTAGAAAGTCTTACTTCGCCCATTAAATTTCTTAAGTACCCTAGCAAAACCACACATTATCAAATAATGGGTAATGTATAGCCATGGATGAATTACTTTACAACTTACTTCATTGATAATGGTTTGATTCTTAGAATTATGCTTTTTGCAGATATGGGATAAAAAAATAATTGATTACTTAAATGATTATGAAGAGATTAATAATAATTTGTTACTTTGACTTTTCATTTTTTAACTTTCCTCTTAATCTCTTATTAAATTTAAATTTAATTTAAATTTTTAATTTTTCAAACCAATTTAGGCTTTTCTACCGAAATTCAAACTAATAAAAACACGAATGCTAGAGTTTCTGAAACTATAAATGCTTGTTATCAATAGATGGCAGTAGTTTTAGAGTTTTAGGGTGATGTGCAATATAAATAAATAAACATCCCGTAGTCTAGAATGGAGATAGATATATGGACATATATTGCAGCAAACGTCAAAATTATCTTATCTTCTGTATAGGTGATTCGATTTCGTAAATATTCATTGCAGGCAATTTATGTTGAATAATTCTCCAGCAAATTTTAATAACTCTCCTGCAATTTTATCAATTATTGCTATTACGTAAAACTAAGCTGTCATTTTCGTTTGACAATTATAAAAAAGACGACACAAACAAAAAAGAAATTAAACAAAACATAACACAGTGCAACACATAAATTGGTTCCTCTTTCGTACCCGGTTTTTTTTGAAGTGTATATCGAAACTAAAATAAATCCGCAACGGACTTGGCCAGATTACATCGAAATTTTTTTTTATGGACACCCTAAGTTTTTGCATCCAAACATGATTTTTTTAAAAAAGGAAAATTTTTATGGAATCCATATATCATAAACCGTTCGGAATTTTGTTTTTATGTCTTTGGCAAAGTTGTAGATCCAAACCAAAGCAAAAAAATTCTCACATGGACCGACCCAAAAAAATTGCATCCACTGCATCAAAATTGCAAAAAATTGGGAAAAAATGCTATTTTTTATGATTTTTTCATGATTTTGTCCTGAAATGGCTTAAATACTGGGAACTTAAGAAATCTTTCTTTAGCTAAATTATATCTAACAACAATATAAACAACCCTAGAAAGCACATCTTTTTGCTCACACTTATTTTGCATAGCCAATGTTTGTCGTTTCGACAAAGAAAGACTATATAGGTTAATGCCGTTTTTGTTGTTACTTGTTTTCAAATTTACTATTTAAACATTTTATTGTTGTAATGCTGATAAATTCCCAGTATTTAAGCCATTTCAGGACAAAATCATGAAAAAATCATAAAAAAATAGCATATTTTCCCAATTTTTTGCAATTTTGATGCAGTGGATGCAATTTTTTTGGGTCGGTCCATATGAGAATTTTTTTGCTTTGGTTTGGATCTACAACTTTGCCAAAGACATAAAAACAAAATTCCGAACGGTTTATGATATATGGATTCCATAAAAATTTTCCTTTTTTAAAAAAATCGTGTTTGGGTACAAAAACTTAGGGTGTCCATAAAAAAAAATTCGATGTAATCTGGCCAAGTCCTTTGCAGGTTTTTTTTAGTTTCGATATATACTTCAAAAAAAAAAACGGGTATGAAGGAGGAACCACACGATGACCTTAAAAATGCTGCACTGTGTAATTAAATTTAAAAGAATGAAATGAATTTTAGCAAATTATTAGAAAAACCAAAAACATTTAATATAAACTCGGCGTTAAGCACATTTGTGCCGTTATTCTGATGACGCTTTGTACTAAAATTTTTTCTTTAATACATATGGGATAGGATAGAAATTATTTATCAAATATTGATTTTTATGCTACGTATGATTTCAATTAATTTATCAGTTTTAAGAGTCATTATTTTATCTAAAATTGTAATTCATTACGTAACCAACTGTCTGCAACTTGTTACTTTATGTTTCAAAATAATTGTGATGGTAAGGAGTATACATTACAAAGTAATGCGTTATGTATCCAATTTTCGGTAACTCATTACTTTATATTGAAAAATAATGATATAGGTAAGGAGTACACATTACGAGGTAGTGCATTAGTTTATCGAACCCTTTAAAAAAGTTTTCCTGGGACGTTTTTTTATTTTCGTGTTGTAAAGCTTCTCTCTGTCAACGGCTCGACTTGGTAAAATATTTTATAATTAATTTACCAGATTTTCATGACTTGAAAATACACTTGTTATACTTGAGATTGCTTCATTTAAATATGTTATGAACAAGACTGATCTGTAATATTCTGTGGGATCATCTGCTTGCAAATTTTAACGGTATACTTTGTGTTCCCACCCGTCATGGTAACTCTGGCTCTATACCATACAGCTTTACGATTTCAGTGGTCTCCATATAAATTATAATAAACACCTCCTTAGCATTTCTCCATATCGAATTCAACATATCAATTACAAAATTGATATGTTCATATGCCTTTATTTTATTAAAATTTACTGACTAATTAAAAAATTGATAGATTGACTTTAAATTTCAACACAAGATGTCGCATGTCCGAATATATTCATATTAATGAGATAATCTCAGCATAATTTTAGTCTTCTTTTATTCTATACTAACAAAACTTTCAAAAAGGTTTTTTTGTAACTTTTTCCTCCCGTACTAACTATTATATACTTTTGTTATTGTTTATATAACAAGGAAGAAAAGAAGTTGAACTCCTAAGCTCTTGAGTAGTTAATATTAGATTTAATAGTGTCATGTAATGTTGAAAACTAAATAAAAAAAAATATTGAAATATTGAAGTACTGACTAATTATTTAAAAAAAATAATTTAGATTTAAATTTGTATGGACTGAGGAGATTTTTTGATTATATTTTAATGAAAAGACTTCGAAAACTCTTTTGCAATTATTATTGTTTTTGATTTTAATTATTTATTATTTTTTTAATATTATTTACTCCTTTTTTTAATACTTTTTACTATTTATTAATATTATAATCAAGAATTTTACCCATCTTTTTGATTATATTAAGTATGTTTAACATTGCGTATACATAATAAGAAATTAAAAAATTACGTATACGCAGTGGTCTCCATTTAGGTTAGACTATGTTAAATAGTGAAACAAACTGAAAATAGACGGCTATCATTATAAGAGTTAAGTATCGACAAATAAACAATAAATAATGTTATTTCAAAAGAGTTTTCAAAACCTTTTTTCATACATAGTATAAAAATAACTTGGCAGACAATACAAATCTAAAAATGCAATATCTCTTTTAAAACGGAGTATACCTCAGTGTTCTACGGCTGAAAATTAAGTTAGATTATCTTGGCGTTTTTTTACAGTGTTATTCATTAGTAACATTTATTTTAAAAAATAGCATTTTCACTTAAAATAATAGCAACTGTTACATTTAAAATTTAAAAAATATTATTTTAAATAAAAAAACACCATTTAAAACTAATAAAAACTTTGACCAAATTAAAAAATATGAATAAATGGATATCACTGAAAATTTTGACATGGATATTAAAAATTCCTGTGATATCTGTGTTGCTTTGGTTTTTCAAAATTCATGGTGTATTGATTTTAAAAATTGAATACTTTTAGCAACTCAAAGTGATTAAGCAATTATTTTTACAAAATCGTATCTCATATGAAAGCTTAGATCGTTTACTTTTAGATAATTGTTTTGAAAATAAACGGTTTGTTTCTTTAGAGAAATATTGCAAAAATGCAAAACGTTATTTATTTGCGAATATTTAAAATAACCATGTCTTTGGTTGATACACCATGAACTACACTCAGAAAAGAAGTTAGTAGAAAAATTTGTAAACGGTTTTCAATGCCACTTTACTATTTTTGTACTGATTTTAATTTAAAAAATTATTATTTGTAAAATCTTTTAGCTATTAACATTTTAAAAATTACAGAATTTTTAAAGAATATTTACAAATTTTTGAAAATCGATTTGCTAAAATTAGCAAAAAAATACTAATTAAAGAGGATATTGATGGAAATGTTATTTCTAACTAAAACTTATATTGCACTTACAAACTTAAATTGCCTTAAAATGTTACATAGGTTGAAAAAGGGATCAGAAGTGAATATACCTTCTCATGTCTAAAAACAGGACATCCACTTAAAATAGAAACAGAAAGTTTTTTTTTAACATAGTTCTTAAAATCAGCCCTTAAAGAATTAAAATTTAACCTTACAAGTTTTTGAAAACAAAAATAACCAAATTAAAACAATATGATATGTTTTTACAATTTTTAAGCCCTTGAATTTATTATTTACATTTGTCTAAAAAATTTTTGAAAAGGTAAATAAAATAAAAAAAATAATATTAAAAAAATTAAGTTGAAATTTTGTACCAACATTGATAATGTTAGATTTGTTTTTGTTTTGCTAATTTAAGCAAACAAATTTTAAATTCCTCCTTACAAAAAATTTACTAAAATTTAGTAGTGGCAGCTAATTTTTCCTACAAATTTTATTGTACTACACATCAGTAGACATGTGTTGCTAAGATTAGCAAAACATACCGCTGTGCTCAAATTAGCAAAATTTGCTGTAAGCAAGCAACATTTTCAGTTGCCATTACAGCTATCATGGGAACTTTTCCGCGTGCAAATTTTTATTCAAATTCAAAGAAAACCATTTCAAAAACAATTAGATTGCTTCATAAACTTTTGGAATGACTCCAAATGTAATTTATATAATATTGGGTTTGTTTTTTTCGATTTAGATCTTTATCTATAACTACTTGTAAATACAACGACTATCCCTACTTAGCTGACTTTTCCTTATTTTTGTACGCAAGCTGTTTTCTTATATGGACTTCGCAGGAACGCAAAATAGAGCAATGCTATTGTTTGTCCTGCTCTTCCTTTACTTATAAACACATAATTTGTTTATTAGCTTTTGTTTTTTTTTTTGATATTATCAAATAAAAACTACAAAAATTTCAAAATATTTTTATGACAAATATTTTTGTTTACATTAAAAAGAGAAAAGCCAATAATTACCATGACTTGGCAACATTTTTATATATTCTAAGTTTTTAAGTAGCTATATGTATAACTTCTAAGCAAGTCTATATCTACTTAAATTTGTATGGAATATTTATATAAAATTCGAAAAAACAAACCTATTTATGGAAATTCCAAAACATCAAATTAAATGAATATTTGTTGATTTTTAATAATTTGTTTAATTGCATTTGGTATTTTTTAATTTAGATTTTTCTTTTAGAAGTATCAATTGTAAAGTTTTTTGCTTTATTTGTAATTTTTTGAATTTAAATTGTATTCTTTTATTTCGGATTTTTTTTTTTTAATTTCAATTGTCATTTTTGGGCAATTTTTTTTTTTCGGCACCAATCAGACCATTTTTCTTATTTGAAGCAATACTTAGGAAATTCTTCCTACTAATTAATGTGTTGCTTTCTATGAAATATGGCAACACTGTAATTAGGTGAGATAATAAATCTTAGAACAGTTTTTGCCCGCTATCTGATGGAGAGTTGGAGAAATGGTTAAAGCTTTTTAGTTCATTACCCTCTTATGTTAGTTATACCTTAGCGGAGTTAAGTGTTGTGGGAACACCGTAGAAAAACATTGCGGTAGGTATGAGGTACAGAAAACTCATAAATTGATATTGCCGCCACTGGGGATCGAACCCGAAACGTTCTGTGTAACAATCCATTATGCTAACCATTACACCACCAGCTCAAAAACGATTTGGTTGGCAAAAAATTCAGTTGGCACACCGTAACTGTTTTCCTTGCGAGCCACCTTAATGTGTATAGAAACTAAACCAAAACCACAATTGCAAAAATGTACATTTATTTAGTACTAAAAAAATATCATAAACAATTAACTCAAACCACAGTAAATTAAAAATGTTTAGAAGAAGTTTATATACAAATTAAATGTTCAATTTAGTTATTTAAAAAAATTCAATTAAAACGACAATGAGAATGTAAGTTATAGCGACACAAATTTTTTACTAAAATGAACACCCAAAAGGTGGATGGTTAAAGGGATGAACGGGTGTTTATCACAAACTACACAATGATAATGTTGATGATGACAAACTATTGTAAAATGAAAGCCATAACAAAATACTGTTGATGAATTTATTGGATCACAACTAAAATGAAGCTTAATATTGCAATGCACAATAACAATTATTCATTTATGTACTTAAGGGAGAACAATTGCAGAACAAACTGAATACAGGACAGTTGTGTAATGACAAATGATTGTTTGTTTAGTGAAAATGTTTTGTGGTTAACTTACCTGGTTGACAGAAGCAACGAAAACCATCCTCTTGATCAACACATATACCATGAATGCATGGTGATGATTCGCATTCATTAAGACTATGTTGGCATAAAGTTCCTGTATAACCGGGTGTGCATTCGCATCTAAATGGAAGATAATGAAATAAATATGAAAACATAAATTTTACTTTACATACAAAAAAATAAAATAAATGACGCAAAAATGAATGTATTTTAATTATAGTTTTAAAAGTTTTTAATTACAAATAAACCATATTTTTCTGTAAAAAAAAATTTATTAATTTTGTTTAAAATTCAAATTCACAGTACTGGAGTACTGCACTCTGCAGAGTGGATTTTTTTTCTTTCTCATTCGCTCTTACATAGTTTTTGTATAATGCCATTTCTATTTTATTACACTTCACTCTGCAACGTGGATTACTTCAGCATTGTGAATGAAGCTTTAAGCTTTCAGTTACAATTCTTACATTTTGTTTAGTTTTACACCAAAAAACACCTTTTTAAGGTTTTTGTGGATTTCCCTCACAAAAATAACATTTCTTTCAAAAAGAAAATCTAATAAACTTTTGTTTTTTCCCCCACTTACCTAAAATGTGTTGAATTTCCCACACAACTACCGCCATTCATACATTCTGCTGGATTACAAGGATCCAATTCATATTGACAATTTTTACCAGTGTAGCCTGTAATGGAAAATAATTGTTATAATTATGCAGTGGACAATATTTTGTAATACAATTTAATACATTATGTTTATGATGTTATGTGAGTGGTTTTTAAATCTAATTAGCATTTTTTGCTTTTATGTAATGTTATTTTCTCTATTACGAGGTTTCTGTATAATATAATAAAAAAAATGTTACAAACAATTCAGCTTCATTTTCACAATATCCATTTAGCTATTAACTGGGACATAATAGAAAACATTTATTATTATTTTAATTTAACAGTTTTATAAAACCAAAAATAAAATTATCTGATGTGTTTTTAAGCCAAAAATTAAGCTTTTTATCTGCAACTATTTTTTTGCGTTTCCAAACTCATTAATAAAATACTCAGTCTAAAATATTGTTTAGATTTCTTAACGTATTATTAGATTTTTATTACATAGCAAATCTTCACATCCTAAAATATTTATCCCGTAGAAAATCTGCCAGATCTTATTATATCAGACTCTGAAATTTGTACAAGAAGTTCCCGCAAAGTCCATATACGAAAACAGCTTTCGTACAAAGACGGCCCCAAATGTTTAAATTGTATTTGTTTACAAAAATGTCAGTCAGGTAAGTAGGGTTAGTCGTTTTTTTACTAGTGGTTACACGCAGAGAAAAAACATGGTTGTAATATGATCACTGCTACTATATTGTGCTTGCTGCAATTGGGTATGGTTGTCACAACCAAGTTAATGGTTTCCTAACAATCAACATGGTCGCTACCATCATTATTAGTAAATATTTTACTATTTTATGATTGGCACCTTCTAATTTTTATCATGATTGCCTGTAACCATACTGTGGTAACAAAAATTCTGACTATGAAAAAAATATGATATTTATGCAACGATAAAATGTTGGCAACAATCAAGTCTGTGATTTTTTCCCTAACAATTTTTCTTCAAAAAGTCCTTAATATTAATTTTTTTTATAGAAAAAAACATTTCTAAAAGAAATATTCTTAAATTTAAAAAGCTGTTTCATAGTTTTTAAGAACTTTTCCTTTAAGATTATCTAGAAATCATAATATAGTTATGAGAGGCCATAATATGATAACATTTTGAGCATACTATGATTACGTGCGATCATATTATGATAAATTCAATATAACATGTTTATTTAGGACCATAATATGGTAATTTTTGAATCATAATATAACTGTAGGGACCATATTATGGTAAAAATATGGTTATTTTATTATCATAATATGATAACCATAATATAGTACGATTATGGTTGGTACAACCATAAACACAAAAATATATGATGCTCTTCGAATATGATTGACCCAACCATGCTTTTTCTTTGCGTGTATAGATACAGATATAAAATTCGAATAAAACGAGCTTATTATATTAATTTAGTTTTAGAAATATAAATTATTATATTTAAAAGTAAATGTATGGTATTAATACACTCTAAAAAATGTTTGTAAAATTACTACTATAAAATGGGTAAAGTTAATTCGGTAAATATAAACACCCAATGCGTAAAACTTTTTTGCACACACTTTCATAACAATTATACACACATTAAGTATTTTTAGACACTATGTGTTTACAATTAGACACATTGTGCCTAAAATTAGTATTATTTTGTTGAATAAAAATTTTACGCACAATGTATGTAAATATACTAACTTATAGTAGTAAAAAAAATATGACATTTTTAAATTATTTTCAATTCCTGGCGATATGATGAAAATGTAGAAAGAAGATAGAAAAAGGTGTAGACAAAAAGGAATACACGCTGTGTGTCAAATTTGACATTGAGTTTGCTTTTGATAATGATACATTTTACTTGATGAGTTCTTCGGCTGCGGCGCATGTATTGAAGCCAGTTCTTGTAACCCATTGAAAGTCAAAGCGGAGGTAAGTAGAGGATGGTTTCAAGGGGGTGTACTTGCTCCTCTATTTTGGTATATCGTGGTCGACTTACTTTTAGTGGAGATTCAGCCTTTGGGTGTGCACAACCAGACTTATGTGGGAGGTTAGATACCTACTGAGTTTTGTTTGCCTAAACGGTAGATTTCTAAATATTGAAATTACGGGCATTTGAACAGTTTGTAGGAAAATGCCAATTGCGTCCCTAGCGTTACCAGATAAGGAACGATAATCCGCATGAAAAATCATTCAGATGTGATGGCAACCAGGGTTCCTCACACTCTCCTAGCAAATATCAGGAGTCTTAGAATTCCGCTATTTAGCAGTACATAAATCTCGGTGAAATTCTGAGAAATAGTATAGATTTTGCATTAAAATGCATTAAAATCGTTATAATCGATCCTCCCTAATCATCATTTTCTCAGAAACTAACAGGAATTTCGCAGCGAAAAGTAGTTTTATTGGATGCCCTTAATATTCCCTTTCACTTGAGTATAATATTTGGTGAAAATAAAATTTTTCATTTTTTGCCAAAAAAGGCAGTGTAAACATCATCCTTTTTTGCAAAAAATCGAAAATTTTTTATTCACTCAATATTTTATTCAAATGAAAGGGAATTTAAAGGGCTATTTAGCAGTACATAAATTTCTGGGAAATTCTGAGAAATAGTATAGATTTTGCATTAAAATCTCTGTAATCGATCCTCCCTAATCACCATTTTCTCAGAAACTAACAGGAATTTCGCAGCGAAAGTAGTTTTATTGGATACCCTTATTATTCCCCCTTATTTTGTAAGTTCCCATTTCTATGTATTGGAAATATTTTTGACATAATTCTTTTTTCCTATTTATCAACATTAATATCACAAAATTTTGTCTGTATGAAAAATTTTGCAAACGATTGAATGCGTTTGCGAACGTTATTCTAGATGAACTACTGCTAATTTCTTAAGTCTCAGGAATCAAACAGTAACCGAAAGTTCTATTGAAGAGGCTTCTGTAACTGATTAATATAAACATTTCGAGGTAAGGGTTGAAATCATTATTTCTTATACATGTTATTTGTATATTTTTACAGTTTGGAAAAACATTGGACGACATAAAGGAGGAAGTCCCAACAAATACCACTACTTCATTGATGATATATTCGTGAGCAGGGTGAGCTTTGGCATACACATATGGCCACATCCATTTGTGAAAAAAGTTATGGGTTTTGATGTGCCAATAGTTGTCAATAGTTGGGTACATCTACATTTAAAGTCTGCAATGTAAAAATATTATCGGCACATCACATGTGACAAGTTAAAAACGTGATGTGCCGGGGACATTTAAATGTGAAATGTGCTTAGACTACTGGCACATGCGGATGTGGCTACATCAGATTACCCTGTTCGTAAGTATCATTTCCTGCTAAAATTAAAAGATATGATGAAATAAGCCTTACGATTACGCTCTTCAAAACTAACTCGAAGTTATAAGTTTCGCACGAAGTTATAAGTTTTGTTTCTCACGAATGAACAATAAGAACAAAAATTAGTTATGTGAAAAATTCTACATATTTTTAACATTTTTTTACTTTTTTTAATGTAATTTTTTCAACTCATAAATATTAATAAAACATATTATTAAAATAACTCATATTAAAATTAAATTTATTGTTTTTATTACATAAAAATTGAGCTGCTGGTGGTGGTTTACGCATATACGCATTTTTAGGGGATTTTTACGCATTTAAAATGAGTTTTAAGCATTGTATGTGTACATTTACAGGTAAAACGTGTTTCTTTACGCACAAATTTGGTAAATTTACTTTTTAATTTAATATATTTTTTTAATTTTTACGTGCTTTCGATGTAATTTTACGCATTTTGTGTCCACCAACTTACGCATAATGTGTGTATTTTTTCATTTACACACATAGAGTAAATTTACCCAACATATAGTAGGAGTACAGTTTCCTACTATAAGTTGAGTAAATTTCAACAGAAATTAATTAGAGTGTAGGATTTTGTATCATATAATCATATCCTTTTTTATAAATTGATTTTTATTGCAAAGAAACATGAAAATTTTTATTATTAAAAATATAGAGAATAAAAATTTAAAAATTTCCACAGAGCCAGAATTTTTATTTTATACCAATACATAGCTTTAGCCATTTAAACTTATGCTGTTCCTGCTTTATTGTTCTAATAAATTTATTCTGTAGAAAAGATATGGAGAATGTGTCAGTAATAGGGCAAGTTTTACAGTGGTTGCTTATGTTTTTTAAACTAATGTGTACTATAAAGAACACTTAAGTAAAATTTTGAAAGTATTTTTTAAGCTGGATAGTCTTAGGACGAATATCTCTACCGTAAATAACGCTTGAAGTGGTTTATAATCCTTAAATCTTTGAAAAGAAGTTATATGTTACTTAAGTTTTCACTATAAAATCAGCCTCGAGTTATTGGTTTTTAAGTGCTCCATATGTTTTCAATATTATTGAACAATTCTTGGTTGATTTGAAATTTTTTTAAATTAAAGAAAATCATTACGGTTTGAATTCAGAATTTACATAATGTTGCCCATATTCCTCTCTTTGCCAAGTTTTAGCCCTGGTAGGCTAACTAGTAATAGTGATAGAGTCTACGCTACAACAAGCCGATAGTCTTCGTTGATAGTGCTTGGTTTGGGTTTTTAGGATATAATTTGTAATTATATGATGATAAATATTTATATAAAAAGTAGGTTTGATTTTAAATTGAGTTATTCTTTAAACTATACGCATTAATTTCAAAACAATTTCCAGTATAGTTTTAATTAATGTGCATAAAAAGAATATGAGATCAAAATTTAAAACAAAATTAAAAATATATTTAAGATGTACAATGGATCACAGTGAAAATGGTCCACCTGTATTCAACCACTTTGAACTGTAAAAAGCCTAAGAAATCAATATGAACACAAAAGAATAAATACTATATTAGTTAATTTATTTTATTTAAAAAATATATATACATAAAAAAGTTTATTAATTCAATGTCACTTTGTTAAGAAACTAACATTTGCAAAATAAAAGAATAATTCACGTCACAGTGCAAATGGTCCACTTCAGCTTATATTAAATAAAATATACAAAGTTTATTTTTTTCTATTTTGTTGTATATCCTTTTTGACGAATAACTAATTTTAGACGACTTGGAATAGATTCCACTAACTTTTTTATGTATTCCGGATATATTTTATCCCATTCCTCCAAGAGGGCATTTTTTAAAATAATTTTTGATTGAAATATAATGTTTCCGTATTTCAATTTCTAATTTCTGCCACAAATTTTCAATTAAATTCAAGTCTGTGGACTGGGGTGAGTTTTTATTACTCTGAGACAGCGATACAGCAGCCATTCTTTAACAATTCCAGCTGTGTGTTTTGGATCATTGTCCTGGTAGAGAAAAATAGTGTCGAGTAAGTCAAGTTTTTCAGCACTTTGTTTCATGTTGTTTTTCAAAATATTTAAATATTGCATTTTCTCCATATTTCCTTTAACAAAGTGCAATCTACCAACGCCAGCAGCCGAACAAGCACCCCAAACCATCACATGTCCAGCACCATGTTTAACTGTCGGACGCAAATGTTTCGGATTCATCTTCTGATTGGGTTTTCTCCATAAGTTTATTCTGCCATCTGACCCAAAAAGGTTATACGTGCTCTCATCTGTAAATAAGACGTTCTTCCAGAATGAAAAATCTTTCCCAGCGTAGCTGTGAGCAAACTGAAAACGAACTTTTTTATTCTTTTGGCTTACAAAGGGCTTCTTGCGTACGATTCTGCCATTCAAACCATTTTTTCAAAGGACTCTTCGAATTGTTTCGGAGCTGCACTTTATATTTAAGTGTTTCTCAACCATATCCCGTAGTTTTGGTGCTCTCAGCATAGGATTAATCTTGATTTGATTTGATTGACCATCGAAATTTCTTGACGTTCGCTGAATAGCTTTTTTGGGCTAATAAACTAGCCCTTCATGTTTTCATCATTCACCGGTTTAAAAATCGATTTCGCTCTGACTTTTTCCATGTTTATAATGCTCAATTAATAAATTTCGAACTTCGATTATTGTATGGCGACCCATCTTGGAATTTTTATTTTACAACTAAGGGAACAGGTCTAAACCGTGTTTGTTTGAATGCATAAATATAAGCAAAGGAAAATAGAAGGAAAAAAAAAAATACAGAAGAATATGAAATAGTTCCGTTATGTTCCGATGCTCTTTATTGTGGATCATTTGCACTGTGACATATATTTTTTTTTATTTCGTTTAATGTTTTATTTCTGTGCAAAATTTTACTGGATTATTAAAATTTTTTATGTGCCTATAATTTACATAAAATAAACTATCTAATTTAGCCTAATTTTTTTGTATTTATACTGATTTCTTACACTTCTTACAGTTTAAAGTGGTTGGTCACCAGAGAACTGCAAATGCTGATTGCAAAACGTTCATACGCAATCAACACAAGAATAAATATGTGTTTGCGTTCAATCGTTGAATATACTCCAACACACATATTTGTTGATGATTTTAAATCAATCAAACGACGTGTAAATTGTTGTCACTGATTTATAATCATCGGTCGTTTTTATACCATAGATTTTATTCTGTTCGTTTGAGTCAACAATAATTATTTTGATGTAGAATAAATCAGAAAAAGTAATAAATAAAGCGTATGTGTGTATTCATAATTAAAACAAAATAGTTTCTTATCTATAAAAAGGGGGTGGTTTTGTATAAACACATTTCATAAATTAGGGTGGATCTAAAATCCGTTTTTTTAGAATTTTTATTAGTAATACCAAAAATATTGTTCTTTGTGAATTTTTTTTTTTTTTTTAAATTTAGGTCGATATCTTAAGCTCTCCCAATCCGGTTAAAGTTAAATATTGCCTAATTTTCCAATTAAAATAGAAGAAAAAAAAAATTTTTAAAAATATATTTTTATTTCGCAAAGAATATTTTTAGTATTGTATAACTAATAAAAAATCCAAAAAAGCGGATTTAAGTCTCACCCTAATGTACACAATATAATTTATGAAATGTGTTTCCATTTTGTTTTGATTATGATTACACTCATACGCGTTGTTTGTTGTTTTTTCTGATTTATTCAACGCTGGCTTTTTGTTGAGTGATTACATTTGCATAAAACATAATCGATTCAAACTGATCCCAATTACGCGTTCAGTAACATGATGCTGATTTTATTCTACAGTGAATTTTGTTGAATTATTAAAAATGAACAAGAATTTTTGTGTATGATTAAATCAAGAAAAAAGTTGATTTTGGAGTTCTCTGTTGGTCACAGGTGGACCATTTTCACTGTAAGTAAAAATTTAAATTGCTAACGGCTTATATAAGTAAATTTCTCAAATCTGATCTTAATTTTTATACAAAATAAATAATATTCTTATTTTATTTCAAAGAATTAACCCTTATGTGCTGATGGGGTCTATGTGACCCTATGTTTAAAAAGTACTGATATTTTCTCCGTTACTTTTCTGAAATACAATAAGAATATTATTTTAAGACCTAAGAATATAATATAAAACAGTTTCATCAATATCCCTTCAGAAATATATACTATATATATACTAATATGTTAAAAAAACTATAATCTTATAAAATTTGACAAAATAAAATTACAAAACTCTGTTTGTAATATTGAACATCTTTCAGAGAATATTTTTGTAAATACAAATAAAATTTTCTTAAAAAGGCACCAACAATGGATTTTGCATATACAAAAAAGAGGGTTATGCGGCACCTCTTTCCGATATCTGAATTTTTGTAATACCCAGTTCCAAAACTAAAATATTTAATATGAAGTTTGGCACCGATTGGATATAGAAAAGTTAAGGCGGAAATCGGTTGATAATTTAAATAGTGAACGCAAGGCAAAAAAAAAAATACTTTTTTAAGATTTTTAGAAAAATTTGTAACTAAAGATATTTTTTTATACGAAATGATAACATAATTGAAATGCATACTTAATTATCTTTCTTCAAATGCATAACAAATGGAAATTGGCTGAAAAACATCTAATTTTTACCCTATTGATCAATCGAAATTTTCACCAAAATGGTGGTTCTGGTAAAACCACATTTCGCAAAATTCTGCATATTTTTGGTGGTTGTAATCGTTTAACAGAGGCTGGAATAAGGAAGTTAATCAGAAAATTGTAGTTTACTGAAAATCTTTACATTCCTTCCGTGTCACTGTTAGGTGCACATTATGAGGCTGAAAATGTGCTTACCGTCAATGGATTACGATATCATGACATGTTGGCATATTGTTAATAATATATACTGTTAATAATAATATATTGACGATATGTGGTTTCAATAAGACGGTGAGCCGTGTCACACAACCAACTAAACAATGAACTTATTGCAAAAAAAAAAATCCCCGGGAATAACAATTCCACGAAGATCTAAAGCAATTTTGCGACAAGATCACCTAATTTAACTCCTTTGGACTATTTTCTGTGGGATGATATCAAAAAAAGAGTTTCCCAGAAAAAAAAGGGATTCAACTAATTACCAGCCTATTTACTCGCTTAATTACTTTTGTTCGGATGTTTCAAAAGTAATGAGTACTAATGATCTTCTCACTTATAAATAACACAAAGTAATGGGTAGTCATTACCCTCTTACTTACCAACAGCCAAAAAATAATGAGTACATATTACATTTTGGACTTCGCGAACAAACGTAATTTAGCAAATAAATAGGCTGGTAAGTATTTAAAACCATGTTTTTGCTGGATTATTAAAATAAACCAGAAACAATGAAGCCTTCGATGTAAAATTGCCGAGATAAAATTTCACCAAAAGAATCGATACAAACAAATAATTAATATTTTTATTCAAAATTAATGTTCAATTTGTATTTAAAATGAAGATTAAATTTGAAAGACCCATATAGAGTGAAAAAAACTGTAATACAAAGTAAAACAAGTTTGTGTATTAAAAAAATGTATTAAAGAGAAAGAAAACAAGTAAGAGCGGAAAATTCGGCTATGCCGAATCTTATATACCCTTCACCATTGTTGGGAAAAAACTGAAGTTTATATATGGACATATATGGAATGTACAGATTTATATACGGGCGTCTTTAAGAGGAAATTAATTATTTAATTTGGTGATAAATCTTGGACTCGGGAAGAAAATTATATTTTGGGCTTAACTTTTTTGTATCTGAACCGATATTTCCGAGTTTTTTAGCAAATATGTTATACTAAAGATTTTCGATCTTTTGCTATATAAGACGTATCCATAGGTCTTATTACAGCTCTTAAGTTTTAGTTTTTATAAAAATTTTGATGTCCATTTATGTAATATTTAATTTCGGTCTTAAAGTAATCTATTTTGTGTCACGCCCAATTCACATATCCCGCCCACATTTGGTCAGATGTTGTGTATTGATAACCAAGATGCTCGTACCTTATTTTGGAACCTTTCCTCTTCCCGTTCTTCCGTACGTATTTGTTATGTTAAAAAAATAAAAAAAAAAAAACAATTAAAAAAGTCTTAATAAAATGTAAAAAAAATTGTACAAAAAAAAGAAAATAGACGGGGATTGATGACGCGACTAAAAGAAAAAAACTATTTATGACAAAGCTCTTAGACCACCGAGCCATTGAAGCACATACGCAATCTTCGTTAATAAAAGTAAATAAACAGTTTTCGTTCAAAACTAATTTGTTTGGTTCTTAGGTAAATCTGTGTATGTGTTTGTTGTTTGTGTATAAAAGGTGAAGAGGTGAAAGAAATAATATTTAATTAGTACTAGAAATATTTACCCTGTTAAATTATACATTTTCTCCGTTTAAAGAACTAATTCTTTTTTTTTGAACTATCTATCTTAAAAGTTGATATTTGATTTAAATTTTTCCAAATCTAATCTATTTTTACTCCTAACATGGAACAAATTCCAGAAGTTTTTAGTAGGTCGGTTATAACTTACAATTTAAGACCGTGAAATGGTTGCTATATAAGCTTTCATGGAATTCGAACAAGATTTAAAATAAATGAAATCGAAGACCGATTTTAAAAGGGTTTCCTATATACTCTATGTGGTCTTGTATATTTATTTCAATTCATTACATACAATAAGACACACTTACATCAACGCCCTTAAATTGTCGGGTAATACCAAACAAATTATTTTAATAATTCAATAGGAAATGCCCTCAAAATGTGTTTTTATAGTAATCATAAAAAACTGAACTGCGTTTGTCTAAAATAAATAAAATTAATAAAATATAGAATTTATTTATGATGGTTTACTAAAAAATTATTTTATTTTGATAGTACAGATGCAACTTTTTTGTTTAATTTAATAAATTGTTTTAAATAATTGCTTTCAATTTATTCACGTAGATATCATGCAGAGATTTTTAAATTGTTTTATTTTTTTACTCCTACTTTACTGATTTTACAGAAAAAAATACCCCTTTCACTATTAATGAATACTTTATGATCTTTTCATATTTTTAATGTTAGCACTGGACACCAAACTGTTTTTTGTTGTTAAACCTTTTTCAATTATTTTATGTACACCATATAAACTTTGTGCGAAATTTCGATGCGCTAAAAGGAAAAGGCATTTTTTATGAAAGGATTTTATAATATAATTAAATAAGTACCAACATGGAAGGTACTTCAAGCAAATCACATCGATTTTGATTAAAATTGGATATGCTGCAAAAAAAAAAAAATGTTAAGATCGAACTGTGTTTGCTTGTAGTCAAAATATATGTTTTTGAGCATTTAATATTTTATTTAAACGAACATATATTTTGTTTTTCTTTGCTTTTACGCGAATTCGCATTTGAATGAATTTTACCTCAAGCCCTTTTTTATATTTTTTGGATAAACTTTGCAATGCTGTACTAAAACATAGGAATTATGTTTATCAAACTTCGATTGTTAAAGAATACATTGTTATTTTGAAATTTTGATTTCGAAAAAACCAAGAAAAATAAACTTTCTGTTCAATTGCTACCAATAGACAGAAACAACAAAACGAAGATAGAAAAGAAAATATGGAATCTTGAATAAATAATGAGCCTTTCACAGAATAGGCCTTCACTAGTACACGAACTAATATTCCGATTTCCAATGTCATACCGCTAAAACCAATTGTGGGCAGCTGGTGTCATTTGGTTGAAACGTAAACAACAATACCAATTATTGCCTCGAAAATGTGTTTTAGTGGGGAATTCCTATTCAAAAAGAGCGGCCGAGGGTCATCAAATCTTACAAGTTTAGTCGAGCATGCTCTATCTGAAAAATCGTGTGGAGATGGTTTGTTCGCTTTAAAAGTGGTAATTTTGAGCAGGACAAGGAACGGCTGGTTGAATCCTCATAATTTGGAATTACTGCTCTATGTGGACGAACGTCAAACGCTTTAGGAGTTGTCAGAATAATTGGGAGTGGATCAGTTGACAGTCATCAAATGCCTAAAAGTCATGGGATTGATCAAAAGCAAGGAAACTGGGTGCCATACGAGTTGAAGCCGCCCGAAGTCGAAAGTCTATTTTTCGCTTGCCAACGCCATGGCTAATCGAACGCCAAAAAAAGGAAGGATTTTTTAGATCGCATTGTAACTACCGATAAAAAGTGGATCCATTACGATAACCTCAAGTCATTGGTTTTGTCCGGACAGCCATCAACATCCTTCGCAAAGCCGAATATTCATGGCATGAAGCTGATGCTCTGTACAGCTGATGCTGGACCAGCGCGTTGTGATCTATAACGAGCTCCTCAAACCGAGTAAAACGATAACAAGGGAACGATATCGCACTCAGCTAATACCTTTTGGCAGCGATAAAAGGCATGACAATGTGATTTTGCAACACGACAATGCTCGGCAAAATGTTGCAAGACCATTCAAGAACTACTTGGAAACGCTAAAATGGGAAGCTCCATCCCACCCAACGTATGATCCAGTCATCGCGCCATCCGACTACTACTTGTTTCGGGCGATGACTCATGGCCTGTCCCTGTAGAAATTCCCTTCATATGAACAATTCAAAAAGTTGATCTATGATTCTATTGCCTCAAAAGACAAATAATTTTTCCAAGCTGGTATCCAAAAATTGCTAGAAGGATGGTAAAGAAGTTATGGCCAGCGATGGGCAATACCTTGAATAATATATTTGTAACCATTTACCCTATGGGATAACTAAAAATTGAGAAACCAAATGTAAATTGAAATGATAATGTTTTTAAATTAAAAAATATTCAATTAAAATTTGGACAATTATATTAAAAAAAAAAAAAAAATAGATAATATTTATGAATTTAAACTGAGAAAAAAAACATTCTAAATAAGAAATTTAAATTAAATGAAATTGCAATTATTATAAACAATAGCGATTTAATAGTAAAAATTTTAGAAACGAAGAACTTTAAAAAAAGAGTAAAGGAATGTAAAAAGTGATTAAACGGAAAAAGAGAAATTAAACAAAATACCAAATGTGATCATTATTTTAAAACTTAAAATTCGAACTATTTTAAATAAATAAATAAATAATTATAATAAATAATTATAATAAATTTTTAATAAAAAAGTTTTGTGAGATTTTAGCACATTTAATTACTTTAATACAATTTGTGTTATATATTTATTTATTTTTTATTTATTTATTAAGAATAAAATCAATTTGCAATAATATTACATTTTCAGGAACTGGCTGCAGAGGTATTCGTCCTTGCAATTTGTGTTTGTCCCGATAAACATAAATTCTAAACCAAGAAGATCGAAGAAAAATAAATAAAATTTTAAAAATTTTCCCTTTAAATTTTTAAATTAAAAATTCAACTAAATGCTACAATATAGACGTTTTCCGAAGCATATTTGTACCAATTCACTGATATGTGCTGGGTCTGTCCAGTTTTCACCAGTCAAGGTTCAAGTTTTTCACACTGGTCTAGAACTATTTTAAAATGTTTCCTATAAAATTTTTAGTTTAGAAATTCAACTAAAAGTTACAATAAAGTGTTTCGATGTTGTTCGAAGCATATTTATAGGATTTCACTGATATGTGCAGGATTTGAACTATTTTGCCAGTCTTTCCGACCGGTATACTTCGGGATCTCCTCTCTATCACTTTCAACGGGATCTCCTCTCTATCACTTTTAGAAATTTTATACAAATCAGAAATTTAAGTTTGGAATACTTTTCTTGTTTTTCCAAGCCCAAATTAGGGGAAAATATCGTTGAATAATTCTTTAATTTTGAGTCGCTTGTCTAGAATAGGTTTAAATGGATAATGGATAAGCAATGAATAAAGAACTTTGCAAGGTATAATAAGTATTATTTTATCGTAATATTTAAAACCAAAGTTACTAAAATTGTTATTTTACTATAACGACGGTTTTCCGTTGGTGTTTTTTTTTTGTTAGCACCTTTAAACATATCACACTAAACATAGTTACAAATGTTGTATCGTACTATTATCTATTGTTTTTCAATTGAAATTTAACAACTCTGTTTCCCATTGTACATTACAACACATACAGCAAATAGAACACCTCTTATAAAATTCTTAAATATATTATACAATTTTGTATGGCCGTTAAACGATGGTTTGTTGTAGTTGTTGGGTTTTGCTTTCGATTTTTTGCGGTTTGTTTCTTCTTTGTTTATCATTAAAATTTTATAATAATTTTTTTTTCGGGATATTTAAGCGTTGCGGGCGTTTATCTTTTTTTATTATCTCTATAAGGGTTTTTTTTTGTTTTTTATATATTTTTTGCTCTGCTTTACCAAAGATTTATGATTTCTGGTTTATTTTTGTAATTTGCCTTGGATTTTTTTCAATCTGTTCTTTTTTATGTTGTTTGATATATTTGCCTTGAAGTTGTGTTGCAGCGTGTTGTTTTAAAAGTATGTCGTTGTTTGTTTTTATATATTTACAATGCAATGAACAGTGGAAAGAATTAAAATATTTTGTTAGTAATTTAGGTACGAAATTTCAAACAATTAGAATTTTATAAATAGCCAAAAATTATTTCGTACTTAAGCTTATTAGTAGCTTTCCTATTAGTCGCTTAGGCATGCAAGCAATTTGAAAGATTACAAATATTCTATTTATATACTAATTTTGAAAACAGTGCCAGTGTTATTTGTATCTGAACATTTTAATAAATCATTATTAAAATAATGAGGTTTCAGTATTTTGCAGTATAATACTCAGTATATGACAGAAAAAAGAAATCTAAGATTAACCGGGTTTTTATCCAATGTTCAGGGGGAAATATATTTTGCCAAAATTGTTCTTTTTCGTTTTGGTTATTTTTTCGTTTTTTTTAAATAATTTTAAAATTTCTTTTTGAGGAACTGTACTGTATTAAAGTTTAGAAACATATTGTTTTTTTCCGATATTTGTGGTTTCTGGGATTTTAGCGAAATTTTGCCAAAGTTTTTTTTTTGTTACTTGTTTCAAAAAATTGGTAAACCAGTGCAAGCAACTATAGGGAAAGTTTTAAACTGGACAACTACTGTCTAATGACTTTTATGTGGTTTTTTCTGTTAATTTCGAAAACGTTCGACATAGAAAAATATTAAAAATTATCTTTTATACCGCCCTTTTTACCGACTACACATCGGTGATGGTACTTAAAAGTATAGAATCAACCTTGGCTATGGGTTTTCTAATACATATCAGGGTTTCCCCAAAATCACCCAGAAGGAATTGACGACACTCGATTTTGCAATATTTTTTTATTGAAACACTTATTTAAAAAAAAGAAAAAGTATGTTCATGCCTAAATTCAGCAACCCAATTTTTTAATATTGCATACGAAGGAGTACTTTCAGCTAACACATTCACCATAGCATTATGAATTTCTAGTCCTTATAAACGTTTCTTATGTAAATATTAAATGACAACACGAATTTCTATTTTATCCATATTAAAAAATATGCTGTAGTGTTTTTTTCCAGATTTAAATGAAAGTTAATACACTTAACTTTTTTTGTTTATACCGGCCTCTCTGTGTCAGTCTAAGAACATTTTGTTCGATCTCGTAATTACAAATAAAACTATAGTTTTGGATTTTTTTTACACTGAACAACGTCTTTGTGAAACGCGTGGAAGGTGTTGAAAACGTGAAACATGTATTTACATTGGCAACATCTATCATCTTTCATCTGCCATTTATTCAGTTTAAAAAAAATAAAAGAAAAAGACGAATATTTTTTGTTAAAAATAAAAATGGGTTTAGAGAAATCATTTATCATTGGAGTAGTTGTTGCTTTGCAAGAAAAAACCCGAATTTTAATGCAGTACATTGAAATATTAAAGACTATTTTGGAAGAAGATGATGATGAAGAAGAATTAATAAATTTTGCTATTTTGGGTGTAATTAGAAAACAAAAATAGTCAAACTCCCAAATTACCAGGGGGAAGTAGAATTAGCAAATGTTGAACATTTTGCATATTTTATTTATTTGTATAAAATGTCCATTCCAGAAAATATAAAGAACATATGTGCTCTTAAAGAAATTTCTAATGTGGAGAGAAAAGAGCCTTGAAACTCTTTTGACCAAAAACGGTCTAATTTGTAGTTTTTTAAATTTTCAACTTTGAAGGCACGCCATTTCAAAGCTGGCAAAAGAAAATCATCATGTTTCGTTATTGAAGAAAAAGCACAGTTTATTGCATCCTTAAGGAGATAAGCCATAAGTTTGTTATATGCGTTGGTAATTATAGGGTGTCTTAGTAAGAATGCACTTTTTTATTTTAAAATAAAAACACATATTTTTAAAGATACACGTAAAATAGTTTGTAAGTTAAAATAACAGAAAATGTCTTTTAAAAAAAATGATATTTCTTTTAAAAACCGGTCTACTTAATTTTCATTTAAATTAAATGCCTTTTGTTATTTATTTTTAAATGTTAATTAAACAACTGACACATTAGTAAGAAACAACTGATATAATCAGTTAAAATAAATGTCAAAATTTTACTTACCAATTTCTTAAAAAATAAATGTTTTTAATCATTTATTTGAAATTGTTTCGCATTTTGTATTTTTGGTTTTTTTAAAAATACTTGTACAATACAAAATGTATGTATGCATAGCTATAGACACTTTTTGTGTGAATGTGTTTATATATGTATGTGTGTTTATGAAGTTTTTGTAATTTAAATTGAAATATTTTATATATACAACCAATTTAAATAAAAAATCATTTTTTTGATAACTGTTACGGACACAAATAAGCCACAAGTTTCTGTTTTTTATTAAATTTTAAACAAATTAAAAAAATAAATGCAATTGGAAAAATCGGTAAATGATAGTAAATAATTTCGAATAAATGTATAAAAAAGTTAATATAGATATTTCTTCGAAAAATAAATGTATTTTCCTTTATTTTTAAATGGAACGGAAAACTTTTTTATTAAACTACAAACAGTAAACTACATAATATTCTGAGTGTAGTCGTGACTTTTTTATTGGATTGTAAAGAAGACATGTTCCTGTTAAATATGGAATAAAATATCCTTCAATTGTCCCCCACGGCTTTGATTACAGGCCTTTACTCTTTTCGTGAAATTTTCAATGACTTTTTCACAGAGATGTGGCTGTATCTCACCAATGATGCGTTGAACCTCGTATTTGAGCTCAGGAATTATTTCTAGTTTGTTCGCGTAAACTTGTGATTTCACAAAACACCGAAGAAAGAAATCGTACGGGGTTAAATCGCATGGCCAGTTGACATCCAAATTTCTGGAAATAATTTTTTCTGGAAATCGTTGCTGCAATCAATCGGTTGTTTCTTGCTGAAACTACATGTCGTCCAGATCGTAGAGCGCTTCATTTTTAATAATCGGAATAAACATATGTGACAGTTGCAAAATTTAAAAGTTGCCACTTGCACAAAAAAAAAAAAAAAAATTACACTAAATTTAAAAAGTGCTCTTTTACTGAGACACCCCTTTAGATAACAAAAACTTTAGAGTTTTCAAAATAAGTTCAGAAGTGAGAACGTCTGCGCAAAAGCCCTTTAACCCTAATTTTTTCATTATTTGACTTAATTAATACAAAATATTTTAAACGTGCCAGAATTTAAGGCAAAATCGACTCATCTGTTGTTTTACAAATAGTCAAGAGATGACGTTTCAAATGTTCTTTTTGCATATAATTTCTGTGCATTGATTTAAAATTCATGAACATATAAACCCCATTATTTTCATACTACTTATCTCAAGCTTAGGCCACTTTTTCGCTGACGGCCTCAAAAATAAAATTGATAAGCTTTAAACTTGGCAAAGTCCTTAAAAACCCTAAGGGCTTTATTTGTATGCAATTCCATAATAATTTGACCTGCCGCTAAGAAATGGCTAAATAATTCACAAAATATTTAAAAAATTGTCCCACTGTGCAATGTAAAACGTATAAGTGTTTTTGTAAAACCCTTTACAGCATTTTGTAGAATAATAAAGGAAATAAGAAAAATAAAAAAAAAAATTTATTTAATTGAATTTAGTTTGTGATACACAGCTTGAACTTAATGATATACCCTACAGTAGATATTATAAGTTATAAGTTAATAAGAATTAATTGTTTAGCGCCGCAAATAACATATCTATATATAGAATCGAGTTTAGGAAAACTATAATTAGTTTTAAGCCATAAATTTAAAACAATTTTTAGTCTAAATCATAGATTTTAAAATAAAGAAATAAAAAATATGTGTACAGTATTAGTTAACCAGATATTCAAACAATACTTTCAAAACTTACCATTTCTAAGAATTATTCTTGACCATTTGTAATGTCTTACTGTAAATAGCTTTTTGTACATTCTTTTATTTGAATGCCATAAAAGTATAAGCAAATTTAGATCTGATGTACAGAGTAATGATATGGTTTAGGAATTAAGTTTTGTACAATGCAAATTGAATGAATTTTTGGTTTTGTCTTGTGGTGGCTGTAAGTGGCATGTTGTTTGTTTTTGGTATAACAAAATATATTTCCAATTAAGTGCATGTGGTTAAAATTTTTGCCATTGCAGTTTTATAGTGTTTAGTACTCTTATTTTTTTCATTTAAAATTTGTATATAAATTTTGGCTTACTAATATTTAGTTTGGATTAAACTTTCGCTTAATTTGATGTTAAACAAATATTTTCATTTGTTAAATATAACTTACATATTTGATTGGCCCAAAAAGGATGAAATTTGTAATGGTCGTGTGGACTATATACAAAAATAGTTCGATTCGTTTGAAAGGTAAATTGATGCCGTTGTAGTATTTTGTTTGTCCTTGAACCGAAGTAAAAACTTAATTTAAAATATTTTAGTCTTACTTTCAGTTTATTATTAGCAGTTTTAGTTCGATCAAATATGTTGTTTTTAATTTAGAAAATATTGTTAATTTAAAAATAATTCTCTTTAGAAATTTTAATTTAGACACTTTCTCCCATCCAAACCATGCACCGCATATAAAAAATTTCTTTATAAAATATTTAGTCAATTTTGTTTTTTATTGAAATAGCTAAATTTATTATAAATCGTACCTGAAGGCCACATTATTCGTTAGAGGATTAAATAGTATCCCAGCAAAAATGAAGCTGCCAAAGAAGCAATAAAAGCATTACTACTATGGCAAAGGCATCACTTCTTTACTAATGGTTTTATCGATGAAGTTAACATTAGCGTGTCATAGGATGGAAGTATTCAAATATAGCTACTAGCATTGCTTATACTTTACTCTAAGGAAGTAATGATAATACAATGATTAGGTATTCTGATGCATGAGTGGAAAATGTTCATATATTCTGTAGTATATTTCATTAGAATGCAGAAAAAATAAGTTTAAAGAATCGAAATTTATGCATTGATATAAAAATACTCTTTATTAAAACAAATAAATAATTCTGCAATAGTGAAAAAGCGTTTTTAAAACATTTTTCAAAAATTTTAATGAATTTTAAGATAAATTTTAAAATATTTTTGGATAATTTAAAAACTGGTTGTACAATTTGAAAAAAAATTTTAGACAATTTTAAAATATTTTTGAATAATATTAAATAATTTTTGCACAATTCTAAAACATTTTTGGGCAATTTGAAATAATTTTTACACAATTTTAAAATTATTTTGATAAATTCTGAATTAAAACTGGATATGGTGTAGTGTTAATTAATTAACATAATGCAAAAATGCACAGATTGTGTCGTCAAAAAAATATTTAAGGCTGAAAAAATGCAAATGACAGGCCAGCTAGTTTCAATTAAAGTTTAAAAAAATCTTTTTTTCTTGATCTTTTAAAACTTTTATAACAATTTCAAAACTGCATAAATTCTAACCCTCATGAAATTTTAAACTAAAATATAAAAAATGAGTTAATAAAAAAATTAAAAAATTGCATCAGGACTATTTTTTCAATTTGCATTTATGCTTTAGATTCAAAAAATATACGATATACCATAACTTATGCTTCAGAAGTAATGAAGAGTGATTTTTAAAGGTATGCATTGGGTTTATATCCAGATCACTGCATTTGAAATATGAACACATGAACTCTTTTGGAAGTGCCTTAGAATAACACCAAAAATCATAAAAGAATGTCAACTGAAGTTTAGGAAGCAATGAAAGAAGTTGTAGTCACAGAATGACTACCATTTTTTTTTTGCTGGGATTATTATAATTAGAGCAATAATAGTTAATATGAACGGTGATAGTATTTTGTGTTTATTTTACCTAAAGATTAAGAACCCATTAACTCGATAAAAACTAGAAAACTGTACTGACAATGCTTTTTGGCCAAACAACTTGTATTTAACGATCACAGTACGTATGAGTGATATTCATATTACATTTGTATTAATCATATGGCTTGATGTACATACATTTATTTATTTTTTTTTTTTGCCAATGATTTATAAATCAGTGAGGAACTGCTTTTCATCTATTACCTACTCAATTATTTATTTAAAAACGCAAACTAATATTAACAAAACCCACAATAATTTAAATACAATAGCATATGTAAAATAAGTTTTTGTTTTCATCAAAGATTAAAAGCCTAGCGTGATTTCAGCAAAAGCACATAAATTTAATTGTTTCAACAGCTAAGTTAAAAAGAAAACTAAAGTTTTAACAATCACTATAACTTGAGCTGGCATCAAATTTCAACAGCAGTAGTGGCATAGAAAAGTTTGTTTTTTGAAAATGAAAAACAATTCGAAAAACTTTCAGTTTTAAGAAACAGCAATAAAGAATCAAGCGATAAAAACAAAACTTAAGCAAATTGTCATTCACACTACACAAGCTCTAGCTTGCTAGCAATAACATCGGTTTTTGTCGTTTAAATGGTAGCTTAAAAAACAAAATGGAGAAAGACTGACTAGCAATAGCATCGTTTTTCGTCATATAACTGATAGTTTAATAAAACAAAACAAAGAAAGACTAACCAGCAATAGATATTCAAGTATAGCTAAAAATAAAAAAGAAAACAGACACAAAAAATTAAAAATCGCTATTTAAAATGCAACGTTGAAGATTTCCTACAATTACAGGCGGCAAATGTCAAAGAATATAACCGAATTTCTTGCCAACTGAATGTTTTCGTTGAAGACACCGATATATTTAATTGTAGCAACCGAAATTCGGCTAATGCAATAGAATTTCGATTGAAAACAAATATTTCGATTGTATCAGGAAAATATTCAGTTGGGACAACCAAATAATTCAGTTACTGCAACCAAAATATTTAGTTGGCAAGAAATTCGTTTTACATGATGAATCTGTTCTCTCTGAGTATGTCAAGAATTTACGTTACTCACTCTGGGAGCTGGGAAGTTATATTTGGTAGCCATCTGCTAACACGGGGTTTTTGAAAATTTCTAGGGAAAGGGGCAGAAAGGGGGAAACTCCCCTTTGATGTCCTCTCCGAACTCCTTTGACTAAAAAATCAAAATTTTTAATTTGCGTTCCCTGCAGCATTATCCAAATCACTGATAAAGTATATTTTGAAAATTTGTGCAAGAGATGTGTTAAAAATGGGAATTTGAATTGCGAAAAATCTCCCCCTTAAGGGCACACCCGAAACGTTGGAGCTAGGAAGTTTAGATTTGGTATGATAGCTATGTTACTGTTATAGACATCAGCTAAGACGGGATTTTAGGAAAAATTTAACAGATCTATGGGCCGGTATTTTATATAAAACTTATATAAATTTATAATAATTTATAATTTTTGTGTAAGAGTAATTCCATATGAAAGCGATCACCTTTTGGACGACCCCTCTCCGATTTTAAAATAAATAGTCTCAATCGATTGCCCAGCAAAAAATAATGTACCTACATTTTTTTTTTTTTTTATAGTGACTGGTTTAGTGGTGGTGTACACCACTGTCATGTGACAAAATTGAAGAATTCTTCATAAGGGACCTCATTGAAAGTTGTTTTAAAAAAAACTACTAAAGCGATCGCAACGAGTGATAGCTCGTTGGAAAGGTATTGAATCAGGCTTTAATTGAAAAATAAAATTTTCCTAATTTTTCTCAGAATTTTACCTTTTTTCCCATGAAAATTTAATTTCAAATTTTCCACAGAAGCTCCTAAATTTTCCGGCTAATTTTATTTTTTTTGGATTCCTCCTAATTTTTGCTTTAAGAATCAGCAATAAAAAAATGGGCCCCGACTCCTTGTTTGGACAGGAGAAGAGCATTTAAGAGACCACCTTGTTCTCATTGTTTTTATATTTTTTATAATTGAATTATTTTTAATTATTTAACATTATTTTATTTTATTATTAAAAATACATTTTAAAAATTATTTTACAGTTAAAAATACATTTATGAAGAAAAAATCAATTTTTTTTTAAGAGCCCCAAGTTGAGTGTGTAGTGAATATGGTCTGCCTGCCTTCACAAGATCGGCCATAAATCCATGGATAATAGCAGCAGTGGCATGTAATGGCACACCAAACCCGACTGAGGCTACAGGTCATAAAATGTTTTGTAAATTTTTTAAATTACCAGGTAATAAATATTTCGCCTAAAATGACACGTGCAGAAACAAGTCATAAAACACGGATTTTCCATAAATATGGCGAAATATTTATTACCTGGTAATTTAAAAAATTAACAAAACATTTTATGACCTGTGGTCGGCTAATTGGCAGTAACCAATCAGTTGAATACTAAACGTGAAAGTGTTAAAGTGTTTTTTTTTTGTAAAGTAAAGAGTGAAGCTGTAAAGATAATTTAAAGTAAAATGAATAAATTTTGCTGCAATCCGTTTAACAAGAGTGGACATCGTTCGAAAAAGATAAAAGTATTAAAATTAACTGGTGTTTCGAAGCGATACATGAATGAATTAAATATACAATACCGTGAAGAAGCACAATTCATTTGCCCCAAGTGTAAAATCGATTTGTCTCAACAAGCAAATGCATTGAAACAAATGCAACCACAATCCGAGGGTGAAATGACAATTGAACAAAATGTTTCATCTGATAGTGAGGCAGACATTCCGATGGTCAATATGTCTTTGAGTCCTTTGAATGAGGCTATTACCACTTTAGGTGAAACGCCTATTAGAAAAAGAAAGTTGCGAAGTGAAAAATACAGGAAAGATAAAAAAGGCAAGGTTATGAGTGCAATCGCGACAATATTTGATGAAGGCTCTGATAACGAATGCAGTCAAGCAGATGACGTTGATGACGGCAAACAAATGATTGAGCAGTTGAAAAGAAAATTCAATTTAGCGACCACTTTTCCGGAGAAATATCTCATTTTATCTGTGCTGCCTCAATCATGGTCTATACGCAAGATTTCTGAACAGTTTCAAACATCTTTTTACATCGCGAGAAGAAGCAAAGAATTAGTTCGACAGAAGGGCATATTGGCGACTCCCACCAAGAAATTTGGCTCAAGGACCCTCAGCGAAGCAACGGTGAAATTGATTCAAGATTTTTACTGCAATGATGACAACAGCCGCGCCTGCCCAGGTACACGTGACTATGTTATCACACGTGAAGATGGAGAAAAAGTACACAAGCAGCGCAGATTATTATTATGTAATCTATCCGAAGCATATCATCAGTTCAAAGATAAATACCCAGCAGAAAAAGTGGGATTTTCTAAGTTTGCCATCCTACGACCAAAAGAATGCGTGCTGGCATTAGACAGGCACGGAACGCATTCAGTCTGCGTTTGCATGTTTCATCAAAACATCAAATTAATGTTCTTTCCATGCAAGAAATTGAAAGTACTTCACGGTGAAATTGAAACATATAGGGACCTCCTGTCGAAGTCGTTGTGCGCATACCCCACGGAAAATTGTCATCTGTCCAAATGCGACAATTGTCCGAAGATTGACGAGCTAGAGCAATATTTGGCGGAAAAGTTTGAACAGCTGTTAATTCAGGAGGTGCATTTCAAACAGTGGATAATTAGCAGCGGCAGATGTTCCCTTGAGACCGTGGTAAAGCAGATTCCGGAATTCATCGAGGAATTCGGATTCAAGTTGAATGAACTGAAGGCGCACCATTTCATATCCCAGATGCAATCGAAATTTCTAAAGGAAAGTAAGGAGAAATTAGCCCAAAATGAATTCATTGTGATAAGCGACTTTGCCGAGAATTACACTTTTCTCGTTCAGGAAGAAATTCAGGCTTATCACTGGGCAAACGACCAGTGCACGGAGCATCCTTTTTGCATTTATTTCAAAAACGAAGATAACGAACTACAGACCGTAAGCCTTGTTGATGTCGCGGAGAGTTTAGCTCATAATTATGTGTCCGTTTATTTATTTCAAATGAAACTGTTTGAATTTTTAAGATCAAAATTCGATGCAATCGACAAAGTAACGTTTTTCTCTGACGGCGCGGCTTCTCAGTACAAGAATAAAAAAAATTTTTACAATCTTTGCATAATTGAAGAAGAACAAAACTGCAAGGTCGAGTGGCACTTTTTTGCGACGTCCCACGGTAAGGGCCCATGCGATGCGTTAGGGGGAACCCTAAAACGCATGGCGACTAAGGCAAGTTTGCAAAGGCCATATACTGACCAGATCTTAAATGTACAACATTTGTTTTCGTGGATTCAAAGCAAGGAAATTGCCATTAACACAGTTTTATGCACTCAAAAAGAACACGATGCTATGGAGCGACGACTTCAAAACAGATATAATAATGTCAAAACTATAACTGGAACGCAAAAGTTTCATTGCTTCATACCAAATATTTCTGATATGTCAATTAATGTAAAGCGGTACTCTTCGTCTGCCGACGTGCTAAATTTAAAGTTACTTTAATTTTATAATGATGCCAAGACAATTGAAATTTTTAATAAATATTGTAATTAAGTATAAGCAGCAAAATAAGAAAGATTTTTTCTTCATAAATGTATTTTTAACTGTAAAATAATTTTTAAAATGTATTTTTAATAATAAAATAAAATAATGTTAAATAATTAAAAATAATTCAATTATAAAAAATATAAAAACAATGAGAACAAGGTGGTCTCTTAAATGCTCTTCTCCTGTCCAAACAAGGAGTCGGGGCCCATTTTTTTATTGCTGATTCTTAAAGCAAAAATTATGAGGAATTCAAAAAAAATAAAATTAGCCGGAAAATTTAGGAGCTTCTGTGGAAAATCGGAAAATTTAATTTTCATGGGAAAAAATGTAAATTTCTGAAAAAAATTAGGAAAATTTTATTTTTCGATTAAAGCCTGATTCAATACCTTTCCAACGAGCTATCACTCGTTGCGATCGCTTTAGTAAACAACTTTCAATGAGGTCCCTTATGAAGAATTCTTCAATTTTGTCACATGACAGTGGTGTACACCACCACTAAACCAGTCACTATAAAAAAAAAAATATGTAGGTACATTATTTTTTGCTGGGCAATCGATTGAGGCTATTTATTTTAAAATCGGAGAGGGGTCGTCCAAAAATTTGCCAATTTTGAACCTTAACGTCTAGTTTTTTGTCCAACTTAATTTGACATGTCTTTGTTTTAGTGTTTGCTACATTCAACCATAGAGAGGTACACAATTGATTGTTGAAGCCTTTTTTGAAAATGGGCGTTCAAATCAAAATGCTTTTCGTATACTTCGTGATTTTTTTGGTCAGCATAATCGACCAAATGTGTCCACAATCGGGAGAATCGTGCGCAAATTTCAGCGAACCGGGTCTGTAGGATATATAAAAGCACCTGTGCATTCTCGTCCAGTTCGTTCTGCGGAAAACATTGCTGTTGTTCGCGATAGTGTGGCCAAGCAGTTAACATGAATTGTGTTCGCTATTGCGAGATGATAACGGACTTCTTGTGGCAAGGAATTGAGGATATGCACCTGGACGATATGTGGTTCCAACTGGATAGTGCCACTTGCCACACAGCCAACCAATGTGAGATAACTCACATCGCGGCGATGTTAGTTAGCCGCCACGATCATGTTATTTGTAAAAGAAAAAGTGTACGTCAATTAACCAAGAACAATGCAAGAGCTAAAGGATGAGATAATTCGGCACATTAACGACATTAAACCTCAATTATATCTCAGAGTCATTGAAAATATGGTCCATCGGATACAGGTATGCCACCGAATCCGTAGCGAGCATTTGGACGATACTTTGTTTCACATATAATTGTCATAGATCCTTCTATCATAATAAAATATATTAAGATAATTCTCTAAAAAGTTTTTATTTTATTTACAAATAATATCGTACATTTTGGTTGGACCACCCTTTATTTTGCAAAAATAATGAAACTTTACTAAAGCTAGATTTACACGATTGAAAATTTCTTCAAAATTGCTCTTCAAAATGATTCAAGATCATGTAAACAGCAACATTTCTTCAAAATTGATTGATCAAAATTTATTGAACAAAACTTTTGAAGATTTTATTGATGCCGTGTAAATAAGCATTAAAGTCGCATTTGGCAATATTGATAACTATAAATAATTTGACAGCATGTTCATTCTTTTGATTCAATACATAATTGAAATATGCGCTTCCACAGTGTGCTGATGCTATAATATCAATGTGTTTTCCATCTAATGCCCCGATTGAATTGGGAAAATTCCACGTTTTATTTATACTTTGGGAAATACTCTCCCATTTCTCCTTTGTTGATGGCATCTGTACCAATAGATATTATTTTTGATATGTGTTTTTATTTAATAAATTAGGTTTTACCTTTAAAAATTCATCTTTTAATACTTTATATAATGCTGTGCAGACTTCAGGCACAATATTGCATATCGATGATCTTGATCTTCTAAACAAGAACATCAGACTTGCGTAACTGTCCCCAGTAGCTAAAAATCTCAAAGTAATTGCCAGGCGTTCTCCGGGGCATATAGATTGCCAGGCGCTCTCCGGGGCATATAGATTGCTGGGGTGACGAGATTAAGCAAATAATTAAAATCGTCTGGTGACATTCGCACAAAGTTTTTGTATAGGTCTGGAACATTCCTTTTCAATCGCTCCCTAAAAGATACATACATACCATTACCTTCCAAAAGAAAAGGTCAAACCCAATGTTCCTTTTGTTTTCTTCTTTTTTTACATTATTATCAGCTACTTCTTCCTCCAATATTAAAAATGTTGATGCTATCATGATTGTGTCGTTGTCCATACTTATTAATTGTTTTTTTTATAATTATAAATTATTTCGCAAAAGAAGCAAAACAGCTGATAAAGGTCAATATTTTCAATATAAAAAGTTTACCAATAGTGTAAATTAGCTTAAAAAAATTTTGATAAAATTTTTATCAAAAGATTTTAAAATATATTGAAAGAATATTTTGATCAAATTTTTGAAACGTGTAAATAGAACATCAAAATAAATTTTCAAAATTTTGATAAGAATTCAAAATGCCTTCAATCGTGTAAATCTAGCTTAAGTTATTTCTTATTCGTCAAATAATGTTTTATATAAGATGAAATTCCACATTCAAATTTAATTTAAATATTGTCCACTCAGTATTTTTTATATTTTTCTGCAATTATTTTTTTTCTAATTTATTAAATATTAATTTAATTACAAGAGACAAAAAAGGTATGAATTCCAAATTCAAAATTAATTTGTCTGTTAAGCATAATGTAGTAATTATATTTAACAGCTATTAAAATTATTATACAACCTCACACTCACATACATATATTTATAGTAAAAAAAAAAAAAATGTTAATTGTTTCCTGTCATACTTACCATATGGACACAAACATTGATATGAATTACCCTCATGACCTTGTGACAAATCTACACATATACCATTGTTTGTACAGGGACTGGGTGTACAAGCATCAATTTCCTCACAATGTGGTCCAGCAAAACCACTACAACATTGACACTCATACTCTTCCATATCGTAATTTGAATAGCAAATACCTTTGCCGGAACAATCTGCACTCTCACCACAATTTTCAGTTTTTGTAGTGACCTTGAGACGAACACATTGAGAGCCCCAAAGTTCAGAGACAACTAAAATGAAAAAGAAGGAGCAAATTTATTTTGTTTTTACAAATATATTTTTTCTGGTTTGTTATTGTTTTTTTTTTCTGTAGTCCTCATTAAATTTATAAGCACGTTTTATGTTAAAATCTCTTAATTAGTTAATTCAACATAATAATATACCCTAATTATGTAAATGACACAACATGGGGTTAAGTGTATTTATGTCTAATGGTTTTCCTTTTTTTGTGTGAACTTTAGTGCACAGATTTTTGTTTAATATAAAAATACAAATTTTTGTCATACATAGATTAGTCTTAAAAGCTGTATAGTCTAATTTTGTTTTTGAAAATTTAAGAGAAAAAAAATGTTATTATTTTTTTGCTTTGCTTTCCATTAAAAGTCATCACCAAAATATAAAGGCTTTGGGGTTAGTAATATTTATGTTGATATGTATGTTGCTGTTTCTAAAATACCTAAATAACAGACAACGACATTAACTTGTGATAACCACAAAAAAAAAAAAAATTATCGCAACGACATATAACCAGCTACATGTATTTTACCAGCAGAATCTCCAGAGTATACTATATCACAGTTCGGGGGTGTGTTGTTATATATAGAGAAGAAAAAGATTTTGTGAAAAAATCGTTAAACTTTGTAAAGCTAAATTACAAAATGAATTCCCAACAAAAAGAAGTTTATTTGTTTTTTTTTAATTTTCTAAAATTAAAATGTTTCTGGATCTAAGCAGAAAAATAATTTAAATCTCAGTAATTGTCTTTTGAATTAGATTTCAATACAAAAGTATTGCAAACTAATCTCTTTAATTTTTATTTTTTAATTTGCATAAGTGATAAAACGAATTATCGAAGCTACATATATACAAATTAGGTATGATATGAAAGGTACATCCGCAAAGATTTGTACAAAGTAAAACAAAAAAATTTCTCAAAATTTCTCGCATTAATTTGAAATCCATTTTAAACCTCCAAAAAAGAGACTACATTTCATGCCGAAAATTATAACACATATCAAAGTTTAAGATATGCACGTTATCCAACTTTTTAATTTCGCTGTAAGTTAAATAAGAAAGGGGTGGTCCAACCATAATGCACGATGGTAATTGTAAATAGAACAAAAAGTTTTCAGAGAATTATCTTAATATTTTTTATTATGATAGTAGGATCTATGGCAATTATGTGTGAAATAAAATATCGGCCAAATTCTCGCCATGGCCTCGGTGGCATACCTCTATCCGATGGTCCATATTTTCAATGACTCTGATACATAATTGAGGTTCAATGTCGTTAAAGTGCCGAATCATCTTATCCTTTGGTTCTTGAATTATTTTTGGGTAATTGACGAACACTTTTTTATTTAAATATCCCCAAAGAAAGAACACCACTTTGTGGTAAGTGGCACCATCCTGTTGGAACCACATATTATCCAGGTCCATATCCTCAATTTCTGACCACAAGTTATCATCTGGCAATAGCGAACACCGATGACGAGTCGAGGTTGACTGCTCTTCTTCCACACTATCGCGAAAAACAGCAATGTTTTCCGCAGAACAAACTGGGTGAGCATGCACAGGTGTTTTCACATTTTCTAGAGACCCAGTTTGCTGAAATTTGCGCACGATTCTCCCGATTTTGGATACATTTGGTCGATTATGCTAACCAAAAAAAAAAAACAAAAACAAATTAAGTTAAGCAAAAACCTTGACGTTAAGGTGTGACTCACAATTAACATCGTGCATTATGGTTGGACCATCCTTTAGAAGTCTAATTTTACATATTTGGTTTTAGTAAAATAATTATAAAAAAAGAAAGACATATGAAATAATTTTTAAAAAATTTTTTGTTGAAACGAAAATTTGTTATTTGATTGTAGAATACAACTAATACAAGGTGTCGCAAAAGTAATGACACAAAGTGAATTGGAAATGAAAATACTAAGCTATGATTTCAAGAAAAGTGTATTTAAAGATGTCAATTAGATGACATTAAGTTGAAAAATTTGTATCAGTCAAATGACCGCCTTCCGATTTGATGCAAATTATTGATCATTTTGCTACATTGTGAATTTTACTCGCAGAACATCTGGCTCCAGATTAGTGACTTATTCTTCAATGTTAGTTTTCAAGTCATGAACATTTTGTGGTTTGTCGTGGTAAACGCGAGATTTCAAAAAGTCCGAATGGAAAAAGTCTGGCGCCAATATATCTGGCGATCGGCCCGAAAATTGGTTTCTCAAAATGTCCATCGTTGCTTGAGATGTGTTAGAGGTTACTCCGTTCTGCTGGAACTAAGAATGCCCGACAACAAATTCAACAACTTGTGGAAAAAACTCGTTGAACATTTCCCTGTAAAGTAAAGTTTTCACTTTAGTGGCAAGAATATCTAACCAAAAAATGATGCTATTATCCAATTGTTGTATTTCCAATCAACTTTATGAATAAAATTCGTTTAGAATTTTCCTACAGCTGAAGAAACCATTTGTTCGTTGTGCACGTAGGAAAATATGGAAAAAAGAAAAAAAGTTTTAAATTGGTATATAAATTATTTATTATTAATTTATTTATATTATTTATTCTGCCTTTACATATGTATGTATGTTTGCGTGAAGTGCAGTAGTTGAGATCCAATAACGAATTAATAATAATAATAAAACTATAGCCCCCGTAAACAATATTTAATGCACAGTTAATTATCTACACGTTACAAAAAAAAAAACTCCATACAAAGATGTAAAGGAGTGAAGCAAAGGGGGAACTAAAAAGAACGATTAACCCTCAAATGGGTTTGATATTCCGAAAAGACCAAATTTGGATAAAAAAAAGTTTTTTAGCTTAAACACCATTTATTTAGTGAATGTACTAGAAAATTATTACAATCTATCAAATTTATTAAAAAATTATCGATATTCGAAAGTGGTAACTACCAATACGGTTATCCTGATCAAAAATATTATTAAATTAGGGTTTCAGTTGAACCAATTGAATTTTGAATTGTATTGATAAAAGCCTCTAACTATTGGTATTTGTAAGCGAATTTTCTGCTTTATTCACTCTCCTAAAATAAATATTTAAATTCAAAATTAGTCATCAAAAGTTATGTCAGTGAGGTAGTAGGTAGAGAGGTAGCCTTGTACTCCTAATTTCCGAGTTCAAATCCCGGAAAAGGCAAACATTTAAAACAAATATTTTTTTAAGGGATTCCCTTCGGGCTAATTTGGCCAATTGTTTCTATTTAAATAAATTAAAAATAACCGATTGTGTATACTCTATCATATTCGATGGTAATTTTACGGTGGAGTGCGGTAAAGTATATGTGGGAACTACAAAGAGAATGTTGTCAACAATTATAGCTGAATACGCAAACTATATAAGAAAGGGGAAAGAAAACACTGCACTATCACAACATATAAAGGAATGCAATCATCACATTAATTATGACAACGTAAAAATATTAGACAAAGAGAAAAATTACAACAAAAAGATACACATTGGAGAGTCTCCGAATACAACAGAGAATAAAAAATGCAATTAAAACAAAGGAGGACAAGAATAACTATGAATCTGGATGCCTACACAAAAAAAAAAATAGATTCGTGCTGAAAGCCGAATTTGTAGCCAATCGAATGGTTCGGTTGTGGTAACCGAAATTTTCGGTTGTGACAACTAAACACCAATTGAGACATGAGAAATTTATCTGTGACAACAGTATTTCGGTTGCCTTAATAACGATTCGGTAGTTACACCAGAAAAATTCAGTTGCTGCAGTCGAACCATTCGGTTGGCATTAAATTCGGTTGTCGGCACGAATTTGTTTTCTGGGTGTAGATTCAATACCGAAAAAATCTAAAAATTAAATTTTTCTTAAAATAACATTTTGTGGAACGTTATAATATTTATGTGAAATTAGACAACTGAATATTGGCTTTCGCAACTAAAAATATATTTTAATATGAAGATAATTGTCGTTACCGCCAGAATTCGATTGGCAACAAATTGGCCACAACTGATACTATTTTTCTGGGTGTATATCGTATAATGAGTTTGTTTTGATATTTGTAACAACAAATGATATTGGACCTACAACCACCTTTTAATATACCGATTGACTCAGAATTACTTTTTGAGTCCATTTAATGATTTTTTTTAATTATGTAACAATAGACAAAATCATGTCTTAAAAATGCAACAACACGCAACAATAACTTTTTGTTTGGTACACCAATCGAAAGTTTGTTCAAAGGTGAAACAATCTTCTAAAGACATCGAAGCAATCGGTTTAGTACTTAAAGAGCGAATTTGTATAAACAATTGACTTAATGAATATAAAATATACTATATTTAATCGCTCTACATTGCGTATGAGTTATATTGAATTTAAAATGTCTAACACTCATACGTCCTGGTGTACCACGAAATACGAATAAATGTCTAATACAGAGATCCCCACACACATACATTTTGTTTGTTTTTGATTGTAATTTATTTTTCTCACTCTGCCAGGGTTATCAAGATATATTTGTCGCTGTCCCCGAACAAATTCGAAAAAACCCACACAATCGCCACGTGGGATATAAATATATTAATAATAACATTATTTTATATTCAAATAAACACTTAATGTAAAATAAACTTAATATGGAAGCTTGAAATGTTCTATATAATTTTTGTATTATTTTAAAAATGAACAAAAATAGACCTGTTGAGTAAGATTCTTGTCAATCATCAATTGTTTTTTCATAAAAAGATTTTTTAAGATTTAAAACTCAAATAATGAGTTTTAATTATTTGATAATTTTTCATACTCGTCATACTTGTAAGCGACAATGCCTTTCTTTCAATCTTTATCTTATTATAAGAATCAAGTTGATTTTAATAATTCTATATCAAAGGACATAAATAAATTTGAATAATTAAATTTTAAATCGAAGAATCAAATCAATTTTGATTTGATTCCTGTATAAAAGAAGAATTATTTTAATTTTATAATATGATTTAATTCGCGAATTAAAATATTTTTTTTTTAAATCACGATTAATTTAATATTAAAACCGAAGGGTTTCATGGACCCTTATATTTATTATCAGAGTATTTTATTTTTACTCTATTAGAGCAAAAATTTTGTCCGTTTTGCTTTATCTCGCTTAGTTATCGAGATACCGATCATTTGAAAAAATAAAAGCGCAATTTGCAAGTAAATTTTAATGTTTTTTTTGTTTTGTTTTAATTCGCTTATCTAATTAATCTTTTTTTTAATTCGTGAATTAAAAAAAGAATTATGTTTGAAATAATTTGATTTAATTAAATCAAAAATTTCAAATGAAAATGGTTAATCAACTATGATTTAATAAATTGATTTAAAATATTGAACCAAATCTCTGATTTACAAAAAGAATGATTTTTTTCGCGAATTAATCAATAAAGATTTATCTTTTTCGAGGTCTGATCACGCATTACAATGCGTCGGCATACTAATCACTCAGCTTTACCGAAGTAATTTTCGGCAAATAAAAAAGCATTTTCCAATTAAATATTAAAAATTTTGATCAGCCTTGTCTAGTAACAAGCGACTACACAACCTGCTCCTATGAATAATCTAAGATCATTATGGCAACCCTGAAATTATCGTCTCATGCTCTCTTACCTTGAGAGAGAGAGAGAGAGCATTCGCACATGTGCGGTGTTTTGAAGATCTCTGGTCTAATATGATCAACTGTTGATCATAAAGTGGAAGTCGGATAAAGAAAATCTATATTTTTTTTAAACAAGATTTAAATTGAATAAACAATATTGTCAACAAATAAAAGTGTTAATTTTACTTACATAAATATCTGTGAAAACTAAAAATCTTGGATTTCATATTATTCTAAAGCAAATTGTTGATGAATTAAGGCATATCTTAGCACGGCTTTTTAGTAGATATTTTTTATTATTCGATTACGATAAATAATTCAGTTAAATATTTAATATATTTTTTGTTTTTTTTTTAAGAAACCGAAAATGAGTTTTATGTATATTTTCCTCAACAGGTTTTTTTCAAGACAAAAAGGATTGCAAGCTGGATAATTTCTTGTTATTGAGGGGGCTTTTGACAATTATTTATTTCATTCGATGATGTTTTCAGCTGAGGCACCTGGAGTGGACCCAGTTCTTGTTAAATAGTAGATTTACTTTCCTGTAAATAAAAAAATCCATATCAGCTTTTTATGATCTTGTTTTCAAGATCAAATAGGATCTAGACAAAAAGGATTGCACGCTGGGTGATTTCTTGTTATTGAGGGGGCTTTTGATAACTGAAAAATCGTGATCCAAATTATTTATTTGAAATCAAGATATAATACATCAAATATCTGAAGAACTCTTAAGAACACACAATTTTATGCATTATAATCATCCGAATCGGTTTTATTTTGCAGCATCTTTTCATACAAAACCAAAGCTTTTTCAAATTTGTTTTTTAAAGAAAATTTCTCAGACAACCAATAAATAAAAAATAAAAGTATAATAATGTCTTTTTAATTCGGTTGGAATTTGTTTTTAATAATTTCGGTTGAACGTAATAAATATATTAATACGATCGGGTTAACCAAATAGATTTTCTTGGATGTGCAGGTGTAACTAATCATTCCGATACGTAGATCAATTTATATTAAGAGCTGCAACCGAAATATTTGGTTGTACACTTAACTATATACAGTGCTAGGATATGAAATCAATATACAGACTCTGCAGAAGACTCGGGTAACCTTACTGAGCTACTTGTGTATTATTCTGATACTTTTTACACTGATTGATCTAATATCAATAATATTACTGGATCCTGTTAGTACTCTTAAACCACGGTCAAAATATCAACATTCTTTCCAACTGAGATTTTTGCTATTACAGATATGGGAAATTAGATAATCGACAAAGGATGGAGGGACAGGAGTACTAGTATTTATGGTAACCGTCAAGGTGCACTTAAGGCACTCAAATATCTGACAGAAAGGTCTGTACTCCATGGGTACCGAGTCATGTGGCTATTTCGGGCCAATTTGTTGACAAACATTTGATCGGTTTTGACTTCCATTAATCCGGAACAGCAGCTGGTTCTCAGTATGTTGGGGGTTAATACTTTGGATTGGCAATTACATGAAATCTGTTTTCTTTGAGAGTGTTTTGCAGGCAAACCATATGGGATGTACTGGTCATTAATCTCATGGCCAGAACATCAAGAGCATCCGATTCTTCGATATCGTCACCACTTATGTGTACATATGGCATTGTGTATGGGTCAACAAAGAACATAAGATCTTTCGAACAATATACTCGACTTAATTCTTACGACTCTACTCAGAGATTGTCGAAAGGTTTATATTGAGTATGTCATTCATATTTCGCATCATGGAGAAAGAATAAATAGCATTTGAAGTTTGACCCAAAAGTTTTGGATTCGAAAATAATTTCATAAATTTACTTTACTTACTTTTTTACTTTTTGTAGCAATAATAACTACGATTTCAAGAATTTCAAATCTGTATATTGTAAATTGAAGATTGAAACAAATGACTTAAACTTAAATCATAGTTATAACTGTCAAATTCATAGAGAAATCTCTATGATTAATGTTTAAATTTCGGTTGTTTTAAAAAATTTCCCCTTCATAGATTCAGAAAGTGTTAAATTTAATTAAAAATTACATTTTGGAAGTTTTGAAAAAGAACTGTCTTAGAAGAGGAAAATCAGAACTAAACTATACATTGAAATCAACCAATAATGCGTTTCTTAAGAATCACTTCCATTTTTTTTTGCCGGGAATTATTAGAGCTTTTTTTCTAGTTTTTATATACCTCGAGGTTTTTCGTTAGTTAAAAATATTGCATAGCGAGCTTTCACTTATATTTACAAAAATAAAGCATATTAACGATTTTTAGCTAGGTTGATACATGATTTCGATCCGGAAAAAGAGCTCTTCAGAACCCAAATTTTTAGTGATTCGGAAATACCTAGAGCAACCACCTCCAACTCAGGTCTTGCGTAGAACGATTTCTAAGAAAGCGATACTGTTGATCGTTGAGAAGTAAGTTGGATTCTATATAATTAACAAAATGGTAATTAACTATGCTGTTCATTACCTTAGAGAGGTAATTGCCAAGGTGATTAACCATGATTGGCTGCATATTGGCAACTTTCCAACACGATGGAAATAAGATGGCCAACTGACGATTTGAAAGGACGCTTTTAAAGGCACGAACTCTAAAGAATATTTTAGGCATAGTATCTCCAGCTCGGGAAATGGTTGATGGCTTTCGCAGCCACATCAACATCGTCGTCCAGAAAACAGGGTTTCCAATTAAGCTTCCAATAAAAATAGTTGAGATCTACCAACGAGCGTTTTCATAGGTAAAAACTGATCGTTTCGTTGATGTGCGTAGCTTAGAATTTGAAAAGGATGAAGAAATGATAATGTGATTTGAGTTACTTAGAGGTGCGAATGTATTCATTTCATACTTGAAAGGCTGTCAAGTATGGAAAAGTTCAAGGGTATTCTAAAACGGAAATTGTATTTTTCGAATGGCGAAGATAAGTAAAGTTTTGAATACTCGTATTAAAATCACCAGCAACCACGATTTCACTATACGCGTAACTCTAAAGGATTCTTAAAATGGAGTTTGAAAGAGAATCAAAATAAATCAGTATTTTTATCGTTTTCATGTTTGGGCTTTTATAAAGAAACCAGAAGTCTAAGATGTATGCACTGATGTAGAATTTAACCCAGAGGCAGTAAAATTCGGTATCATGCGTGCTCAATTTTTGCTGCCACTGGTACACAACATCATTACGAACGGATATCGCCAGGACTCTGTGAAGGATAAAAAGTGAGAGAAGATGAGATAACCAGATATGTGAAAATCATGCGGATTTTTTTGCAGATATTTTTTAGTAAAATTATTTTTTGGTAAATTTTTTAAGAATCCACAGCCAAATTTTAAATTCCCACTTTCTTTGTATGTATGAGACTAAAGACTCATTCAATGATTTCTCTTAGATTTTCACAGTAATTCTTCTAAGTACATTACATTTGCAGTGAATTTATTTATTTATTATTTTATTAAACATATAATTACAAATAATATCTTAATTCCCTAACCGAGCACTAGCAACGAAGGCCTTCGGCTCGTTGTAGCGAAAACAGACCAGAGCCTCTGGTGGGAATCGAACCCACGACCCCCGCACTGATAAGCTAGCATGCTACCAACTAGCCTACCGGGGCGCTCAGTTCCCCAATTTAATTTTTGTTATATTAGGGAGAGGGGTCAAAACTTGTTGTTGTCGACACTAGAGAGATGAAACTTTTTAGTCATGCCAAAGTCGAATTCTTAAATTTTAGTTTTGTATGATTTTTTATCATTTCACTTTAAAATTTTTTATTTTAAAAATTAAATTTAGAATACATACTGTAATGGTTATTATTTTTTGATTTGGTATACTTTATAGAAAAATAAGAAATAAATATTTTGAAAAAGCCTTAACCCATACAAGACTTAAAGTCCATTTAGATTTTTGCTTTAGTTTCACATATGTTCAAGAGAAGGCAAACTAAGTCTTCAAAAATTCTCTAAAGCGGATAAAATGTAGCCGTCAAATGGTTATGTGTTGTTACCGTGTTGTAACAAACAAACAACAATTATTTAAAACTAGAAAATATCTAGCCTCAACCCTTATCCATGTCTACCCTTACTAAACATTATATACCAAAAGATTTTTCCCTTATTGAAAAAAAAAAAACACAAATTCTTTGTTTCTAGCTTTTGTGTAGTATAATGTTTTGTTTTGTCTTATCTTATTTTTTTTTAGTTATTTTCCATTATTTCTTGTTTTTTTCACTACTCACCAATTAGCAAGTTAACTCCTTCGGTAAGGTCCTTATCGTATAGTGTTACCAACTTTCTACCATCAACTATAAGTGGTGTGATATCCAACAGTATACCTTCAGTAACATCACAATGTTCGTGTCCGGAACGTGTTACTTGATACACCTGAGTATTGTGTGCACTATACACACACACACAGATGAAAATAAACACGAAAAAACATTAACATCATCAGCATCAGTTAGGAAGCAGCATATAGAAGAAAATTAAAAAAAAAATTAAACAGAAATTTCAATGGTGAAAAAATTGTAGGAAAAAAACAACAGCAACAAAAAATAAATCACTGTAACAGGAAAACAAAAGAGAATAACATTAAAACCAGCACACAATATAAGGGAATTGTTTTATAGTTTTTTTTTTAAGAATTTCGCAACAATTTTTTATTAAAAGAAATAGGTTTATATGTTTTAAAAATATTTATAAAAATTTTATTAATGTTTAAAATTTTCATAAGAGATGTATGAGTAATAAATTTTGTAGTCATATTAATCATACGCAACCTACCATTATACATTAGCGTAGGAATTTTGTTTTCGTCAGGGGTAAACAAGTAAAGGATAAATATAAAAAGTGATTTGCGAAAGTTTAGCAGCGAACTTGTAATTAATCTTAGATTTGCGATTTTAATAAGAAAATATGCAACAAGTTGGATACAATTTTTTCCACTTATGCTTATTTAAGCTCTTAAGATTAATGATTGTTTTTAAAACTTTTTCAAGGGGTTTCTTTTTTGAAATTTAAAAAATAAAATAAAATTGTTTGGTTCTATTTTTTTAAATATCAAAATAAAAAATAAAACAACATAAGTCCCATCGCCTCCAAATCCCAAACCCTTCACTTAGAAACATGATGTTTAAAATATTTAATACCTGCATTAAATATGTTCGCTAAGAACGTGCTAAAAATAATGCTTTAAAGCGGGATAATGTTCACTCATTTGGCTAGAAACCTGAATTTTAAACAATCTGTTCGCTGGATTAGGAGCTAAATCACTGAAATGTAATTTTTGAAATTTTCAAAAGAAATGTGGTAAAAATGAGATTTATATAGGTGAAAAGTCTTTTGCCTTAACAGAATGAAGAGAACGGTTTTGCTAGAAAGTTGTAATTTAAAAAGGATTGTAACTGAAACTGTAAAATTGTGAAACAAAACGGCTAGAATAAGCAACTAAAGAAATTGAAACAGTAGACAAGGGGAATGAAATTAAGCTATGAATGAGTGGAACTGAAGCACTTAACAAGGAATTGAATTAAAGTGGATTGGGGAACAACTGGAATTCAAACAAAAGACAAGGGGTATGAAATTGCGAAACTTGGAACCAGTGAAATTGTTGACTAGGCAAGGGAAATGAAATATAAAGTAACGGGGAACAAGTGGAATTGAAATGATATAAAACAGAAATGAGCGAAATTAAAACAAAATACTAGACAAGAGAAACAAAATGGAATGAGATGCTGAACACAAGGTATGAGGAACGAAATGGATAATCGGGGAACAGTTGGAATTGAAACCTAAAAATTAAGAGAGGAAAATTTGAAACAGAGGAAAAATCTTTCCCTTGACTTCATATGGAAATCGCTTAAGCCAAAAATCATAAATTTGAAGTAAATTTTTAAACTAAACTGATAAGGTGCTTTTTAAATTTTCCGCCAGGGACAAGAAAAATGGAAGTTTAATAGCGTAAAATTGACTTCCTTAATGATCTGCCCAATCCGCCTTGGCTATAAACCTTAATTTTAAAACATGTGTTCTCTGCTAAGATACTTTTAGAATATTTAAAAAAAAAAGTTGATAAAAATAGGTGTTCAAAAGACAGAAAGCCTCTCCGTTTTTTGTTAGAAACCTGAAGTTCAAAATGTGTATTGCGTGGATTACTAACTGGATCATCAATAAGGACATTAGGAATTTTTGTCAAGAACGTATTAAAAAATATGTCATAATTTACTTAAATATACCCTGCGAAAAAAGGGGTCAGTTGGGAATTGGGACCTGTCATGTGATAGGTGAAAGCTGGACTGATTCCGAGAGTACCTACCATGTGACCGGTTTAAAAGTCATGACGTTCTTTTAGACCAGTCCTGTGACATGTCACAGAGGGCAATATACCTCCTCCTAGGATAAGGCCATATTTAAGTGACCAATCCCATGATCGGTAACTATTACAATGAACCGGTCACGTGCCGTGTACTGGGATAGGTCCTTTTCCCGCAGGGTAGTTTCAGGAGTTTTCAACAACAACGTCTTAAAAATTGGGTGAACAGAGTAAAAGTACTTCCTTAATCACCCAGCCCAACCTCTGAAGAGAAGAACTTCCGAGAAGATAGCCTTTAAGATGTTTTAATAATTTTTATGGGTAGAGAAGTCTCCGCTTTGTGACATGAGAATAGATTTCTGGTCTGAAGTCTGACTTTAAAAATGTTTGTTCCCTGGGCCATGCGATAATTTACTGAGCAACTTTTCGCCTTTTGGACTTGAGTGGATGTCTGCGCCGGTGTTGTTGCTAACCTGCCAATTTTAAAATTCTTGTCTCCTTATTGTTGTAGGAAATTCTAAAAGTATCTCTCCATGAAACACATAATTTAAATTTCAGATTTCTATCCAAAGTATTTTGAACTGGACCTTTAGGGGAGAAACTTATATCTTAATCCCTCAATTTTACCACGTTCCTAGCTAAAATTCTAAAAAGTTGCTTTTCAGTAAATCAGTCCATTTTTTATATTTCAGATTTCGTTATAAAGCGGCTTGAGCAGGATGATAACCATAATTTTTTTCCAAGATCGCGCCCCGGTAGGCTAGTTGGTAGCGTGCTAGCTTATCAGTGCGGGGGTCGTGGATTCGATTCCCACCAGAGGCTCTGGTTTGTTTCCGCTACAACGAGCCGATAGCCTAATATTAATATAATATAATATTAATTTTCTAGAAGTTTGTTATTAAGATAGTAGCTTTTATTAACCGCATAAGGCCCTAATGGCTCGGTTATGTAAATGAAGATTAAAAAAAAAAAATCCAAAAAGTACTTTAGTAGTGCAATGGCCAAGGAAACATTATTTTTCATTTTCTATTTACTGTCGAAGGGGTTTCGGCAGGCCATCAAGGAGGGAACTTTCCCTTTTAACCCCTTACCGGCCTCGGAGCAGACGTCTATGTGAGAGGAATCACCAGAGTTCAAATAATCGAGCCAATAATAAAGCCATCAAGCCACCGAGTTATGTTCTGACACTCTAGTTGCGAAACTTCTAATACATTGATTTTAACAAGGATTATGAAACTTTCAGGATGTCCAGAGTTAAAAGCATCGAGCAAATCGCTAGCCATACTTTTAACTCTGTTCATCATGAAATGTTTATACTCCTTGTGAAAATCAATATATTAGAAGCTGCGCAAGACGTGAATCTGCAAATTCGCTTAATGCTCGGTGGATTAGTGATTCGATTGCTTGGTGGTTCTATAATTTGCTTTTGGTTTTGAACTCTGTATATCCTATTGTTCTACAGTCCTTGTTTTAAGTTATCAGCAGCAGCTGTGCGATTGTGAGTGCTTGGGTAAGTCAAAAAGACAGTCATTATCGTTACATTTGATCATATGAAAGTGGTTTAAGTCACATTTCCTAAAAAGTTGGTTTAACGATGTGGTGTCATATAATTTGTAGGCTTCTATTCACAAAGTTATTTGAATATTTAAATAAGATAACTTACAATACAATAAAGTTCTTTTGGTTAACATACAAATCTTTCGATAAATAAGATGTCCGATTCCAATAGAATTTGATGTCTCGATTCCAAATTTGTAATTCCAATTAAAGTATCTGATTTAAAAAAAAAAAAGGAAAATAATCTGGTAATAATAAAATAGGCTTGCGAAAATTCGTTTATTAGCCTTTTTAAACGACTTATGCACCCTTTTCAACGAAGTTCTCTCACGTAATTTACGTTAAACATTCCCTTAAAAAAATCCGTTTTAGGTAAACCCTCGAATACTTGAAATTCTATAATATTGACGCAATAAATAAAACAGATTTTTAATTATATTTTAAATGATTTTAAATAATTTTTTTTAGGTAACAAATATTTTAGATATTTCTTCAGAGATGTTCTTATTAAAAATGATATATGTTAATATTATTTTACTTTTTATCAAAATTCTTTCAAAAGCTTTTAGTTAATTAATTGGTTACATTTGTATATGTTAGTAAAAGTAAAAGGATTAAAAGATTTAAAATAATATGTTGTTGTAGAAAAATGCCTTTTTTACTCTTAACATGAAACTTTAAAAAAGATTTACAATAACTTCTCATATATACCGGGTACACAACAAACTAAATGCTACTCATATGCCTACCATATCCTCTTTTGAAACTTACAGTAATTTGTACATTTACCACAGTTTTTACATAAAAATAATCCTTTTTTTTGCTTTCTTTGAACAAAAGCAAAAAAATCTTCAAGCTTAATCGTTTCGTACCAATAAAACAACGTGAGTAAGTGTTTTAATATCCTTGTTAGAAACTATCTTGTTGTTCAAATTAAAATGACACATAGCAGCCAGGGAAGAGGGAACACACACACATATATACACAAAAACAAAAAAAAAAAAGAAAAAAGTAAAGGAATAAGAGACCCCTGGAGCATATAAACATCCGATGTATGCAGGTGTATAAGTCTAATAAAGTAAATGTATTCAGGAGTTGTTTGAATGAAAATGCAAAAAGAAAACTAAGGATGGATGGATTTCAGAAGCGTAGTTATTTTAATTTGCAATATTAAGAAGGTCATTTAGTTCTGGCATTAAGGTACCAAGTTGAATTATTTCTTCATATTACAGAATTATTATTCATTATTAATTTTATAATTTTGTTTACAGTAGAGTAAATAAAATAAAATTTATTAAAAGCAATAGATACTGTGGTTCCCTATGTCACACTCTATCAAGTGATCTTTAATATAATTACGAAATCACTTGTTTAGCTAATTTCCAAAGTGATTTTCTGCTGGCCAACTTAACCTTTTACTGCCTGAAACTAAGGAATTTAAAATAATAAATAAACAAACAAAAGCGTCAAATTCGCCTATACCAAATTTTTTTTTATACTTTCTACAGAGATTTTATTACAGAAAAAAAAAATGAAATTGGGTAAAAATTTCCGAGATATTAAAAAATTTTTATGGTGAAAAGAATTTTTGGATGTGAGTTTTTGTGGTAAAAAAATATTTGTGAAGTGAAAAATAATTTTTGTGGTACAAAAAATTTTTTGAGGTAAAAACAAATTATGTGTTGAATAAATTTTGAGTTGAAAACAAAATTTTATTGTAAAAAATATTTTTGAATATAAAACTGTTTTTGTAGTAAAACAAAAAAAATTTTTTTAAGTAAAAAATATTTTTTGTGGTTAAAAAAAAAAATTCTTTTTAAGGTAAAAAACTAATTCTGTGTTTTAAAAAAAATTGTAATTGTGTTAAAAAAAAATTTTGTGGTGAAAAGTTTGATTTGAATTTAAAATATGTTCAACATATTTGTATCAAGCTGGAAAGCTTATGAATTGTAATTTTCTGTGTGGAGTTAAACCTACTTATTGGCCAGCAGATCCAAATAAAATCCCTGACCTTATTGGTTTTTTTTGTAATGCGAGGTATCGCAAAAAACTATATTCATGTTGAAAATGCAGAAGACTTGTCAGCAGATCACTCACCAGTGTTGTTAATTGTATGTGAAAATGGGAAAGAAGTTCCCCAACTGACATCACTTACAAACAATAAAACAAATTGGCAAAGTTTACGTTCAAATATAGAAAAAAATATTGTGCTAAATGTTTCACTAAAAACACCTTATGAAATTGAAATTGAGTTGGATAATCTGATAAACGTTATACAGACATCAGCATGGGATAGTAGTCCAAAAATAGAGAAAAAGTCCGTAAATATATATCTCAAAGAATTAACACATCTAATTGCTACAAAACGTAGAGCGAGGAAAAAATGGCAACAACATAGAAGCTCAACAAATAAAAATATTTGAAATCGCCTAAGCAACCAATTAAAGCAGATGCTTAACGATATTAAGAACAATAATATGACACATCAATTTAAAAGTCTATCTGCAACAAAAGATACTGATTACTCGCTATGGAAAGTAACAAAACAGTTCCAAAAGACCACAATAAATATTCCACCACTCAAGTGTGATGATAACTCCTGGGGAAAGACTCCATTAGAAAAAGCTAACTTATTTGCAAAGCATTTAGAAGATACATTTCAACCATTTCCTAGGCTTACAGAATATGAAAATACTGATAATTGTGCTGGAAATGGTTACAAAGAAATTCCATTAGTAACTCTTGCTGAGCTTAAAAGCCTTGTAAAAAATGATATTAAACCTAATAAAGCACCGGTATATGATCTTATTACCAGTAATGTACCGAAGGAGCTACGAGATAAAAGTACGTGACTATTTTTATATAAAATAAACGCTTCAATTCGCTTGAAGTATGTTCCAAGTCAATGAAAAGTGGCAGAGACTCCATGATTAAAAATCTTATAGACCTTTCTCCCTACTCCCAACAATGGCAAAGGTGTTTGAAAAATTACTATTAAGCAGACTACAAACAATTCTTATTGAACGATCTCTCATACCACAACACCAATTTGGTTTTCGAGGTAAACACTCAACAGTTGAACAAGTTCATAGAGATACGAATATTGTTAAAGAAACATTCAACTCAATCAAAATTTGCTCAGGCGTGTTTATAGATGTAGCCCAAGCATTTGATAAAGTATGGCACCAAGGTGTGATCTTTAAGCTGCAAAGAGATCTACCTACTCAATATAGCCAAATACTACAATCTTACATTAGACGAAGGCATTTCAGAGTGAAACACGAAGCAGAATATTCGAATCTCAAGAAAATTCATGCTGGCGTACCCCAAGGAAGTGTATATTTTGTGCACCAGATATTTGCCAACTCCACCTGAAGCAAAAATAGCCACTTTCGCTGAGGATACCGCAATTCTTGTAACTGGACCAAACATTATTAAAGTCACAAGCAAACTTCAAGGCACTCTGGATACCATTCTTCTATGGACACAAAAATGGAGATTTTTACTAAATGAGACTAAATCAATACACATAAACTTCACCTACAAAAGAATACCTCATTTACCAGTTTTTATGAACAACAACATTGTCCCATATGCAAACACAGCTAAATACTTAGGTTTTACACTTGATGCTAAACTGAAATGGAAAGAGCATGTGAGGAAAAAAACACTGAAATTGATAAACAATTTAAAAAGATGTTATATCAACGCAAAACACTAATATATAACTTCTAATATATTAACAAATATTAAAGCCTAAATGGACGTATGGAATCCAGCTCTGGGGGTGTACAACAAATACCAACATGAAACTAATTCAAACTTTTCAGAACAAAGTTTTAAGATGTATCACAAATTGCCCGTGGTATGTAAGAAACCATTATCTACATAGAGATATGCGCTTTCCAACCGTAGTTGAAGAAGCTAGGAAATTTGCAAACAAATACGAAGCGAGATTACAGCAGCATTGTATTGAAGATTTACAACATAAAGTGCGAAATCCAATAACGAATAGACGACTGAGGAGAACTCTACCATCAGATCTGTGCTTATAGGACTAACCACTGGGTTATATTCTTACCAACTGTGCCTTTTATTTAATTTAATATGAAATATAAGTTACTGGATAAGCATTTAGCTTAGTTGTAATAAATAAAAAGGAAAACAATTATCAGCATAAAGATGTCGCAAACATGACAAAAGATTTTACTGAAATTCAAGAGTTTTTATGGAAAATTTAGAAGTACCTTGAAATTTACATTCATTATTTTAAACCAATTTTGCTCAATTTTAATACCAATCGGCTCAAGATGATTACGAACTATCTGAGTAAAAACCTCTCTAGCACATTCGCGACGTGATCGCCATTCAACGCCCACAGCTTTGGATAACTGTTTATCCCCAATGACACCTCCATGTTAAAATAATGTATTATTTGACCGAAGTGTAAGTACCTAAAACTTTTGTTTTCTTATTCTATTTCCCATTATCTGGTAATAGCAAGTTTTCCTGGATTAGTACAATAATATATTGAGAAACATCTTAAACAGTTTCCAGATATTTATGTTTACAACGAAAATTACATGTCTTTAACAAAGCTATTATTTTCCTCTTTGTAATTGTTGTTGCTTCAACTAAAGTGTTTTTAGTAGTAAAGTAAGTGTTTTTGTTTTATATTTATCAAACAAATTCTGTTATTCTGTTTTGAGTTAGAACAAAGCAAAGAACTGTTCCTACAATAACTATTCTTGTTTATTTCCTTAACGGATCATGCCATAATATTGACTTACATGTTGAAAATAAAGAATACTACTTTAATATGAAAAACTTAATTCTCACATATGCATCAAAAATAATAAAATATGTAATAAATAGTATATAATATGTAAAAAGCAATAATTTAAAGCCAAGATCTGCAAAGTATGCACTACAAATCGATATCGTTTTGTTAAAAATTGTAGGAATCAGAAAAACATTTAGTGCAAAACGTTTGGGACAACAGAGGGAAAAACATACCTTTGCATGCCCTAATGACTACAAAAGGGATATCAGGGTCTTAACCTTAGTAAAATTTGATTTCTATTATTTTGCTACCTACATTTGCCCAATAATATCTCCTTTTTTATCATACGCTCGCTCATATGAGATTTCTATAGAAATGAATGTTACTCTTTTGTGTGTGGAATTTTTAGGATTAAAAGAAAAACTTCTGATTGGGATGTTTAAGCTTAACCAGCATTCAGTGTAATTTACAAAATGTTTTGCTATGGTTTTTCAATTCTTAATTTTATGCAGAACACACATGACTTGTATTGAATAGAATTGGTCAGTTTTTGTAGATTTTAACAATGTTTGATTTGCTAGTTTTGTAAATCACTATTACACTGTATAACATTATTTTCGAACTAGAAAAATGTATAATGTTGGGCTATAATGTTGGGCGCTGGTGGGTGCAGTCAAATTTTATGGTCCAAACTTTATTTTTTTTCTAACACTATATGAGTGAAATATGTCTGAAAGTTGATCTGACCTAAGTACAGTTATTGGATATCCACAATGAAATTATATGACGAATTTCTTAATTGATTATTTCCCAGTATGCAGAATGTCTCGGAATCGTATCGAAAAATAATCACTGTTTTTATAAAATTCAGTCGAAATCAATTTTGAAATAATACTGAGAATTATAGTGTTTTGTTATAAGGGGTGCCGCAGTAAGAATGCACTTTTTCATTTTAAAATGCAAACACGCATTTTTTGTGATAATTGTGAATTTTTTTTAAAAAAGACCTGTTCCGATTTAATAAGGAATAAAAAATCCGTCAAATAGCCTCCGCGGCTGTGATGGTAGGCCATTACTTTTTGTGGAGGTCTTTTGTCAAAATTTGCTGCGCAATGCTTAGTGAAATTTTAAGTTGTTGAGAACGATGTCAAATTGATGTTTTCGGGTTTTCGGCAACATTATCGTTTAAAGCAGCAATGTTTTTAAGATACCGACCAGTACGTTGACGCACAGGAGTGTTACCGTTCCAAATATATTTTTACTTTCCTTTTAACCTTTTTCCAAATTTTTTTATTTTATTTTTCTTAATTTTTTTATTTGATTTAATATCCTTTCACTGAAAATTTTTTGCTTTGATCCATTGCCTGATTGAACCAGCTGCCCACTGTTTACAAGTCCATCGTATTACCATTTGAGCCAAACTATACTGATAAGAAAAGCTTTACAAACTTTTTTGTTTTGTAACTCAAATTATTTTTATTTTATATAAATCTTCATTTTTCAAATTAAAATCACCCAACAAACATGAATGTAAAAAACGAAATGAATGTGTAAACACCAACAGGACCAAATCCAAAAAAGCACCAACTCGATATAATATTTCTTTATACGAGGGCAGTTCAATACGTCCTTGACTTTTTAAATGAAATAAAGGTTTTTGGATAAAAATAATTCTACTTTTCAACATAGTCTCCTTTGTCCAAACTTTCTCTAGTTTTTTTTTATTCCTTTCAAAAAATAAGATTTGTCGAGGTCATCAAAACAGGTATGGAAACAGAAAACATTCACTCCGGGCTAAATCCGGAGAATAGGGCATATGCGGCAGCAATTCGTACCAGAATCTATGGATTTTTGACATGGTTACTGCCATTTTTGATTTTCTCATCTATGCTCAAATTAAATCACGTCTTATTCGGTTATTGATGGCTATCAAAAGCGAACTAGATGAGACAATTGTTTAAAATTTTTTAGTTTATTATTTGTTGTTCTATTTAATAATAATGCAAATTATCTGCTCTGTTTTATTTCTGTTTTAATGAACAAAGAAAACTTCTAATGTAAATTCATTCGTTGAATATTTTAGTTCTTTATCTTCCACTGTTGTGGGTAGTTTTAACACTTTATGATTTCTAAAATTCGTCCAGTGTTGTATAAACTCAAAAATAAAGCAAGTAGAATAATATATAAAAAAAGGGTTGTATATCAAGTATACTAGTTTTCAACATTTACTTTTTCTTTTTGCTAAATTTATGTTTTCAATAAACCAAATTTGAACTAATATTTTGGTGACAAGATTGTGGTGATCAGTACATTTTTAGTGAGGATAACAATCGGATTAACAAGAGGTAGATGTCGCAAGTAGTACAGACAAAAAGTAATACTAAAAATACAATTCTTCCAAAACATAAAAAATACATCTGTGGAAGATTTTTGTAGCTATACTGCGGTAAAAGGACCTATCCCAGGACACGTCACGTGACTGGTTCATTATGATAAGGACCCGTCACTGGACCGGTTCTTTTTTATATGAAAAGAACGGGGTTTGTTGGAGGATGGGATCAATTGCCCTCAGTAAAATCCCTGCGGGAAAAGGAGCTATCCTAAGACACGTCACGTGACCGTTTCATTGTGATAGTGACCGCTCACGGGAACGGTCACTTTAACATGGGCTTATCCTGGAGGGGTCAATTGACCTCTGTGACATGTCACAGGTCCTTTTTTCACCTATCTCGTGATATGTATTTTCGTAACCGGTCCAGTTTTCACCTATTACGGGACAGGTCTCAATTCTCAACAGACCCCCTTTTTCCCGCAGGGATGTCAGAGGAATGTTCTAAAAGATCATGTCACACAACAAACCCTAAAAAACATTTCACAGGACTCGTACTTTTAAACTCATTATGTGATAGAGGCTTTTAAAGCGAGCATGTGGGAGGTTTGTTGAGAACCAGTACTGTTTTCACCTAAAACGGGGCTAGTACTTTCAGACCTAATACGTGATATTTAGGAACCGATCCTGTTTTCACCTACAACAGGGCAGGTATTTTCAGAATGTGTGTATGTAGAAAATGTGACTATTGAAAAATAACATTTTGTTTTAACTCACACTTGTTTAAGTGGTGTTCTATGATTTAATTTATCGCCAAATAACATATTTATATTTAATAAAAAAGAGTGATTTTTTAACCGTTTCGGTTTCGAAAATTGAAGGAAAATACAGAAAGTTTGAAAAAGTGAGTGAAATATATATTTGGGGCGATAAATGAATGCCTGCCATTTACTTTTTAAAGATTATTTAATGTTAATGTTGCCCGTGGCTACCCCCGTAGGTGGTCCATCCGTGAGCTCCAATTTTGGCATACTTTTTTCAGCACTTCCGCCGGTATCTTACTAATGGCAGCTGTTATGATGTCTTTCAGGGTTGAAATCGTGGCTGGCTTGTGCCTGTACAAGAGAGACTTCACGTATCGCCACAAAAAATAGTAGAGTGGCGTCAAATCCCTTGATTTTGGCGACCAACGGACTGATTTTCATCGTTATTGAAAAAAGTATGGTTCTATGATGCCGCCGCCCCACAAGCCGCAACAAACAGTTCATATTTAAGAGTGCATAGGCAGCTCTTAAACTGCTTCTAGCTGTTCTTCACACCCAATTTGGCAATGGTGTTTGTTGACGTACCCATTGAGCCAAAAATGAGCTTCGTCGCTGAAGACAATTTTTCGATAGGAACACATTTCTCACACAGAACGAATTTTGATAATAAAATTCAATTATTTGCAAGTGTTGTTCCTTTGTTGGCCTATTCACGGTGAAGTGGTATTTTTGACATTGCCACATGTCACGAATGTTTTTTTTTACACTGAAAAAATCATATTGCAAAAAAATCACCATTTATACAGACGGTTGTGTATTTTTAGACAAATTATTAATGAACAGTGAACCTTTATTGCATAAGCAGCATTGAGATAATTTTGATTATATTTGATTTATATTTATTTTTGGACATATATTTTTAGATTTTAAATAAAATAATGTCGCCATTGAGGAAGTCTGGATACTCGTATTTTTATATTTTACAATATTTTTTAAATTATCTTCAGAATAAAAAAATAAAAACAATTAATGGATTAAAATTTTAAGCAAATAAATTATAATTTTGCTAAAAACTTTTTGTGTTTTTTTTTTCCAAACTGCTTATATTAAGAAAAATATATTGTTTTTAGCAGGGATTGTTTTATTTACAGTCGATTAAGTGTTAGAAAAACGTTTGCTGAAATTATCGGCTGTTCTGCGAACACCCTTTTGCTGACTCTGCAACAGTTATTGCTGACTTTATTTACTTTTTTTGAGTGCTATAAGCTGATGTTGAGAAAATATTTTTTTTTACTTTTATTTAAGGAGTATCTTGATACAGAACATTTCAAAAATTCATTAAAGATTTTAATTATAAAAATTTCTTAACAAAGTTTAATTGCAAAGTTACCTATAGTTTTAAGTTTGTATTAACCCAACAAAGGCGTGGATACTGAAGCGGGTTGTGGAGGAGCGACAACTGAAAATACTAATTATTTTATCCGGCTGGCTTTGTAGACATTTTTAAGTTTTATTCTCTATAATTTACTAATAAAAAATTTCATGTTCCTTTGCAATAAAAAAAGCTTATAAAACAATGATTATATGATCTAAAATCCTATTAATTACATTTATTTACCAAAAATACTTATGGTCAATTTATTTAAATTTTTAAATTTTTTTCTCTCTATAAAAAAAGCTTAGTATTAAATTTTTAATAATTTATTTCTTTACTGCAAAAAAAAAACAAATATGTATTGTGACATAAGTAGTTTAAGGCCTGAGTATTGAATATACAATTAAAATTTAACTAACAGTTAAATTCAAATTTTATATGGCAAACAAAAACAACAAATATGTCAATTAAAGTCCTAGATAGCAGATAACGTTACATAGTGAAAATGAAACTGAATATGCCTAGAGCTAAGAGTATGAGTGATATTTAGTTAGTAATTAATGTTAATCATACGCATCAGTTCACACTTTGAAAATGTTAAATTATGTGTGTTTACGTAAATGTAATTTATACATACATATTTTGTCATTGAAAAAGAGCTTAAAGGTTTTAATACAAAATTAGTACATATCGAAAACAAATTTGTTTATCATGAATTGTGGGCATACGAGTAATATGTAATTAACGAACAAAAACATATATTTTGTTGTTTTTTGATATACACATAAAAAACATTATGTCAGCACTTATTTCAAAATTGTGAATTGTTAAATAGATCTGGAAGAAAAGTAAAAAAAGGAAAATTTATTGAATTTTTCTGTGCAAGATAAGGAATTTTAGTGCAAAATACATGGAATTCTATAAAACACCAAACCTGTATTAGGTGAGAATAAATGGCGTGGAAAATTCAAATGCTAAATCTTTAGTTACTAATGGTTTTTTTTTCGTGGTTGCATTGACACCTGGTGAATCTCCAGTTGTTTTGGCTTCATCCCATGTATGTCTATTTTGTTTGCGAATATAGCCTTTCCCTTTCCAGAAAAAATAAATTGAAATGATTCTTAAGGAATCAATTTTTTATTGAATCCAAAGTATCATTTAGTACTGATTTTCATCTTCCAAAGAAGATCTTCTTCACACCTTCTAAAATGTGATTTTGAATAAAATTAACACTTCTAAAATCTATCACAGATATTTACATGTAAATTTGACATTTAAAACTATGGTTAAATACTAAAATTTAATTATTTTGATGGTTAAAGTGATATGCATCCATTTTAACTTACAATTTACCAGATTTTAAATCCCTATAATCGTAGTTATCAATACAAAAAGTGAATAGTTTATTATAGTAAACCTTACAAGAACTTCAAAGAAATAATTTATCAAACAATCAAACTCAAACAACAGCTACAACAAATGTGGCAGTTTAATTTCCAGATAGAAGCTACTGGGACATTGTAAAAATGAGGCTATTTGGGAACATCAAAAGATCTAATTTTTTACTAAACCATAACAACTGCACTGTTTAGTTGCATCACCGCAGATATCTGCCAGAAGGTAATGGATTAAGAAAGGGCGTACGAATTATGGAAGGCCTTCAAAAAGGTTATTGAAACATCTCAAAATTAGTTTTTGGTGATATGTACCCATCTTTTTTTATTCATTTGGAATAAGGACGTGAATGTGTCAACTCATATTGCTAAACATTAAATGTATCTCAAGAAATAATGATGACAGGCAAGAGACTTTATTGGTTAAAAATAGAAATAATTTTAAAACTGTCAGAGGTAATAAAAACAATAACATTTATCATTTTTAAAAATCGACATGAAATTTGGTTTAGACAATGCAGAAAATGGTTACAAGATGGTTGCGATATTACAGAGGGCGTAGGTAATTAGAACATTAATAAATATGATACGGAAATTGCACTCCATAGCAATCAATCAATGGAATCAGAGCCAGATTTAAATTGCAAATGGTTTATCAAATACAATGGTTTTGTCAATTATCACTCAATTAGAGCTGCTAGAAAAGGGTCTCTTAAAGCACATACACTCACCAAAAAAGTCTGTAATGGCAACTGAAAATTTTGCTGTTATTACGGGAAATTCTGCTAATTTGAGCCCAGCGGTATTTTTTGCTAATCTTAGCAACACATGTCTGCTGACATGTAGCCTAATGAAATTAGTAGAAAAATTATTAGCTGCTACTAAATTTTAGTAAACTTTCTGCAAAGTGGAATTTAAAATCTGTTTGCTAAAATCAGCAAACAAAATTACTATATATTATTAATATTAATATCTTAAAAATTGTTTATAAATAAACGAATTTATTATTTTGTTTTAGTTTGGTAATTTCTTTTTTGACAAATATTTTAGTTAATTTTTTTACTTTTAAGATCAATTTTTAATTGTTTTTAGGGCTTTTTAGTGCTATTTTAAATGGATGTTGGTATATTCACTTCCGATCCACTTTTTTAAAAGTAGTAATTTTTTTGGCTAATTTAAGCAAATCGGTTTTCAAAAATTTGTAAAATGATTTTTGAAATTAGCAACAAAAATTTGTAAATATACCTCTCGGCAAAATTTTAAGTTGCCATTACAGATTTTTTTTGTGAGTGTGTTTTGTGTGAAATGCGCATTATTCATTTAAGGGCTCCCAATAATAAATTTCTACATCAATTATATATTACACCGTGAAAAACAAATTGCCAACAAAAATTCAGTTGTGTTTACCGAATTTCGCAGTGGAAACCAAACCAATATTCAGTTGTACCAACCGATTTCAGTTGTACAAACCGAACTTCAGTTGGAAATGTACAAATTTTTCTCTGTGTGAATAAATTATTAAAGAACTTAATAAAGTGTTCTTTGTAAACCCGCAGTTATAACCTAAAACGTATAAATTATATATATCATCATTTAAATGTAACTATTCTCAAGAATCTGTGTTTTATTAGGTACATTAATATGATATTTACACACATGTATAGTAGGGTTATAACTTTTCGCATATTTTTCATATATCAAATTCTTCATTGCATATACCATTGAAAAATATTTGGAACTTATATATATTTTTTTTCACAATCGTTAAAAAAGTTCCTGCACTAATATTTGTACTGCTTGGTTCATTTTGTGAGTTGTTTTCAATTGTTCAGACGTGTTTTACTTACGAAATGGCAAATTTGAACGATGATCGGATACGAGAACTGCTCAATGCAGAAAGTGACTCCGATATTTCAGATTCGGAATTTGATTATATTTCAGAAGATAGCAGCTAGCTTTGTTGATCCGTTTTTTATTGCTTTACAAAAAATTGGAGCTACGGCTGAGAATATTATCTCAACACAACCAGGACCAACTCGATTTGCAGTGTCTAGGTGCAATGGCATTCTGTTAGCTTTTTTGTTGTTTTTTCCGCCTCCAATAGAAAGAATTATCATCTAAAATACTAATAAGTACGGCAGGGTCAAGTTTGGTGGCAAGTGGAAAGATATTGATGAAGATGAATTGCTCGCATATGTATGTCGGTATGTATAATCTTGTTTTTTATTTCAACAAAATAGTTGGCTAATATAAAATCTATTACACTCAGAAAAAAAAGTTAGTAGAATAATTTGTAAACGGTTTTCAATCGCACTCTACTATTTTTGTACTGATTTTTAGTAAAAAAATATTATTTAGCAAATCTTTTTGCTATTTACATTTTACAAATTACAGAATTTTTACAGAATATTTACAAATTTTTGTTGCTAATTTCAGAAATCATTTTACAAATTTTTGAAAACCGATTTGCTAAAATTAGCAAAAAATATTACTAATTTTAAAAAAGTGGATATTAAAGGAAATGTTGTTTCTAATTAAAACTTACACCTACAAACTTAAATTTCCTTAAAATGTTACATATATTAAAAAAGGGATCGGAAGTGAAGATATCGACTCATGTCTAAAAAGAGGACATCCATTTAAAATAGCACTAAAAAGGGTTTTTAGTTCTAAAGATCCGCCCTAAAAATAATTAAAATTTAACCTTAAAAGTAAAAAAAAAAAATTGACCAAAATATTTTTCAAAACAGAAATTACCAAATTAAAACAAAATGATAAATTCGTTTATGTTTTAACAAAGTTTATTGATTTTTTTTTTCATTTTGTATAAAATATTTTTTAAAAAATATAATAAAAATTTTTTATGCTCGATAAAAAAAAATAAATTTAAAACTTTGTACTAATATTAATAATATTTAGTAATTTTTTTGCTGATTTTAGCAAAAAGATTTTAAATTCCACTTTACAAAAGTCTACTAAAATTTAGTAGCGGCTACCAATTGTTCTACTAATTTCATTGTACTACACGTCAGCAGACATGTGTTGCTAAGATTAGCAAAAAATACTGCTAAGTTCAAATTAGCAGAATTTCCCGTAATAACAGCAAAATGTTCAGTTGCCATTACAGACTTTTTTTGGTGAGTGTACTTAAAGGGGAAAAAATGAAGATGTTCATGGTTTATTTGATGCAAAATTTGGTCGCCCCATTTTCCGATCAATTATGTCTGAACATACATTTCATCCGTTTCGATGATGTTTCAGGGGGCGATGTACTTTTTGACAGTTTATGCCATTAAAACCAGCAAATATGGTTTGAAATGTTGGTTATCGGTGGACTCTAAGTCAGGCTACGTGTGGAAAATACAACCATACCTAGTCTAGAAATGCACAGAATGAAAAGAACTAAGGGGAACGCGTTGTAATGGACATAACAGAAGGCTTGAAAGGGCAAAAAACAACTGGCGACAATTTTTTTTCCTCTTTTGAGTTGGTTAAAAAACTTCAGGAGACTTACATATGTGGGAACAGTACGCAAAAATAAGACATTCATTCCTTCGAAATTGCTGACTATCAAAAAACTGCCTTTTTACCATTCTACATTTGCATTCGATGGCATTGCGACATAAGTATCATACATCAGGCACAAAAAAAAAGCAACAATATTGATTAGTTCAATGCACAAGACAGTTGCAGTTGATGAGAGTGGATTGAAGAAAAAACTAGAGATTGTTTCGTATTACAGTTCAACGAAAGGTATGTTAGCTTTATGTTCTCCTATAGATACTGATGATCAAATGGTTGGTTCCTACAGCACAAACCGCAAAATAAATCGATGGCCAAAGCAAATCCAGTGGCCTCTTCAAATAATACTTCTAATTCAGGGGCTCGTAAGCGTGGAATTTGTAGTTGCTGCAAGCCTAAGGCTAATATAAAATGATCTATTTGCATCAAGTTTATTTGCAAAACTAACCGAAAAGCATATTGATCATCATGCAATGACAATTATTATAAAACCAACTAATAAATACTATTTTTTTTTTAAATAAATGTAAAAAAATCAAAAAAATTATACTATGGACCCAATGGTCCCTTTACCTAATCTCCGTAACTTTTTATTTTTCTCAGTCCTGTTTTAAGTCAGACCCTTGAATTTTTGTATATAACATGGTTTTATAAAAAGACCACGTGAACTAAAAAATTAAGTCACTTTATGTCACCGTTCAAAAATTACAAAGGGTTAAAAATAAATCTGGGTGTTTTAGAAATTGCATTTGGTGCGGGAACTTTTCTCCTTAAGAATTACATAAAAAATTGATTTTTATTATCATTACAACATTGCCCATTGTGTGGTGCGATGGAGAAATTTTGTCAAAAATGTTATCACCCTAATGTAGAGTATTGTAAAGAAAATTTGCAGATATTTTAAATAAACATTTTTACGAGTACTCATATAAAGGTTAGCAAAATATTACCTACCACTATAAAAATTTATTAGAGTAATTAAAGAATAACGAAAATGTGAATATAGTTATTGAAAGTAAAAGTATTTCGAAGAATTCTAAAGAGAATATATATTTATATTTTTGAATAAAGATAGAAGAAAAAATGTTAAAAGAGTAAATGATGAAAAATGTGTAAAGACTGCTGTCCATGTTGAGAAAAATGTGTTAAATTTTTTAAGCTGAAGTTTTATATATGAAAAAAAAAACGTTAGAAACAGGAAAAAAAAGCAAAAAATAAATGTAATTATTAAACATACGAAAGTGTTGAAGTTTTTGAACAATCTAGTTGTTATTAAAGTTTGTTTAAACATATTTTTTTGTATTTTTATAGTTAGTTCAAACAAATACTACAACTTTTTTATATAGTCGATTTACTTTAAATTGTTTTACCACGAAATAATTTTTATACTTTTATTATTCATAATAACAACAATTTACACTAATGCCTCGTTAACATCAAATTACGTGATTTTTACTAAAATTGAGATTTTTATGATTCTCCATACAAACCAAATCCCGCAAAACTCGTGAGATTTGTAAAAAATTAATAGTATAGTAGGATTTTAAGATCATATCATATTCTTTTATTAATTATTTTTATTGTAAAGAAACATGAAAATTTTTTATTAGTAAGTTACAGAGAATAAAAATTGAGAAATTCCACAGAGCCAGCAGGATAGAATACTTAGTATTTTCGGTTGGCTCCTGCTGGCTCTGTGGAATTTCTCAATTTTTTTTTCTCTGTAACTTACTAATAAAAAATTTTCATGTTTCTTTACAATAAAAATAATAAATAAAAAAATATGATATGATCTTAAAATCCTACTATACTATTCACTTACAAAATAACAGATCAGCAATTCATAAAATTCCATTTGTAAAAAATCTCATAAAAATCTCACAAATATAGACTTTTACAAAGTGCAACACTGCGTTTCGATTATTTTTAAGACTTTATGCATGAAAAAGTGGCACGCTGGCCAACAGCTGACAAAAAAAAAACCTCAGAATATCACAAAATAATGTATAAAATAAAGGGTGTCCCAAGAAGAACGCAATTTTTAAATCTGGCAACATTCGAAGTGTCATTGTTTGACATTTGAACAATTGTTATTGTTTGCTAGTAGAAGTTACGAGGTTAGTAAAAATGGAGCGCTACACGAATGAACAACGCATTCTCATTGTGAAATTGTTTTATCAAAATGGTGAAAGTTTTGCGGCTACAGTTCGCAAATTGCGATCAATTTGGGGTCACAATAATGCTCTAAAAGAGTCAAATGTAAAGAGATTAATGGATAAATTTGCCGAAACTGGGTCTGTTAGTGATGTAAAGACAACAATGCGCCATCGACCAAGTTGATCGACCGAAAATGTCGCAGCCGTACGTGATGATGTCGCTCAAACTCCATCCACCTCAATTCGACACCGAGCTCAGCAATTGGTGTCTCCAAATCCACTTTGCAGCGAATTTTGACGAAAGATTTGCATCTTCATGCATACAAAGTTCAATTGACTCAGGAACTGAAGCCAGCTGACCATGGACAGCGAAGGGATTTCGTTAATTGGGTATTGGAGAGACAACATGAAAATGCTGATTTTGCCGATAAAATCATCTTCAGTGACGAGGCCCATTTTCATCTTGATGGCTTCGTCAATAGGCAGAATAGTCGCATTTGGGGTGAGGAAAATCCTCGAGTGATTCACGAGAAGCAAATGCATCCTCAACGTGTCACTGTGTGGTGTGGTTTTTGGGCTGGAGGAATCATTGGACCTTTTTTTTATGAAAATGAGGCAGGTCAAGCGCAAACAGTCAACGGTGTTCGGTATCGTGAAATGATAACCAGTTTTTTCTTGCCTAGAATTGAAAAAATGAATGTGGAGGGCATGTGGTTCCAACAAGACGGCGCCACATGTCATACAGCCAGAGAAACAATTCAATTGCTGCATCAGTCATTTCCCGGTCGTGTTATTTCGCATTTTGGAGATCAGAATTGGCCGCCTAGATCGTGCGATTTAACACCATTAGATTTTTTTCTTTGGGGTTTTTTGAAGTCGATGGTTTACGCGAATAAGCCGACGACCACTCAAGCCTTAAAAGAGGAAATTGGACGCTGCATTAATGAAATACCGCAGCATTCATGCAAAACGGTCATTGAAAATTTCAGTAAAAGATCGCGTGCATGCCAGCAAAGCCGCGGCGGCCATCTGCACGATATATTGTTCCATACATAACCTCATTCTGTCTACTTTACGATATAATAAAGTTTCACGATTTTTTTTAAATATCTGTGTTTTATTCAAAATTTAAAATTTGCGTTCTTCTTGGGACACCCTTTAGTTAATAGAAAGGAAAGCTAGGAAAAATAATTTTCTTCTTCCCACCAGTTATATTGAAAACTTTAGATTTTATCTTTCCGTTCTAACAAAAAAGTAAATTTACTAACATAATTTTGGTAGAGGAAGGTTATCGTCTGAATTTTATTTTAGGGTGGGCTAAAGTTTCTCCTCTTTTGCAAATTATTATGGTGAATCAGCAGAAGAAACCACGTGACCCTCAATTTTTGGTATAAAATGTGTAACAGATTTATGTAAAAATTACGAGGAACGTTTCTGTAATACTTTTTAATCCTCTAACTCCTCAATGTATGGGTCTTTCCTGTCACTTTCTTGAAAAAGGAAATAAATAATTTTATTAGGATATTAGGGGGTAAAAAGTTCCACAAAAATATTTGACGTAAAAGTCTCTGAATACGCTAACGCTTAAAATTCAACTTGAACGCGAAACTGGCTTCACTAAATTTGGGTAACAATGCTTTCAAAAAATGATAGTAAAATAATTAAATCAGTTGCATTATATTATGGTCGCCTAATATTCCTTTAGCTCTTGACTCCCATTGTTTTTTTAAATTGTTTGCCCTTCCATCTGTTACCATGTTTGTATAAATACCAACCATATACAACGTATCAATGTACATAAAATATTAAAAATTGTACTCCGTGAAAGATTAAAGTGCTTTTTAGAAATATTTTTAATAAGAGGTTATATTTAAGTTGGTATCCCAGCCCAACTTTGGTAATGATAGTTCGTTCCCCTTTTCATTATTTGCAAGCATAAAGTAATATGTTACTCATTATTTATTACATAATATATGATTTATTTTTCAAAATCTATTTTTAGATACATTACTTTGAGTTTTTTGTAAGCAAAAGGAAACGCAACAATTCATTTAAGTTTAAAGCAATTAAATACTAAATGCATTGATAGCTCAGTGGGTAGAGTTCTTGGCTGGCAACCAGATTTCCCTGGTTCGATTCCCATCTTGACCACATTATTTTTAATAACAAATATTTTAAATAAAATATTTGTAATGATTTTTTTTTAATAAAAATTCCTCTTTTTTAAAAATCTATTTTTAGACACATTACTTTTTTCATTCTCGTAACCATATAAGTAACCCCTTACATTATGACCTCTAAAGTTATGGGTATATACATTACTTTGAGGCTCATCGCCTGTAAAATTCATCAATGAAGTAAGGTGTAAAGTAATCCATCCGCCCCTTTGGCTATACATTACTTTACCCATTATTTGGTAATGTGTGGTTTTGCTGGGATATTTAGAAAAAACTGTGGTTGTCAAATCGAATGTAAACGTTTAAGATTTCTCTGTGAGATTTCTATTTTTATAAACAGATGTAAAAGCAACGGAATAAAGCAAAACAAATACTTAATGCTAACAAAGTTTTAAGATTTAAGATTTTTATTAAATTTGAAAAACTTAATTCTTAAGTAAATATTGTATGTGTGATTAAATATTAAAAGATTTTCGTTACCAAAAGAAAACCTATAAAATGTTGTACCTACATATAAAATTTGGGAATGTATGTTTTATATTTATCATTTTTATGTGCACATAAACTCAAAAGTATGTTTGCTATAAAACTTTATATTTAACACATTTATGTGCATAGAGTAAAATAAATATATTAATGTTGTGTTTAAAGCAACCCGAGTAAAACGATGTATCTGGCGCAATATTCAATCATATCTAATTTGATATGCTTTAATATCTGCTGTTATATCTAGCTAATCTTATTTGATTCGAAAAATAGCAGATCAAATTGGATCCAACAATAGATTTGGTTATTTAGAAGGCTCTAAAATAAACAAAAATATGACAAATCAAGTTAGATCTTAAATGATCCGAAAACAGGCAGATGAAATAATATCCAGCAATATATTTAGGGATTAAGTAAGATCCAAATTTATTCGAAAAATGTCAGATGGAACGAAATGGAATCTAGTTTTTACTCTGCACAACGCTCACATGATCTCGCAAATGTGTATTTTGTTAAGGAACAAAATTGATAGATTGACTTTAAATTTAAACACAAGATGTCGCATGTCCAAATTAATTCATATTAATGAGCTAATCTCAGCATAAATTGAGCCTTCTTTTATCCTATACTAACAAAACTTTCAAAAAGGTTTTTTTGTAACTTTTTCCTCCCGTACTAACTATTATTTATTTTTGTTATCATATAAAATATTGTTTATATATGTGTCAGAGAACTGAAAAATCTACTTTTTTCTTGATTTAATCATACACAAAAATTCTTGTTCACATTTAATAATTCAACAAAATTCACTGTAGAATAAAATTAGCATCATGTTACTGAACGCGTAAGGCTGAAAGTCCACACCACGCGTCAACGCTTTATACGCGTCAATGCTTTAAATGATTTACTAAAATTCAAGTTACATACGACGCTTTTTACGCTTTTGTTTTGATCAGCTTTAGCGTAAATTTGTTGAATAAAATAAATTTAAAATAAAGAACTTCGTGTTTTTTTACAGCTTCAATTAGTTTTTCCTCCATTGTGTAGTTTTCAAAATCAGCTGATCAGGTTATGACGCTTACAAAAGTAGAAAGAAGACCTACTTTACGCGTCATACGCGTCAAGGTATTCTACGCTTTGGTACTATGTAACTTGCAGCATACAATTACACTGATTCTACTTTTTTGACAACCGCGTATGACGCAAAGAAGCGCAGGATGCGTGGTATGGACTTTCAGCTTAATTCGGATCAGTTTGAATCATGTTTTATGCAAATGTAATTACTCAACAAAAAGTCAGCGTTGAATAAATCAGAAAAAACAACAAAACAAAATAGAAACACATTTCATAAGTCATGTAGTGTACATTAGAGTGGGACTTAAATCCACTTTTTTAGAATTATTATTAGTAATACAATACTAAAAATATTCTTCTTTGTGAAATAAAAATATTTTTTGGAAAAAAAAAATTAGGTCGATATCTCAGGCTTGCCTAATCCGGAAAAATTTAAATATTGTCTAAATTTTGATTGGAGAATTAGGCAATATTTAACTTTAGCCTGATTAAAAAAATAAAATTTTTCACAAAGAACAATATTTTTTTTGGTATTCCTAATAAAAATTCTAAAAACGTATTTTAGACCCACCCTAATGTACATATACCATTTATGAAATGTGTTTCTACAAAACCACCAACTTTTTATAGATACGAAACTATTTTGTTTTAATTATGATTACACTCATACACGTTGTTTGTTGTTTTTTCTGATTTATTCTACATCAAAATAATTATTGTTGGCTCGAATGAACAGAATAAAATCAATGGTATAACAACGACCGATGATTTTAAATCAGTGACAAAACAATTTGCACGTCGTTTGATTGATTTAAAATCATCAACAAATATGAGTGTTGGAGTATATTCAGCGTTTGAACGCAAACACATATTTATTTTTGTGTTGATTGCGTATGAACGTTTTGCAATCAGCAGTTGCAGTTCTCTGATATGTGTTATTTTAAATTGACCTTAAGATCTTTTATTTATAAAAATTAATTTTAAATATTCAGTTGTCTTACTTAATATTAATATACCACATAAATATTATTACGTTCCACAAAATATTATTTAAAAAAAATTATGTTTAGATTATTCCGGTATCGAACCTGGGCATTCAGATTCATAGTTCACACTCTTGCTTACTGCACCACAATTTAATTTAATTTTTTTTATGTATTTATTATTTAAACATTTTAATACTTTTTTAATTGAAGAAATATTTTTTTAAATGTTTGCTTTTTCCGGGATTTGAACTCAGAAATCAGCAGTACTAGGATAGCTCTCTACCCACTATATAATCAATACAATCCACAATTCGGTTTGTTCAACTGAAATCCTTATTAGGATAAACGTATTTGTAGTTGCCACTTTCGAATATCAATAACTTTTTTAAAAATTTGATATGTTGTACTAATTTTCTAGTACATTCACTAAATAAATGGTTGCTAAACGAATTTTATTCGTAAATTTGATTGGAAATACCAATAATTGTATAATAGTATTCTTTTTTAGTTCCTTTTCTCTCCTAAAAAGTTGATTGGAAATACCAATAATTGGATAATAGTATTCTTTTTTAGTTCCTTTTCTCTCTTTTTAATTCCCAATGCCATATTTTTGCTATAATAATGTATTAGAGGTTATTCCAAATAAAATAAAATTCTTACATATTAATGTTAATGGTTTTCATGGGATTGCAACCAATATTTGCTCTGGGTGTAGAGCCCAAATTTGTATTAACGCTGAGGGCGGCCATTTGTCGGACATAATTTTACACAATTGAATTAAAATTTATAAGTGTAAAAAAACATAATAAATTAAAACCAAACGAGTTCTCATTTCAAACAGAATGTATGGCGAAAGAGAATTAGTTAATTGTTTTGACCCACCCTGTTCCTCAGTTTAGAAATTCACTCAAGCAGGTAAAACACATGGCACACCAAAACCAGGTAAAGGTATTGGGTAGCATTTGGGTTTTTTATGTGACTTTCAAGGGTTATTTGTTTATCTTTTGTATGAATTTGTGACATTTTGTTGTTATAATCAAGAGACGATATTTCCAGAGTAAATATCAGGCAAAAAATTTTATTCAGTTTATAAAAAATTTATTTTAATTCCTCGAAAACAATAATTAGGCAAGCCCTGAAAAGAAAACCTTAAGCATGTATTAGCAAGACGTAAACCTAGATGTATCTCTGTATACACCTAGAGAAAAGATTGATTGCAATTCGATCAAAACTATTAACATTTATTTGTAAGGATTTTATTTTACTTTCAATGATCTATAATTCATTATTTTAGCAAAAATATATTATTTAATATTAAAAAGAGGGAAAAGAAACCATAAAAGTATACAATTATCCAATTATTGGTATTTCAAATTAATTTTACGAATAAAATTTATTTATAAGTTGTGTACAGTAGAAGCAACCATTTATTTAGTGAATGTACTAGAAAATTAGTACAATATTTGAAATTTATTAAAAGATTGTCGATTTTCGATAGTGATAACTACAAATAGGGTTATCCTGATCAAATATATCATTATGTAAATTAGGGCTTCAGTTGATCCAACCGGATTGTGGATTGTATTGTATTGATTACAGAAGCCACTAACTATTCGTATTTGTAAACAAATTTTCTTTTATATTTACTTTCCTAAAAAATTATTTAAATTCGAAATTAGTGATCAAAATTTATTAGTGTTTGTGGGCTATTGGGTAGAGAACTAGCCTAGTACTTCTTATTTCTAAGTTCAAATCCCGGTAAAGGCAAACATTTAAAAAAAAATATTTTTTTTTAATGAAAATAAAATATTGAAATGTTTAAATAACAAATATATTAAAGAAAATTTAATTAAATTTTGGTGCAGTTAAAAATAGTATGAGATATGAATCTAAATGCCTTGGTTCGATACTAAAAAAATCTAAAAATAAAATTTTGTGGAAGGCAATAATATGTATGTGGAATATAAATATTAACTGAGTATTGGCTTTAACAACAAAAAATATAATTTAATATAAAGATAGCTGTTGTAACCTTCAGAATTAGATTTGCAACAAATTCGATGGCCACAACTCATACTGTTTTCTGGGTGTATTCATTGAAGATATATAGGGTCCGCCATCTAACGTTTTTTTTTCAACTAGTGCTTATTTCGTGAATGGTAACACTTAGCTTATGTCTGATTTGACAGATAATTAGTTTTATCCTTCCGCTGAACGAATATGGTTTTGTATACGCTTGAACAACGCTGGGAAATATTGCGACATTACTTTGAAAATCATGGTAATGTTGCAGAATGTCATCTTTTCCATGTCATCTTTTCAGATGAAGCTCATTTTGTTCTTCCCGGGTATGTACACAAGCAAAATTGTCGCATTTGAGGCACAGAAAACCCGCACGTATAAATTGAAAAGCCGATGCACCCAAAACGAGTCACTGTTTGGTGCGGATTTTGGTCCAGAGGCATAATTGGTCCATTTTTCTTCGAAAATGAGCAAGAAGTGGCCGTTACAGTCAATGGCGATCGTTATGGGACCATGTTGAAAGAATTTTTGTTCATAAAAATTGAAGAGGAGGATATTGGCAACATTTGGTTTCAACAGGACGGCGCTACGTGCCACACAGTCGAAGCTACACTTGATGTTTTGCGCCCTGTTTTTGAAGATCGCATTATCAGCCGCAGAGCTAATGTCGTTTAGCCACCTCGGAGCTGCGATTTGAAACCGTTGGACTATTATTTGTGGGGTGCCGTCAAAGATAAGTGTTACGCCGTCGAGCCAGAGACAATTGACGCTTTAAAGGACAATATTCGTGAAGCCATTGGTGAAATACAGCTGCACACAATCGATAGTGTGCTTAAAAATTGGATCGATCGTGTAGGCTACTGCATGGCCAACCGAGGCAGCCACTTGAATCAAATTATTTTCCATTATTTTCCGGAAGGATTGTACTTTTAAAGAAAAAAAGAAATTTTAGAAAATATTCATTAGTTTTTTTTTATAGCATTTTCAAAAAAAAAAAAAAAGTTATTTGGCGGACCCTATATAATAAATACATACATACATACATCTGTTTTGAATAGATTTTCGTTTTGTATTTACGTTTATGATGAAACAAAAACACAATATCTTCTATTCCTTTTTAACTTATTAAATTTTCTATACAGAGTTACCTTTACTTTTAGCAGATTACAACTGTATGCAAATTGATTGAAATTCTCAAAACTCATATATAACTAGACTGATCATTGCAGTTTGCTTCAGTCGCTCCTTAAGAGAGAAACATAAATCTCAGTATTGATAATTATAAAATAAAATAAAAAATTTCTCATTAATTATTTCTGATTTTTTTTTTTAAATGAAACATTTGATAGCAATAAAGTTATGGGGAACTTTTATGAAAGTGGGCCCAAAAGCAGATTACACTAAAATTTTAAAAAGGATATGTTGTTTGGCTGCAATGCATTTAAACAATGAAAAACTATTTAGCAAAGAAACTGAGTTCTACATTGCCAAAGAATTGTATATCCAGATCCAGCAAAAAGCAAAAAGCAATCCCAGTTCGATAGTTAAAGAGGACTCGAGGCTATATTGTTGGCTTACTATTGAAGGATTCACCGAGTTTGGAATTAATGATAAATGGATTTATGATACGCACATAGAACGCTGTAATAGTTTAAAATATTTTATTGATGAACAAAATATGTTATCAATAAATTACGAACTTAAATTGGACATCTCAATAATTAGATTACACAAGAGCAACACTGGAGAAATTGTAACTCTGATTCCAGAACCTGACAATTTTTTTTTTGAATTTTTTCAAATCTTACAAAAAGAAGTTGCATCGAATAATGCATTTGATGTGGAATATTTAAATGCATTCATTTGCTCGCATATACAAACATTGAATGGAAAACAATTGTACATGGAATTACCTATTGTTGAAGCACTAACAACAGAAATGGAAGAGAAATGCAATTTATGGGATATGGTTTCCTAGTCAATTTACACTGCAGTCTTGATCTAGTAAAAAGTGAACTAAGTAACTGCTAAAGGTTGAACCAAAATTAAGCAGTTACTTTAAACTTTACTAGACTAACTTTTCAGACTATCCGTAGTACACTAGATTTTTTGCCGTAATTTTTTTTATTAGATTTTTTTTTTTAATTTCTTTGCTCATTTACGAATGGAGAAAACTCAACTGACAACGCTGCAGAAAATCAAGAAAAAGTTAAGAAAACAAGCTAGTGTCATACTGGCGAAAGTTAGTTTTTCCAGTTATTACAGTACTTATTTTAAGATTTTATATATTTATTACATTATTAAAAATTTAATTGTTCCTTTATATATCGAAAACTGCACAGCAAAATTCAAATATTTTTTTTTTTTTTTTTACAATATACATTAAAGATGAAAAATTATTTCGAAATAAATTTTATTTTAAAGTCTATTTTTCTATCCTTCAAATTAACTAGGGTGATTAATAATTAGGATAACTCCAATCGCTCCAAAATTTTTATCTGATGTTAAATACACTAATTTATTGGTAATAATCAAATATTTTTCTTCCTCCACTTTTACTTTCGCTTGGGCAGGGCTTTTAAATTAAAATTATTTACGCAAATATCTGAAAAAGTACTTAACTGATAAGGATTAAATGTATACCGTTTTAAATACCTTACTAAACACCTTTTCAATAGTATAAAACAGTATTTTTTTTAAAGATAGGCCAACACTCAGACAGGCATTGAGTTGGAATTAGGAAAATCGGTTATGGAAAGGACGAAAGAGAAAGTAGTGTAGATATTTAACTTAAATTTCTCTATACTGCAGGGAACAGGGATGACGTTTGTACCCAGTCTTTACGGTCTAGACCGGTCGACCGGGTTTTAGTTCTTTTTCCAAATGTACGTTTTTGATACTTTTTTCTTTTAATTAAATAATAGAAAAATTGCCAAAGTTTATATAAATTTTATATAAATTTGTCGTCAGAATTATGCAGATTATTTTTGCAAAAAGACATTAACATTTACATATAAATTTATGACAACACAAGGTTTTATAAATTCAAGAGCCAGTATCGGAATATTTTTTGTTCTACAGCTTAAAAAAGAAAAAGAGCTCAGATAACAGCTAGATTATTTCTGCAATGTTATAGTCCATTCTGAACCAAGTCATAAAAACAGCGGACATGGGACCGAAACAGACCGTGTTGTTTCCATATGAATGTATGAAAAATTAAGGACTTTTTCAATTCAAGAGCCAGTATGAGAATATTTTTGTTGCTCATGTTAAAAAAAGTCCATTGTAAGTCAAGTCATCAAAATAGCGTACATGAGATCGACCCTGGCATTTTTATATAAATAAATGAGTGAAAAGCTCAGAACTTACTTAATTTAACAGCCAGTTTCGGAACATTTTTTCTCCACAACTTAAATAAATTTCTTCAATCTTAAGTCCAAATTATGTCTATTTTGTTTCCAAAAAATTTTAACCCATTGCGATTACCGGTATAAAAAGTCAGTATATGGGACCAAAAATGACCGTTATATAGGCATTTATATACTAAAGATACGTTATTTTCAATTTTGAAAAAAAAAATCTATCGATGTTTTTAAATTTTAAATTCTATTGCTCGGTTAACCAGGTAGACCGGTCGACCGGTTCTGATTTTGCTTACTTATTTTAAGCACACTTCCAGCTCATTTATGGTCCATTTATATGTCCTTTATTTTTTAAATTTCCTGCCTCTGAACTAAAGAGCAATACTGGGTCTGTCAACAGCTGTTTAACAAGCTGCGTCCATTGATAGCAAACTACTGTGTAATTAAACTCATTAAGCATTATTTTTTGCGGAAAAAAACATCACTTAAACCCAGGCTAGCCTTGATAAATACTGAGTGAACTATAACAATCAATTAATTTATTTTTATTTGGAATTCTATAAACATGACCAATGTCTCTTATTACAGTACAGAATTATACACTTGTAGAATACAGTTATTTTATAAATTATAGTCTTAGATCTGAAAATGATCAGACAATTTTAATTTTGACACAAAAATTAGGTAAAAAAGTTAATAATAATTAATAGAAAAAGCAAGAAAATAATAATAATAATAAAGTTTTATAAAGTAAATAATTATCAAAACAATTAATGATTAGTTATATCCAGTCAAACAATGATGTTTAAAATATTTAAAATATAAACTAATAATGTTTTTTTTTAAAACGTTGTGCGTTACTTATAATTTGAATTCTTACGATTTTACACTTTAAAAAATCGTTGACTTATTTACCTTAAAAATAAATCGATTTCTTTCTATATTGCAAATAATAAACACTGTTTGAAATTATTTATAGCTCTATTTATTTATAAAGGGCACTAAAATTACAGAAAAACACTTTAATATGACACTTTATTTACACGATGTAAATAGACTAAACGTTAGCCACACTTTAGTTCTTAACACTTCAGCGTTTTATTTAAAACTGAACTGCTGCATCACCAAGTACCCATATGTATATGAGTAGTCAGGTATTCTAGTTATTTCCATTTATTACTACACTAGATTTTTCCAGCTGTCAAAGAATTTACTAGTATAAAGAAATTTCTGCAACATTATGTTATATGGAATTTAATTTCAAAGACAGATTACATTTATAAAGAACTGCCAGGTGGAAATTAAATATCGACTTTTATTCCACTAGGAATAATTCTTCTACCTCTTTCGGAATTAGAAAAAGTTAAACGTTCTGGCTCCTTGATGTAAACCACCTTTTGTTGAAAAGTTAAGACTCTAGATTTGACTAAATCGTCAAACTGAATACCATAAAGTTTTGTTATTGTAATTGACGAGATTGAATGGTAAGAAGTGCTTTTCTGAATTTCATTGTCACCGTACAAGCACGAATCAATTGCAAAAATGGTGTTGGCCGATCGGAGATGGTAAGTGCCACAGAGTGTGGAACAGAGAACTGCAAAATCAACTTTTTTCTTGATTTAATCATACACAAAAATTCTTGTTCACATTTAATAATTCAACAAAATTCACTGTAGAATAAAATCAGCATCATGTTACTGAACGCGTAATTGGGATCAGTGTGGATCAGATGTCGATTATGTTTTTTGCAAATGTAATCACTCAACAAAAAGTCAGCGTTGAATAAATCAGAAAAAACAACAAACAACGCATATGAGTTTATTCATAATTACAACAAAATAGAAACACACATTAGGGTGGGACTTAAACCCGCTTTTTTAAAATTTTTATTAGTAATACAATACTAAAAATATTGTTCTTTATGAAATAAAAATATTAAAAAAAAAAAAACAATTAGGTCGATATCTCAGACTTGCCTAATCCGGAAAAATTTAAATATTGTCTAAATTTTTTTTTCATCTATTTTGATTGGAAAATTAGGCAATATTTAACTTTAACCGGATTGGGCGAACCTGAGATGTCGACCTAAATTAAAAAAAAAAATATTCACAAAGAACAATATTTTTGGTATTCCTAATAAAAATTTAAAAAAAACGTATTTTAGACCCACCCTAATATGTTTTTTTAGAAAACCACCCCCTTTTTATAGATAAGAAACTATTTTGTTTTAATTAAGATTACACTCATACACGTTGTTTGTTGTTTTTTCTAATTTATTCTACATCAAAATAATTATTGTTGGCTCGAACGAACAGAATAAAACAATGGTTTAACAACGACCGATGATTATAAACCAGTGACAAAACAATTTGCACATCGTTTGATTGATTTAAAATCATCAACGAATATGTGTGTTGGAGTATATTCAGCGTTTGAACGCAAACACAATTTATTCTTGTGTTGATTGCGTATGAACGTTTTGCAATCAGCAAATGCAGTTCTCTGGTGTGGAAGCCATAGCAAATTATATGGCTCAGTGCTTTCCATTTTGAATGATAATTTGGGCGAGGCTTGATAAATAATATGTGAACTCTATACCATCAATATCAATGGCAAAAAAGTGGTTTACTGAATTTAGTTGTGACCGTACAAGTACGGAAGATGCCAAACTTTCTGGACGCCCAGTTGACGTCTCTACCCCCAAAATGATTGCAAAAATTCACGTTATGGTGTAGGCCTATCGGATATTGAAAATGCAACAGATTCTGGAAGCGGCGTTCGCTCACAATCGACCAAAAACGCAATCGTTTCTATGGACAACTTCGTTTCTATGGATTTAGACTCGAGATACTATTTTTTAATTTCAAACCTAAAGAAATGTCTCAGAGGAATGAGATATGATTCCAACAATTAAATCTTCTCACTATCAAAAACCTATTTTGATGACCTCAACAAATCTTATTTTTTTTGAAAGGATAAAAAAATTGGAGAAAGAAAATAATTTTTTTTAAAAAAACCTGTGTTTCATTTATTGACCCTCCATCGTATTAAATAGAAAATCAATACTATAGTACTTAATGTAGCTACTAATGTAATAAGTTAACCAGATAGCATTGAACAAAATTTGCCATTTCCTTAAGGTTGCCATATACTAACTGAGTTATAAAAGAGAGAAAACAAAAAAAAAAAAACTTTTAGGTACAACGAAAAAAAAAACTTGACATTTTATACCCATTTTATCGCAATTTAAGTTAAAAGATTTATATACAAATATATATATTTTACCTTTTTGCATCTATTACAATTTGTTCTTCCTACTCACCTTGTCGTTAAATTTATATCCTTGGGAGTCAATAAAGCATCATTTATTTCCACAATTAATATATCACCAGATTGTATTTCCGCCTCACCTTCCCATGAAACCATCATTGCTGTACAATCTTTATCGGTTTTACAATTCTCTGGAGTCTATACAAAAAGAAAAATTAAAAAAGGAAAGATAAAAAGTATATTAGTAAAAAATATTCTTACATTTACTAAAGTTTTATGAAAAAAAAAAAATATCAATTTCCTTAACAAGATTTTGGCATAAATATCCCTTTCATAAATATTCAATTTTATTAAACAAAGTCTGAGGAAAAACAAATATAAAAAAGGTTTGTTTACTTAAGAAACTAAAAAAAATATATAAGCAACAGCAGCTCAATATCTAAATCCTTAATGTTTTCCATAACCATTTTTGATTACTTCCTTCCTATTATATTTTTGCATAGGAGATCCTTAATATATATGGTTAACAAAAATATGCATAAGTTAGGGTATGTGTATAATAGGGAGAATCATTATTGTTTTTTAAATCTTATAGTTTATTTAAATTGCGGAGTTATTTTTATTTAAAAAGTGGATGTACTGCTTATGGTTTTACTTAAATTAAACCTGTAATCCACATTTTACTATTAAAACTTTCTAGTCTAAACACAGCATTAAAAAATGATTTATGTTCCTAATTATTTTTCTAAACTTTTTTCCAAATTTGTACATTTTTTAGTTTTAAGCTTGACTTCTTTGTACCACCCTTCTGTATATGTGTGCTATATTTCTATTTGTGGTTATTTTGCATATTTTCTGTTATTTTTTGCCCAAAAATTGTTACCTCTTTAAATATATATTTGACAAACCAACCCAAAAAATGTAACAAAATCTTTTTTTATTTTTTGGTTTTATTTGTTAAATATGTTCTAAAAAAACATAATGTTTACGGTTTCCTTTTTCATATAGGACTTAGCATTTATTTTTATATGTACTTAAAGTCTTATATATATAAAGTCCGTGAGGCTGTATGTGCTTTTTGTGTCCATATAATTCTTTGTATGCCCTTATTTAATTTCATTTATTACTACACACACAATATTTAAATTTATCTTGTTGTTTATTTTTTACCGTATACATTTAAATGTTTAGCAGTCACTAAATTTTATATGCGTTTTTTTTTGTAAATAAGGCTTGACTTTCCTTTTTGCTATAAATTTTCCTAACTTTGATCTTTGACAAAATTTTGTAGATTATTGTAAAATATTTCTTATACGTTTTATTATAATATTTAGTATTTAGTACTTAATTATGTATTTGGTTTGGTAACTCTTGTGGAAAAAGTGAGGACAGTTAAAATTCCATTGACTTGCCAATGATCACTGAAAAGAGCTTCAGTCTGAAGACATTTCTTCTTTAGCCTGTCCTGTAACTTGTGAAACATCACCAGTCTGAAAGGATCTACCATGTGACTGCTGAAAACAGGACCGGTCTAAGAGAACTTACCATATGACCTGTGTCGTTACCAGTAAATACAGCACAAAGAATCTTAAATAATTCTGAACCGTATCATAAAGGGTGCACGATGCTAATTGTCACAACTTAAGGTAAAGTTTTTTGCCCAACTTAATTTGACATTTCTTTATTTCAGTGTGCGTTAAGATTGTTAAAACCTTTTACGCGTTGAAATCAAAATGCACTTCGTAATTTTTTTGGTCAGCATAATCGACCGAATGTGCCCACAATCGGGAGAACTGCGCGCAAATTTCAGAAAACCGGGTCTGTAGGAAATTTGAAAACTACTGTGCATACTCCGTTAGTTCGTTCTGCGAAAAACACTGCTGTTGTTTGCGATAGTGTGGCAGAAGAGCCGTCAACCTCGACTTGTCGTCGGTGTTCGCTATCGCGAGATGATAACGGACTTCTTGGGCCAGAAATTGAGGATATGGATCTGGACGATATGTGGTTCCAACAGGAAGGTGCTAGTTGTCACACATCCAACGAGATAATGGCTCTTTTGCGCGAGAAATTCAATGGCCGTGTTATCTCACGTCGTGGCGATGTTAATTGGCCGCCACCATCATGTGATTTGACACCGATGGATTTCTTTCTTTGGGGATATTTGAAAGAAAAGATGTACGTCTGTAAGCCACAATTCAAGAGCTAAAGGATGAGATAATTCGGCACATTAACGACATTGAATCTCAGTTGTATCTCAGTTGTATCTCAGAGTCATTGAAAAAATGGACCATCGAATAGAGGTATGCCACCGAAGCCATAGCGATATTTTATTTCACAAATAATTGTCATAGATCCTTCTATCATAATAAAAAAATATTAAGATAATACTCTGAAAAGGTTTTGTTTTATTTACAATTAACATTGTGCATTATGGTTGGACCACCCTCTAAAATAAAATTGTTTAACTTTTAAAATTTTTTGGAAAACACCCAATACTAGTAAAAAAAATTTGTTGGAATTGGTGGAGGAGGTTTAGAAGTAAAACTATTGCAAAACAAACTCGGTTTAACGTTTCCAGTTGTATTTATGGCAAAAGGAACCACAAAATCAAACAAGTATCAGCTAAAATCTGGTATATAATTGATGAAGATTATCACAGCTAGAGTTCGTAAATAAATTTCATCTGAACTCAATAATTCAACGTGTGTTATTTCTCATCTCCATTTTTCTTTTAAAGTTTTGAGTTGAGTAAGCGAAATTAATAATTAACAGTATATGAATTATATAATCCCTTTTTGGTCTACACACTCAGCAGATGCCCCTATTAATGCAATGCATTATGTTGGAATAAGGAAGATAGGACGGAGGAAAAAGGACTAGTGTTTGTGGACATTTGACATGAATTTCTCTATATTGTAGGTAATTGGAAAGTTACACATAGTACGAATTGTAATATTGCTAAGCGAATTTTACCTGTAATGTGCTATGCGATCCACTGAACAATGAGCGGACATCACACTAAATGCTCATGCCCAGAACAACAAGTGTATTCAATTCCACGATATTGACAACACCAATATATACAGATCACATTGACGACCCCACAGCCCTGTGGATCAACACAAAAAATTGGATCGTACATGCATTCAAATCGATTCTAACATAATAGCAAGGCTCCATTCGGAGTTTGCCGAGTGTAGCATTCATCATCTGCCTCTTGCCACCAACCTAAAACAATGTTGGCCAACAACCGCAGGAAAACGAGGGACAAGTGTTGCTGTCATTAGCGAAAGAGTAGATGGGATTGATAATTAATAAAGATGAGAAAAAGAGATAGAGAATGTATCGAAACATATGGTACCCCAAAACTAAATTGAAACTTATTGGATGAAATCCCACCTATAACAACAAGTATACTGCGATCCCTGAGAAAGCTTGAAACAAAAGTAATTAATTTTAATAACAGTGCGCTGAACAACACACGATCGGACGTCTTGAAAATATCCAAAACAACCATCTTACTTTCACCAAACTGGTGAAAGAAACGCCAACAGGTCTTCCGTAGAACAAACCATACTGTAGATCACATAATGGTTTATTGGACTCTAGATAATTAACAAGAAGGAAATTAACCATGCTACGCATCCCCTTCGCCAGCGGTAGTTTTGAGAATTATTGGCAGTACCCTTCTTAGGGATTGGCTGACTATTGTCTACCTTCTAGCATGAGGGAAAGGTTACCTCACGATTCGAATATTTAAATAGATTAGCCAATGGAGGATCTAGCGTCAAAGAGCACTGTTTCAGCACCAGTGATGTATACCATCTCGCCCCTGTTACTCATTCACGCTGAGCGAAGAACATTTTACATACACTCACAATATATTTTCCGTTACTCACTGTAGTTTATTTAAAAAGTAATACGTAGAGTTTGTTTTTATATGAAGAATCAATTGAAATTCATAGAAATATATATTTTTTAGATATTTGAATATGTCATTCAGAAAACAAACTATAAAAAATACAGACTTTCAGTAGGAGTTGGTATTTTCTGCTAAGTGTAAAATTTTATATTTTCCGTTTCTAAAAATAGAAATGCAAATAAATCCTTTTTGTTTTTTGATCAAAATAGTTTGTTTAAATACAAAATCAATTTAATACAAATTACAAGAAATTGTTCAAATAGAAAATAAAAATATATGACTCTGTGTGTGTTTTATAATTACATACAAATAAAAAAAAAAAACTTTCAATCTGAAAAACAATCCACACAAACTGTTTTTCTAACGTTTTGTCATTTAAAAATTGATGATTATTTTAAACGACTTTCGATTATTTTTACTACTTTTGTCGATTATTAAATAATGATTAAAAATAAACAACAAAATGGGCTGAATATATTGAGAAATCAGTAATGCTTTTTTGTATTGTATTTTCGATTAATTTAATATGTAGTTTAGATTATTTTTAATGAAATATTATGAGTGTACAAATTAAGTATTATGAGTGTATAAATCAAGGAAAGAAAAAATAAAAAAATATAAAATTTTCTGCTACAAAAAATCACTTAAGTTCAGCACGTTTATGCATGACCTTGAATAGGCCTGAAAAGATAGAGATTAATCTAAAGAATAATGCCGAAATAGTTCATATAAGCAAATACCGAGAAGGTGGGTTTATACGACCTGTGGTTTGTAAACGTGATTTATAGTCTCATCCAACATTCACCACCCCAATTATATTCAAATGTTTTCGCTATTGTGTGCTTAAATAATATTTAAGCCCAATAACTAGACATCCAAACGATAAATTAACTTTCTACAGTGGTCAAATACCACTCATAGTTCATGTTAGCAAATTTAGGGAAGCTGGGTTTATTTAAGTACTAGGTCCAAATATGGTACAAATATTTTCCAAATCAGAGGAGTGATTAATGGTCCCATGTAACATTCACAAAATATATTTTTCGCACATATATATTTGTTTTTTTGCTTATAGCCTTTTTCCACTGAGCTACATCTTTCATCAATTTGCGAAGATGTTAACATCTCCCCATAACAATTATACAGGCCAAAAATTCTACATCTTTCTTCGTCTACAAAAGATGATCCTTTCTCATTTTGTATATTACATCTTTCGTTGTTTTAAGTGTCATCACTAAAGAAATTACAAAAAAATCGATTTTCTTTGTGCCATCACTAGCAAATTGACATTGCAGAGAATAAAGAAAAAAAATTATTCAACAAAGGAAAATGAGCGGCATATTTAAGAATTTCATTATGTCTACCAAAAATTCTTCTTCATCATTATCTTCATCCAGAATGACCTTTAATATTTCAATGTACTGCATTAAAATTCGGGTTTGTTCTTCCAAAGCAACAACTACTCCAATGATTAATGCTTTCCCTAAATCCATTTTTTATTTTTAACAAAGAATATGCGTTTCTTTTATTTTTTGACAGCTGAATAAATGGCAGATGAAAGATGTTGCCAATGTAAGCACTTGTTTCACATTTTCAACATCTTCCACGCGTTTCACAATGATGTTGTTCAGTGTAAAAAGCCTATTCTTTACAAAGTGAGTGTTGTCCACTAACTAGACCGATTATTAAAAAAGATATGATTTAGGTATTATTTGGACCACTCTTTATATGAGACATTGGATATTCATTATAATATATTCTAGGGAATATATCTATACAAAATATATATATATAAAATTTTATAAATTTTTACTAGCTTTTCTAAATATACTGAGTATGTACATTTCAAAAAAAATATATAAAAGAAGAAGTGAAGAAATGTAGTAAAAGTTATGTAGATAAAGTTAGTAAACACTTTAACAATATTTTTTATTGTATTTGATATTAAAATATGTCATCCTTGATCGCTTGGTACGTTTAGTGTTAAAAGTGTTAACATTTATACGTTGTTTTTTCCTTTAAGATATTATTACAAGGTACGAGTATATACAAAAAATTTACAAACGATATCGTGGTTGTGCTCAAATTTACATTTCACTTAACGTTTTCTTTTCAGTTTATTGGAAAGGGAACACAAAAACTTTTTAAATTTACAAGTACGACATCTAGTTCCTGTTAATTCGTCGAATTTATTTATGTAACGACGTTCCTATCTGCATACCCAATGAACAGTAAATAAACAATAAAATCAAAAACAAAACTAACTTATTGCAATTTTTTATTTTGTAATGAAAAAAATGCAATGCCAAGAATAATTTCCATTAAAAAAACTTTGAATATGTTGCAGAAAAGTACTGTACAAAACAAAAACTGCCATTATATAACAAAACAAAAAACAAAACAAATGATGAGAATCGCTAAATAACAGTTCATGCGAAATTTGAACGCCATGAACTGAAAAAAAAAAATAATAAAAATGAGCAACTAACTGACGTTAAAACAGTCCTAAATTTATAAGTTAAAACACAAAAAGTTCAAGAGTTTTAAATCCATATCGTTATTCTGTGTGTGAAACGGTAGCAAAGTGGCATGGTAACAAATATTTTTTCTATGCTGAAAAAAATTTAAATTTTCTGTGTGAAATTAAGTCAATTGTATTTTGGAAACTTTCAAATTTTAAAATTTTAAAAATGTTTATGCTTATTTCAAAAATTTTACTTGCCCTTATTTAGCTTAAAGCTGTCAAAATCAAAGACATCAATTTCACAAACACTTATAAATTTTGATGGCTAATTTTGAATTTGAACAGTTTGCAAGGAAAACAAATATTAGTATAACATTTGTTTATCAGTACCAATCATTAGCCACGTCTATTATCAATACAATCCATAATTCCGTTGCTTTTACTGAAACCCAAATTAAATGGTATATTTGATCAGAATAACCGAACTTGTTACCACTTTTAAATATCGAATTTTTTTTATAAATTTGATAGATCGTATCAAATGTTTAATATATTCACCAAATAAATAGTTGCTTCCACCGCACACACAAATAATAAACGAATTTTATTTTTAAAGATGATTGGAAATATCAATAATTGTATAATAGGATTGAGTTTTAGTTTATTTTCCCTTTTTTAATTCCCAATACAACATTTTTGCTTTATTAATGAATTTTTGGTTATTCAAAATAAAATTAAATCCTCACAAATAAATGTTAATGGATTTGATCGAATTGCAACCAATCTTTTTTCTGGGTGTAGAATCAAAGAAGTTTTCTTGAAAAAGTCCTTAATTTCAAAATTTTCTTTAGGAAAAACAATTATTAAACAATTATTCGTAAGCTAAAAAATTCTGTTAGCGCAACCGAACCATTTGCCTGGCAACAAATTCGGTTATCAGCATATACAAATGATACAGTTGTTGTTGTGGTTGTGGTAAACACATTTTTTTGGTTACGCTAGTTGAAAATCAGTTGAGACAACATTAAGTAGATTGTAACAAAAGAAATTTGATTTCCCCAACAACAATTCAGTAATTACAACAGTTAAGATCTGTTGACTCCGTTATTTGAGTGTACACAATTTTGTCACTAGAATTTTAAATTATCATTACTTTGGCCTTAAAAGTATATCGAAATAAAAGCTATAGAAAAAAAAGGTTAGTGAATAAATATTATGTTGATAGCCATTTAGTGCGTATTAAAGTGTTTTTGTTTTTGTTATGATACTGATTTTTTGTTTTACCTGTGTACAAGTAAACATTTCATGGCTTTTTTATATATTTTTATCCAAATACTTTACGGTATGGTAAAACTTTGTAAAATTGATTTTTAACGTTTTATTACACTTTTGGGAAAACGAAAATGAAAGAAAACAATTTTTGCAAAAATAAAACAATTTTCAGTGTACAAAAAGAGATTGTGAAAAGGGAAATCAGTGACATAATAAACAGAATTTATAATGATATGAATATTGTGATTAAAATTGTTAACCTTTTCATTTTCAATATACAGATAAAAATAAAAATGTAAATATAAATTCTTAAATTTTTAATGAACCTATTAACCCAATAGCGACCAAAACATTTTCGAAATGAAAATGAATTTTAGTGGAGAAGGTTGATGGGAATTCCAGAATTAAAATTTCATGAAATATAACTTTTTTTATTTATTTGGTTGGGGTGGTCATTGTTGCCGCTTGAGGGTAAGTAAAAATTTTGTATGTCCTGTCTTTACAATATGGACCTACAATGAGGTCCAAAAATTTTCGCGTGTGTTCATAGCATTCTTGATTCTTGATGATTACCAAATATATTGTCGGTTCGGTTCGGTTAAATAAAAATACTTATTTTGTTTCTATACTGAGAGAAAACAAATGGACAGTTAAATGGACACTTCAGAACTTTCCAAGAAATTAAATTAAATATAGATCTGTGAGCCGATAGCTTACAAGTGTACGATCGAAATTTTTTCTTTCAACTTGTGGGCTAGTTCGTAAGCTTTAGCTCTTTTCCTTCTTTTTGTCATTTCATTTTGTTCTCATAATCAGCTGTTTTTGCATGTTTTCAGCTTAAGTATTTTATGTTCAATCATTTAACTAAAGTCGGTCTTGTTCATAATTGCCAGACTCGATTATTTTTTTTTTTTACATTCTGCTTTATTTGTAATCAAGAAATAGTTGTCCTTTCATTTAAAAAGTTTTAAGCTAGTTTGTTGAAAAAATAATCATTTCTAAATATTTATAAAAAATCAAGTATAATTTTAAAAAATATCTTCATATTACTGAAGACAGTTTCCAAAGGACTAAATGCAAGTACTGCAAGACTATATAAGTGCTTTAAAAACATTAAATTATACTTTTGCATTAATTTATAAAAACTCGAAATTCAATTTAAGTAAAAAAACGATTGAACTAGAAGAGCGATTGAACTAGAAAGTAAATTGAACAAGACCAGCGAACTAGGATATAGATAGGAGCTGAACTATAAAGAGTGCTCTACAAAAAGAACTAAAATACCCAAGCCTTATACACTACAACTAACTACGATTGTAGGGCAATATATCTTTACAAACTCATATAAGGATCGATAAAGAGTAGGTTTTTAAAAATTTTAAGTTGCAAAAGGAGACTGACAAATTTTTATTCAAATACGTATTTTAATTTTTTTATTTTAGGTGTGTTCGACGTACATTAACGCTGGTGCCTGCGGGATCCCAATCTTACCAAAAAGCGTTTCTTGTAACAAAAAATTGGGTTAATGAGAGCGTACATGAGAGAGTAATTGTGTTTCTCTTTTTACCAGAACTTACCCGTACTTTTTGTTCGGGTAAAATCGTTAAACTGTCAAATCAACACCTGCTGCTAATAAATCAGCTGTTTTGTATTTGTGAAAAAAAATTAAAGTTAAATAAAAAATTTACAATTAGAATTTTTTCTTCTTAATAATGAAAAATACATTTGAAAATGTAAGTAGTTATTTGCCGTTTTAAATATTTTTATTTTATGCGTTCGTAGTATTTTGGGCATATATATGTTATTGTGAGAGACTTTTTTACTTACTCTCATTTTACCAGACTTTACCCAAAATTACCTAGTTCAGACCTTTTGATAAATGGAAAAACATAATTTCATGCTGTCATCAAATACTATTACCTGAAAGGCAAAATACCTAATAAAATAAAAGATGAGTGAAACGAATTCCATGTCACATCTGCACCGGTGTTTAAGACTGTCTACATAAACGCAATCGTGTGACTGATTCAGTAATTGGCTTAGAGAATTTTTTAATGGATACATATGTACCTGATAATGAATCATGGATTCGCCACTGTACTCTAGAAATGAAACAAGAGTAAATATGGATTTTACCTGGTGAATTCGTGCCGATAAAGGCAAACACAGTAAAATCTGCTGGTGAAATTTTGGAAACGTTTTATTTTTGTTTGAATTATCTTCAATGACTACTTAGAAAAGAAAAAAACAATAAATGGAAAATAATAAGAAATATAGAAAAAACGCCCCCCATTAAGACAAAAGAAAGTGTTCTAGAGGACACACTTGCTTAGTTTTGATGGCGGCTGAGGATAAATTTTTTGCCGCATCCGCCTTATTCTTCAGATTTGGCTAACAGCGACATTCAATTGTTTAAAAATTTTAAGATATTCCTTTACGGATAAAGATTTGAATGGAATGAGTAAGTCATCTCTTCAACAGAAGCCTATTTGAAGACCTTCCGAAATCATACTCTGCGGAGCGATTAAAAATTTTGAAAATCGCGTGAAGATTATCGAGCTAACAGAAGATTATGTTCAAAAATAAAATTTGTTTTTCTATGCTTCTGTCAAGACTTTTTGACATGGCCTTGTATCATAAAAATTATTGGTCTGCACGAGGTAATTTTGAGTAAAGTATGGTAAAATGAGAGTAAGCAAAAAATTCTCTCACAAAACCATTAAAATGCCCAAAATACTGCGAACGCACAAAGCCAAAGCAAAAATAAACGTCAAATTTATTCATATTTAAAAACAGCTTAATTAATAAATATATTTGAAATGGGAAAAAACAATATACATTTTCAAATGTATTTTTAATTACTAAGAAGAAAAGGGTTTTTATAGTAAATTTTTATTTAACTTTAACTTTTTTCACAGATGCAAAACAGCTGATTTATTAGCCGCAAATGATGACTTGACAGTTTTACCATTTTACCCATACAAAAAGTAAGGAAAAGTTCTGGTAAAAAGGGAGACAAAATTACTCTCTCATGAACGTTCTCATTTACCTAATTTTTGTTAGAAGAAACGCTTTCAGGTAAGATTGTGTTCCCATTACCGCGGTATATAAATAAAATTTTGTAAATTTTTATGTATATAAATTAAATTTTGTAAATTTTTGTATTTTGAAGGATATTATTGAAGAGTATCAATATATCTTAATAAGAAATTTACGAAAATTTCATATATTTTCAACATTTTTTCATTTTTACAGATACAGAGCCTGTGTGATATGTTTAGAAAGGTTTATACCACCTCCGAATTTTGTTTGTTTTTGGTTATTGAAAATTAGATAAATTTTAAAATGCCGTCAGTATATCGTATGTATTATATCCGGAGTTCTAAAATTTTTCAAATTTAACAGTTTTATATAGTACAATGAGGCCAAAAAATTACAATGAATTTGATGATAATTTGTATAATTTTTTCTTTGTTTTTTATTTGACCTATTACCGAACTTGGTGCGCAAATAAAAATTCTAAACCCCAATTTACGCAGGAAATTTGCATCAATTGCGACTTTTTCAGCGTAAATTGGATGTTAGATTTTTATATGATGTCCTATTCAAATATTATTCTATTTTAGGCGACGACGGATCCAAAGAGCACGAAACCTTACTGATATTTACCGAGATTGTTTAATATTCTCCAGAGCAAGATCGAAAGTACACCCTAAAAAACTAATGTAAATTTATAGCTTTTAATCTAGTAAATGTTTACGAAAAATAACAGAAAATGCGTAAGTTTATGTAAAAAATGCTTTAAAAACTTTTCTACACACATTTGTCGGCATACAGATAAAAAAGAATTATGTCAAAAATATGTTCAATACATAGAAATGGGAACTTACAAAATAAAATCACAAATTTGAAGGCAAAAATCATTAAATTAAATTCGATACCGAAACAAAGGGAAATATCACGAAGATACCCAGCAAAAATAAATGGAAGTGATTTTTAAAGAATTCTGATTTTCCTCTTCTAAGGCAGTTCTTTTTCACAACTTCCAAAAATGTGATTTTTAATAAAATTTAACACTTTCTAAATCTATGACGAGGATGTCATTTTTCACTAAAAGATAAGAAGGGCTTTAGATGCAATGAAAAATAATCTAAAAGAAAATTTCCACAGATCACTGCTTCTTTTTCTCTTCTTTTGCTACTGTTTTTTTTTTGCTGGGTAATAAGAAAATATTTTTTCAGAACCAACGAGGTGATTTAGTTTATGATAATTAAATGCTAAACCAAAGGAGATGTGATTATCCCGTTGTTCCTATAAGGAGCATAGGGCCTCAATGAGATTACCACGTAGGTAAATATTGCAAAACATACCTAAAACTAAATTCGGCTGTGCCGAATCTTTGAATACCCTCCACCATAGGGGCTGAAGATGATATACGTATATACTAAATTTTGAATGAACTGTAATATGAATATGTTTTGTCAATTTATGTAACGAACTTTTGTTATTTAGTTTTAGTAATGTTATTTATTTAGTTTTAGCAATGTTATTTACAGAGGTCTGCTCTGTTAGCGACTTTAACATTGTTGATTTTTACGTTAACTTAGTTATCAGAGTAACACATATATAGCTCTAAGAATGTTATTATTCTCTATGTAAGACAATAAATGTAATCGAACAATAAGAAGACTTAATAACATTTTTACTTACTTAACAGAAAAAAAAATAGATACAGAAAAATTGTACAAATTTGTATGGAAAATTTAGAGGTACCTTCACATTTTCACTCATAACTTTTGAACCGATTTTGCTCATTTTAAATACCAAACTGCTCGGGAGGATGTTCAATAATCTGGGTAAAAATAGGCACCCCCGCTTGCGTCTTCGCGCCGTGATCGCAATTTCAACAGACAGACAGACGGACAGACAGACGGACATCACTAAATCGACTTAAAATTGCATAAGGATCACAAATATATATACTTTATGGGGTCTTAAACCTATATTTCGACATATTACAAACGGAATGACAAACTGATATATACCCTCACCATATATGGTGGAGGGTATAAAAATAATAGTTCTTAATTTAAATTTATAGAAAAATCGTTGAAATAATAGAAACCCGAAAAATTTTTCACAATCTGCATCTTTTCATAGAAAAAATCATTCGATTCTTGTAGAAGTGGCTTTATGCTACAGCACAAGATATGCGGTTGAGAAATAGTACCAAATATCTAAGTATTTTTCTGTAGAAACTTTACTACAACCTGCGGAAAAAAGCTGCAGAACTTAAGGTGTTCTCTGCAGAAAAACAATATACAAATTTTTGGATTTTTCTTCTGAAAAAAGAAAGAATCTGAAGCTTTTTCTATAGGAAATCTTAGATTTTGAGGAATATTTAGAAAAAGCTTCCGAATTTAAACAAAGTTTTCATTTAAAAAGCCGATTATTTTGTAAACTATACCAGCAGTAAAAGCGTAATATTTTGGAATTTTTCCTACAGCAAGGCCATCAGTTTCTGCGGATCTGTTCTTATAGCAAATGTCTCAAATTTGGGGAGATTTTTCTATAAAATAGTATAAAATGAATATGATTTTTGTCTATAAAAAAACCTATGAGATTTTTTTTACAGATTCTAGTGAACTGTTCCTACAGCAGAATCGTCAGATCAGTGGAGTTTTTTTTTATATAAAAGTGCCTTTGATGCCAACAGAAAACCCTGAGGATGTTTACCTTTTTGGTCATGTTCACAATTTCCTAATAGATAACTTCACGAGTTCGAAATGTAAAGTCAAAATTAATCAATTAAATAAGCTTTTATTTACTTGTTGTTTGGCTGTAATGTGATTCAAAACTTGTAGTGTGGTTCAAAATGTGGAAATATAAATGTCCATCTTTTTTGTTTGTTTTTCTTTTGCTTGATCCTTATTCTGGGTTAATTTCACGATATGTGTCTCTACGTCATTCAGTTGAAATGGCGGTCATGGCCCGATGAATATAGGAGGTAGCTAATTTTTATCTAAATAGCTTATTATTAACTATACTCAGAAGAAAGAGTTAGTAGAAATTTTGTACTAATCTTTAGCAATAAAAATATATAGTAAATTTTGTTGCTGTTTACATTTTACAAATTACAGAATTTTTGCAGAATATTTAAAAATTTTTGATCATTATTTTAAAAATCATTTTAAAAATACTTAAAAACCCTATTTTTTTAAAATAGGATATTGAAGAAAATTTTATTTCAAATAATTAAAACAATGTAGACATGTTATAAAATATGTTCTCTCGATAACAACAAAATTTTTTAAAATTCATACAAATATTAAACAATAGAACGCTAAAGTATCATACAAAAAAAAACTAATTCCACCTAATTTCCTTTTCTGGTAATGTTATAATATTAAAATATATTTTTACAAACCCCAAATTGCCTTAATATAAAAGTATGTTATGTTTGCATGGAATTAAGGGATATCTGCCTTTACAGCTAGCAAAATATGACAGTGCTACCTGAGCGCTTAGTGATCAGCTCATTCAGAATATAGTTTTAAAACTGTTGAAGAAACGTTGACGGCTGACTGCAGGCAAACGTTTTTGGTGGAGTTGTAAATTTATTTGATTCTTTTTAAAAAGAACCAACAAAGGTCAAAGTGATTATTCTAATACAATAGGGATTAAATAGAGGAACATAATTCAGTTAACGAAAAGAATTTTGCGAATCGTTTCGTTGAATATTTAATCAGATCTAAAAATTAATTTAACAATTTATGTTTTTAAAGGTCTGAAATAAATTATCGGGTCAATTGAGGTATAAAATTCCAAATAGTAATTCAGGTACCTACAACTACTACCTACTACTGTGTACTAAAGTGTAGGCTAGATAGAAACGGAAAACACGCACTTTGCTATAAACTCATGCTTATGGTACATGAATTACTCGTTACCACATAACCACGTGTTTGGTTATAACACAGAAACGAATCGAGTGTCCACCTTAATTTTATCACACAAATGTAGATAAGGGTTCAATATTGAACATATATTTTTTAAGAAAAAACAAAAGATGAGCATTTTGAGAAATAATGATTTGAACTCTAGACCCCAAAAAATGATGTTTAAACCTTCCAGCATATCATTTTAAAGTGATCTTTCTCACCTAAAAAATAAGGTCAATTTGGTGACGATACTTTAGTAAATTTTTGAAGTTTTTTTTCAATTTTCATGGCGTCATATTTTGGAAACCTTAAGGGCCCATGCTCTGAAAATTATGTCTCGTTGAGTTCTTGTCAAATATAATAGTAATGGTTAATTTTTTTTAAATCGGAGATGGTTAATCCAAAAATGCCCTTTTTCTGTTTGAGTTGCCATGGTTTGACTAATGAACTAAAAATTAATCCCAAATTTCCTTTAAAATAATTTAAAAATTTTCCTCAATTTAAGTCAAAATTTGTTTAAACTTAGAGACATTTTCCTAAAATTAATAAAAATACTTAGATTTGTGTAAAAGCGAATTAGTTTATATACTCAGAAATAGTTCATATCTTTTCTGAGTAATATTTCTTGATTTTAGGGAAAAAAAGAAGTACATTATATAAGAATTTATTAGTTTTTTTAGAAAACCATCTTAGTTATAGAATAGGATAGGAATTAATAAAATAAAGTTTAGTTCAAAATAAAAAAAAATTAGAACATAATTTACTTTTATTTAGTTCAAAAAATGTGTCTAACTTAAAATGAGAAAGTACTTGAACTTAAAGTGTGTTAATTTTTTTTCGCGAGTTGTATAATTAACTAAATTTTAGAAAGCCTTTTCTCAATCCAAGTTTTTAAGTCTTTAACTTTCTAATTTTTAAGAATTGTTATCTAAAAATTAGTTTAAGCAAATAAAAACAAAAAGTACAATAATAAATTTTTTCTTATGTAATAATAAAAATTTATTTGATTTAAGAAACTAATGAACTATTTTTAGGGAAAATTTTCATGCAACTTAGTTCAGATAAATTTTAAAAATTTTAATAAAATATTATTTTTTGTGTATGAAAATTAGTTTGGTTCGATATCAGAGAAAAAGTTTTTTCCAAATGAAAATTTTTTTCTTATATTTTTTTTTTTATTTAAGTAGTCGAATTCACAGACAAATTTATTAGACACTAGCCGAATGGAATGCATTTTTGAGAAATAATAACTTTATATATTGGATTTTTTTTTGTTGGAAAACGTTTAACTTATTTTCAATATATTTTTTTCCAAAAAAAAAAACAATAATTTAAATTTTAATTTTAAAGAAAATAATATTATTTCAGGAAAAAACTTAAAGTATCCATTAAAAAAAACTTATTGTGCATGATTATAATTTTTGGTTCTTATGTGAGCATGAGTCAAAAATCTGTCACGTGTCCTTCTTTAATCTTAACAGTCTTAAATATTGAACTTAAAGCAGCTTAAAATATATTTTAAAATGTTGTTACCCAAAAGATAAAAATTTCCAATTTGCGCTGGTATGTAATAATTTTGTTTGATGACTACAATACAACATATTTTATACCTTACAGCATAATGGCTTTCCAATAATTGACGTTGCGCCTATTAAACTTTATATTTTTCAAACTTTCTTTTTTCACTTAATAAGAAAAAATTTGTATATGTCAATTAAAGTTTAAGCTAAAAATGCTATAAAATAAACTTATGACATTTTTCCATTTTTTAGTAATTATAAAAAATGAAACTGTGAAATTTTGTATTTTTTCAACAATTTCCTTAAATTAGTTAATTTAAGAACACAAAGGATCACCAGTGTTCCTTAGCCGTGTGGCACTTAGGGCGTCGCTTTTGGTAATTCTCTCAATGAGAACCATTAATTAACTACGAAATAGATTTGACTTGGTCACAATTTAGTATGTTTCAGAATATCCTGCCGTACACTTTTTAGTCTGTTTAACTTTTTGCTAATGAAATTTAATTTATATTTTAAATACATGAGTTTAGTACACTCACAATATAGTTTCCGTTACCGACTGTAGTTTATTTAAAAAGTAATACGTGAAGTTTTTTTTTTAATGAAGAACTATTTGAATCAGTCTTTCAAAGAACAAACTATAAAAATCTACAGACATTCAGTAGAAGTTGATATTTTCAGTTAAATGTAAAATTTTATATTTTCTGCTTCAAAAAATAGAAATTCATATAATTCCTTTTTATTTTTTTTACCAAAGTAGTTGGTATATATACAAAATTATTTCAATAAAAATTACAAGAAATTATTCAAATATACATAAACACAAAGCCAATTAAAATATATACATCTGCATGTGTTGTGTTCTGTTTTGTAATAACATACAAATAAAAAAAATTTTCAATTTGAAAAACAAACCACAAAAGTAGTTTTTTCTAACTATTTGCCAGTAAAAATTTAATGGTTATTTCAAACGACTTTCAATTGTTTTTACTTTTGTCGATTATTAAACAATAATTGAAAATAAACAACAAAATTGGTTGAATATAATGGAAAATCAGTAGTCCTCTTTTTGATTTTATTTTCAATTTATTTTATATGTATTTTAAGTTGTTTTTAACGAAATAATATTGTGAGTGTATAATTCAATTTAATTTAAATGCTAAAATTTATGGGAGAAAACCTTGTTAAGAGCAGTGTCCGCACAAAGTGGGGGTCCTCCGAAAGTGGGAAAATATTTATACAATGAATGTAAAGCACTTTAGAATTTATGGTACCATAGAAACAGTTTCATATTTATTAGATAATTTTTAAGGATAATTTTAACTTAAAAGTAGTGCTATTCAACTTGATGTTAGAAAATATTTTCTTTTAACATTATCTAATGAACTCAACTAAAATAACATTTTTCTTAAAACTAAGGAAACATGTCCTAACTTACAGTAAAATTTAAGATGATGTTTTACTGTTTTGTAATAAAAATTTAATTTTCAATAGTAAAATTTTTTTATAATTTTGATAAAATTTTCAGTAAAATTTGTTTCTTAATTTTAAGGAAATTTAATTAAATATTAATAAAAAGTGCCCTTAGCGCCGTTTTGATTTAAATTTTTCTTCCACATAAATTAATTTTTCTAAATTCTAGTTAGCGGAATATAAAATATTATTGACTTTGAAACGACTGGTGAAAATATATGATAACATATTTTATTCACCAGTCGTTATTATAAAATTATTCAAAAATGCACAAATTTGTATGGAAAATTTAGAGGTATCTTCTTATTTGTACTCACAACCGTTTAATCGCTGGTATAATTTTGCTCATTTTCTATACCAAACTATTTGGAAGAATGCATTGAAATGTAGGTTAAAATGAGCGACCTCGCTTGCCGTGATCGCCATGTGAACACACAGACGGATAGGCAGACAGTCAGATATCGATTATAGGGTCTCAGACGTGTACTTCGAAACGTAACACACGGCAGGACACGTCACATGACCGGTTCATTGTGATAGGGACCGGTAACGGGACCGATCACTTTAACATGGGCTTGTACTAGAAGGGGGTCAACTGACCCCTTTTTTCCCGCAGGGCCCTATCCCAGGACACGCCACATGACTGGTTCATTATGATAGGACCGGTTTAGTTTTCACCTATCCCGTGACAGGTCCCAATTCCCAACTGACCTCTTTTTTCCCACAGGGTAGCTTCACCATAGGGTATACAAATAATCTTTATAAACAGCATTTTATTACAAAAATTTTTGATAGTTTTTTTTTGCAAAAATTATATTTCATATTAAGATTCCATATGGGTATTTCCACAGAAAGGTCAACCGCTACCAAAATATTAAAGTTGAAGAAAAAAGACTTTTCTGAGAAAATTTAGTTGGTTAATGCATTGGATTTTAAGAATATACCTAATTAAATACATATTACCATTTGTAATTTAAGAAAAGTGGTCTGCAAAGAGCAGCTTTGCTTTTTTTGGTTTTAGCGTTTTTAATTGACATTTTTCCTTGAGTTATTTCTAAGTGTTACATATCATGTCGATTGCACTCTTCTTATAGACTAAATATACCAACAATAAATATTTAAAAACACCACAGTAGAGATCAAGCAAACTCCGAATAACGGTATAATTCAAAGATTCTTTGTACTACATTCTTCTATCCCGTTCGCGACCGAAAATAAGCATTTGTGTTTAGTTCTCCATGAACGTTGATCGGAATAGTTTGATATTTACAATTCAAAACAAAATAACCGAGATCATTTAAAAAAACCAAACCTAAAACATTTTGATCCATAAATAAACCTAAAAAATGCCTTTGGAATCATTGTCCCGTTCGCGATGTCCCGTTCGCGATTCTAAAAAAAATATTAAAAAAAAATAATAATGAGGATAATAAAAAAAAACAAAATCCTAAATAAAATCTTTATATCTCTGCTTTAGTTAAAAAATAATCTCCATTTAATAAACTGACGAAATTCGCAGAATTTTAAACAAAACCACACACCGAAAAAAATGACTTACATTTTTTGTCCCGTTCGCGATCGCAAGTTTATTTGGAGAACGTTCATATTTTATAATTTTCTTTTTGTTCTCAAAAATTGATCTACTAAAATGCTATTAAATATTTAAAAAAAGTTAAAAAAAAATTTGAGTTTTCATATTTTTTTTTCAAGTTGAGTGCGTACGAATGTCCCGTTTGCGATCCTGGAAATGCCCATATTCTTTTGATGGTAATTTGGTTTCTTTTTGAGCTTGAATGAGCAAAGGCCAAAAACACAACAACTTTTAAATATTTTTGAAGCAAACTTAATTTTTTTTTTTTTTTTGCAAATTGTGTGTAGTAAGAAAATAAATAAAATAAAACTTAATTTACCAAATATTTGCACAAAAGTACAGTACATGTTCAAATAATAGATTTCATAAAATATCATGATGTATTTAATTTTTAAAAGAGAAATTTTGTTCAAAATAAATATTGTTTAAAATTTAATAGATTTTGTTAAAATCCTCAAATTTACTAACAGAAAGTTTTATAAATAAGTTTACGACTTTAAATTTAAATGGAAGCTTCAATAACAGCAGGCCAAAACAACAATCTAATGATGTACGATTTCTTAAGATTAAATCATTGGTTTCGAAGGTAAATTCTCAACAAAGATGGAAATATAAATTATTGTAGGTTGAAAATGACGCCAACTAAATTTAATGGATCACAGACTAATACACAGATGTGAAACAAGTAACATGTGTCAAGATATTTTCCTATAAAATGCAAAGTTTTGAAAGAGACCGAAAATAAATTCTACACATAGCTTGCACTGATATATATATTTCTTTGTCTAGGCTTCTCGCCTTTCGATTCATAACTGTGTGTAAACTGTGTGATGCACAATTAAATCATCTTTTAGAAAACTTTCTAATTTTTTTTCATTTCACTGTATATACACAAGTAAAGCCCTTTACAAACATATTACAACATAAACTATGTTAATTAAATATCATTCAACGGTTCAGCAATCAAAGAGAAGAAATTTTGTTTTTTTATAATATTTTCATCCAGTTATGTGCTGTTGTGATTTTTATGGAAAACTCTTCAAAAACAAGAGATAACTAAACGAACTAGAAAACACTACTTATAACCCCAAAAAATACTGTCAAAAAAAGAAAGAAATAAAATAAGAAAAGATAATGCTAAAAGCCAGCTGTAATTTAATACAACATATACGTACATAACATAAAAAACATAAAAATGTATGTTATAATGAAATCTACTCCGACTACTGTTTAAGAAAATAGTATTTGAAATTGAATAGTTTTTAAAAATATTAAATGTAAGGAGAATAAAAAAACTAAAAAAAAAACAAATTTTGATAACATTTGTATATCTAAAGAGTTTGTTAGAGTTTATTAGAGTGTCCCTAAATTAAGGTTTTTTTTACAATATATCATATTCTTAACATTTAGTGGTCATTTTGAATAATTAAATTATCTTAACTCTGGTATGTAATAAGTGCTGTTAGTTACCGAAAATTTTGGTCACCATAACATATTATAAAGCTTTTATTTCGTTATAGTCTACATATTAAAAAATGTTGAGCATTTTAACAAACATCTCCAATTAACATATATTGTTGGAAATTACAAAAGTAACTGTAAAAAAATTGAAAACATTCGACAAAGAAGACATTTGTGAATTGTTTTATTATCGGGGATGTTGCAGAAAACACTCCGGTTGTGATAAAATGTGATTTAAGCTGGCCAAAATGTATCACCCTATAACAAAACTATCAGTTTTGTTTTAATAACTATTTAGTAAGCAGTTACAGAATATACGACGGCAAGCCATGGTACGCTATACTGCACAAAAACGCGAAATACTCGTTATTTTAAAATGGACGATTTTTCATCCGATTTTATCATGGGCGACTAGGTCCATTTTAATCTGAACGAATAAGTAAACAAACAAATTTTTCACTTTTGAAGTACTGAGAATCCCTTTATTACTCCATGGTACGCTATTTACACCGGAGGTGTCATGCGGACTTATTGTTTTGAAGATGCCGTGAGTAACTCTGTTACTGTGACTGGTGAGCGATAGGGAGGGACCATGATCAACGAGTTTTTATTCTTTCTTTGAAATGCATACTTTGAAGGATGCGTTTCTGGTCGCCTAATGTCTCGTTTTGGCGATTGCGGTGGCCAGTAAGATAGCCTGATTAAACCACTCCAGACTTTATTCTTTGGAGTTTTTGAAGTTACGAGTCTGGAAACTCTTAAACAAAATATCCGAAAAGAGTGGGATAACTTAACGCCCGAAGTTCTCTCTAACGATGGGAGATGAATATGACTATAAACAATAGCGAAGTCCAATTCAGCGATATAATATTTAAAAAAAATGGAAAAATATATAAAAAAAAATTAAATTACACTGTACAACAATTGTCTAAAAGATTAAAATTCCTTAAGGTTTCTTGACGGTTTTTAATATTTTCTAAATTGCTGATCCGAAAAATTAATATGAAGTCCGTTCTTTCGGGTCACGTCAGATTTTAGTGGAAGACGCACTACAGTAGTCAGATTTTAGTGGAAGACGCACCCACAGTAGTGGGTTAGGATTTACCGACCCCTCCCCCGTAGCAAAAACTGACTTCATATTCGGATTCAGCGATTTCGAAAATATTAAAAACCGTTATAAAAACCTACACTCACCAAAAAAGTCTGTAATGGCAATTGAAAATTTTGCTGTTATTACGGGAAATTTTGCTAATATGAGCCCAGCGGTTATTTTGCTAATCTTAGCAACACATGTCTGCTGACGTGTAGTACAATGAAATTAGTAGACGCTACTAATTTTAAGACCGGTTTGCTAAAATCAGCAAAAAAAATGTACTAAATATTGTGAATATTAGTACAAAATTTTAAATATATTTTTTTATCGATCATCAATTGTTTTTTATTTTATTTATTTTTTTCAAAAAATATTTTATACAAAATTGGAAACAAAATACATGACTTAAAAATCTTAAAAATTGTTAAAACATAAATGAATTAATCATTTTGTTTTTATTTGTTAATTTTTGTTTTAAAAAATATTTTAGTCAATAGTTTTTTACTTTTAAGGTCAAATTTTAATTTTTTTTAGGGCTGATTTTTAGAACTAAGAAAACTATTTAGGGCTATTTTAAGTGGATGTAATACATATTATTAGATCGGTATATTCACTTCCGATCCCAGTTTTATTATATGTAACATTTAAAGGCAATTTAAGTTTGTAGGTGTAAGATTTAATTAAAAATAACATTTCTTCAATGTCCACTTTTTTAAAATTAGTACACTTAAAAAAGTTTGTAAGTTAAAATAACTGAAAATATCATTTAAAAGAAATGATATTTCATTTAAAAACCGGTCTACTTAATTTCCATTTAAATTGAATGCCATTTGTTATTTATTTTTAAATGTTGATTGATCAACTGACACAACCGTAAGAAACAAATGATATAATCAGTTAAAATAAATGTAAAAATTTGATCTACCAATCCTTAAAAAATAAATGTATTTTTTGTTTTTTTTTTTTAATATACTCGTAGATACAAAATGTATGTATGCATATGTAGCTATAGGCACTTTTTGTGTGAATGTGTTTGTGTATGTATATGTGATTATGAGGTTCTTGCAATTTGTATTGAAAAATTTTGTATATATACAACCAATTTAAATAAAAAAACAAATTGAAATTTTTTAATATTTTTTTTTTTTTGAAACAGACAGTAAACAAAATTTAAATTTGTTATAACTGTTACGGATACAAATAAGCCACAAGTTTCCGTTTTGTGGGTTAATTTTTATTAAATTTCAAACAAATGAAAAAAATAAATGAAACTGAAAAAAAATCGGTAAATGATAGTAAATTATTTCGAATAAATGTATAAAAAAGTTAATATAGATATTTCTTTGAAAAATAAATGTATGTTCCTTTATTTTTAAATGGAACGGAAAACTTTTTTATTAAACTAGAAACAGTTAACTACATAATATTCTGAGTATAATTTTAGCAAATCGGTTTTCAAAAATTTGTAAAATGATTTCTGAAATTAGCAACAAACATTTGTAAATATTCTGTACAAACTCTTCTATTTGTTAAATGTAAAAATCAAAAAGATTTGTTAAATAATTATCTTTTTAATAAAAATCAGTACAAAAATAGTAAAGTGGGATGAAACCCGTTTACAAATTTTTCTACTAACTTTTTTTTTTGAGTGTACGGGAATTTGATTTTTTTTTTTCAAAATTGTTGTAAAGTGTAGTTTATTTTTTCTTGTTTTTTGGTCTACAGTCTTGTTTATGTCATTTAATGCCAAAGATAGAGCAAAAAATATTGGATTTCACCCGATTGTTAACAGTAAAATATTCACCCCTATCGTGAATATTTTTTCCTCGAAATCTTTTCCATTTTCCCACAATTCCAATCGTGAATAAGTTTTCCCTCGAAATTTGTTCTCTTTTTCTAATCATACATTTATGAGTAATATCCACGAAAAAAGGTCACATTCAAAGAAATTCCCTAATTTTCCCCTAAATTTGTTAACTTTTTTTTCTGGGGAACTACATAGAAAATGTAAGTAATATTTTGTTTATATTCAGGTAAATAAATTTTTTTAAGGTTAAGATTTGTGAATAAAGTGCCTACAATGCAAAAAAACGGACAAATTGCATGTGGTTATGTCGGGTAACCTTAAAGGATTAGATGAATCTCGCAAATCTCGACGATCAATTCGTTGTTGTTGTATTTCCTGATCTTGCAATCCTTCCAACTCTAAACGCTTTCTTTTTCACTTATAACTTTCTTATTTCAATAACACTGTCCAACAGCATTTTGGAACAGAATAGCGACCCTATAAATCTGTAGATCATTTTTGTAGAACAAACTTATGGTCCAGCACGTCTGAGTATTTTTTTACAATGGGTCGAAGTTTTAATTTTTCGGTCGAAGGAAGCATTATACTATATGAAAAATATGCTGTAAGTTAATGTCTGAGAGAATTCTTATGGTCAGAGTTGTATTGTGGAATTGTATGAGGATTATTTTTGTGGAAGATCTTAACCCTCTAACTGATATTTTTATGGGTCAATTTGACCCTTTTTTTCGAGAAAATCAAAAAATATTCTTTAAAAAAGGACATTTAAAGATTAAAATATTTTACGAAAATGTTTGCCGGAAAATTTCAGTGGGTGTCACCAAAGACACCATTGTTGTATATAAAGCTCTTTACGATTAATCGGCAAAATTACACGCCATGCTGGACCATAAGTTTGTTCTACAAAAATGATCTACTCAACATGTTCCATTCAAAAAGTCTTAATTTGTTGGACAGTGTAATTATATAGTATGTTGATATTTTTAATTTTTCTTTAATTTTCGAATTTCTTTTATTTTTTATATTCAGTGAACATTGATAATACATGTTATTTTGAACAGATGTTCTTCAAAGGGAACAAAAATTTCATGGGAAATTCACGATACCAATTTTTACATAAAGGGGAATGATAATTCTATGGGAATAAACATTTCACTTTTTATTCACTATAGAAGAATTATGTTTTGTTAAAAGAAAAAGCAAACAACTTTTAGATTTACGTAATTGTTGAAAATACAAAGTATTGTAAATTTTAATTTCCAACTGATCATTAACTGCAATATATTTGTAAGAAAATCCGCTGACATCTTTCCAGTAGAATGGTCTCGATTTTAGACTAAAATTCATTTTAATGTTATTTAGTTTTATATATAGTTAATATTTTTTAGTTATATTTTGTATTAAAATACTTTTTGTTTTTTTTTTTTGATATTTGACTAAATCGAATGACTAATATTTGCTCCAAAATAAAAACACTGTCGGTGTTTTCCTACACGTGAAATTAAAAAAAAAAATAATTACCTACTAAAAGAGATTTTTTCCTTCAAATGGCATTAGCATTAAATACTCAATATTTTATAATTAACATAGGTTTAAGAAGAGTTTTGTTGCGGCTACTTTGACAACTGAATTATTTGATTAGCGTAATCATATCTCTCCCTGCTGTGATTAAAATTCATAATCTCAACCGAAATTATCTTTCAAAAATCAAATTTAGGTTGAAAGGAGAAACCGGTAAACTAAACTTGATTTTTGCATCAATTAGTTAAAACCTTAAATACACTTTACCAAATTTTCAAACTTTTCTGCTAAATTTATGCATACTTTACTCTAAAAATCTAATTCAGTTTATATTTTATTAGTTTCTTGGCAACTAATTTTTGTAGATATGAGAAAATTCAAGAAAAAGCGTTATGAATCTGAGATTTTGCGCAATATTTTCCTCACTTCTATATTACTATTAAATTTCTAGAAAAATCCAGAGATAGTTTTTAAACAATACCGGGATTTTCTTTTATTAATATGCACGTGAAAAATACTGTGGAAAATTTTAGATTTATCACATTTTTTCTTAAATTTTCTCATATTTGCAAAAAATCCCGAAAATTCCGGAATTTCAGTATTTGCGATTTTCCTTTTGGCATCCCAATAATACCTTTCATGTTAAGAAGTATCAACTAGGCGTATGAGTGTTGCCTTATAGTACTAACACATATTACTCATACGCCTAGTATGATTTTAATTAACTTATTCCTATCGTTTAAATGTGTTTTGTCTACTCTACTGCATAAAAACTACATATTCATAGTTTATTTCGAATTTTATTGTATTTTTTATGATATTATCTGTACACAGATGGGATTTTTCGCAGCCGATATAAAGAATAAATATATTAAAAGCCTAATTATAAGGCCTAAATACATAAATAATCTCAATGATTATTGGATAAATTATTAGGTTTTTATTTAAAACTTATTAACCATGTTACACATAATTTTACTTCAATTCATTTGCCACAACATCAGGTGTATAATTTAAATATATATAATTAAATAATTGCATTCTATATTAGTATTACTAAACTAAAGCAATGTAAATATAGTTATTTAACGAATTTGCATCATAAGCACAGTTAACTTACATTATCACTTTCCGAACAATTTTCAGATTTAAGTAGAATCCATCTGTTAGTGGCAAACCAAGTTGTAGGCGTCCAATTAGGTTTGCAAATCTATAGTCGAAAAAATAAGTACAAAATCATTCAGATTCTAAAATTGTTTGATTGTTTCTACATACTACATATGTATTGAAAAAAAAACTGAATTTAAAATACTCAATTTAAACAAGAAATTTTATTTTCTTAAGATTTGTAAATATTGTGCATATTTAAGCTCGTTTATATATTAAGCAGTATAAACATTTGTGCATGACGATTTATTTCAAGTATTTATACCTGATTGAACATTGAAGAGCAATATCGATTTAAATGGATTCCTTAAGAGATTTTAATGCCTTTAAGCAGTTCAAAATATATTTCACCTTTACAGCTTTTATTTAAATTTTTTATTAAGTATAATTTTAATATTGTTTTTCAGCATGAGCTTTCAGCTTAAGGAACCATTACAATTTATCTTGCGTGCGCCCCGGTAGGCTAGTTGGTAGCGTACTAGCTTATCAGTGCGGGGGTCGTGGGTTCGACTCCCACCAGAGGCTCTGGTCTGTTTTCGCTACAACGAGCCGATGGCCTTTGTTGCTAGTGCTCGGTTAGGGTATTGGGATATAATTTGTAATTATATGATTAATATAAAAAAATAAATAAATAAATAAATAAATAAAAATTTATCTTAATTATTTGCATCCTTTTCCTATAGAAAATACTGCATAATTAGATGCAGTTTTGTAAGGCATTATTTAAATTACTGGGTACTTCCTAAATTAAATTGTTTGTCCCACCTTATATATCTCTTTTCGGTAATTAAAATGCGTTTCTTAAATGGCATGTAGGATGTAAAAAAATTAGGATTTTGTAGGAAATGAAATGCGCATTTTCACTTCCCAAAAGATGCAGTAAATTATTTTTTTAATGCAATAATAAAAAGCTTTATTTTCATTGACTTCTTGAATATCAAAACGCATTAAGTGAGGACAAAACCAAAGAATTTATTTTGACGATCTTTCCAAGTAACAACAAAACAATATACTTTTTGGCTATCGATTATTTTGTTTGGCGTAAAAGGTGAAAATAACAATTTATTGTAATATACATAGTAAAATTCCTGCCTTCTCTCCTTTTGAAAAAAAGCAGTTTAGGAGGTATACTAAGAAATGTGTGTTAATTCAAAGATATTGCGTTGTTCCTAATAAATCGCTTCAAAATATTTTGAAGAAATAAAAATCATTTTGATTTTCTGCCCTTAATGATTTATTGTACGCATGGACTGTGTAACAGTGTTGAATTGTTTTTATGCCGCTCTGTTATAAATTTTGAATTTTACTATTATTATCCTTAAAGGTCGACAAACAGTTTTAAAACATTCCCGGGTCTTTAATTCGTGACACAGCTATAATGTTTTTTCTGTGCTGGTAGTTTATACCATAAAAAACTACTTTATTGCTTGCACTTTTTCTTTAATTGCCTAAAAATACTTTTTTTTAATATTTACAAATTAACACAAGCGTGGAAAATTCTGATCTATTTAATAACAATAAATATAACGGTGTAAACTTTTGAATTAATACAACCCTACTTTTGCGAAATCACTTCAATGGACTTGTTTTCGCTGCAAACAAATAAATACGGATTTCTACAACACTCAGAATATTATGTAGTTAACTGTTTGTAGTTTAATAAAAAAAGTTTTCCGTTTCATTTAAAAATAAAGGAAAATACATTTATTTTTCAAAGAAATATCTATATTAACTTTTTTATACATTTATTCGAAATAATTTACTATCATTTACCGATTTTTTTCAAAATAAATTCATTTGTTTGAAATAAATAAATTCATTTGTTTGAAATTTAATAAAAAATTACCCAAAAAACGGAAACTTGTGGTTTATTTGTGTCCGTAACAGTTATTACAAATTTAAATTTTATTTGCTGTCTGTTTCAAAAAAAAAACATTCAAAAATTTCAATTTGTTTTTTTATTTAAATTGGTTGTACATACCCATCTAAAAATCGAAATATATATGAGCATACATGATCATACATGGGCATGTATATGATCATACATGGGCATACATGGTCATATACGTCCATACATTTTTCAATATATGACCATACATGATCTCATATATGATCATATATCTTCGGATCTGAAATTTGAGGGTATATGGACGTATATGATCATATACGAGCATACATGAATAATATATGAGCATGTATGATAATATATGCACATATATCAGCATATACCCTCAAATTTCGGATCCGAAGATATATGGTCATATATGAGACCATGTATGGACGTATATGACCATGTATGCCCATGTATGATCATATACAAGCCGATGTATGATCATGTATGTTCATATATATTTCGATTTTTACATGGGTATACAAAATTTTTCATTACAAATTACAAGAACTTCATAAACACACATACACATTTACACAAAAAGTGTTTATAGCTTCATATGCATACATACATTTTGTATTGTATGAGTATATTAAAAAAAAAAAAAAACAAAAAATACAAAAACGGAAATAATTTCAAATAAATGAAAAAAACATTTATTTTTTAAGGATTGGTAGGTAAAATTTTGACATTTTTTTTAACTGATAATATCATTTGTTTCTTACGGATGTGTCAATTGATTAATCAACATTTAAAAATAAATAACAAATGGCATTTAATTTAAATGAAAATTAAGTAGACCGGTTTTTAATGAAATATCATTTCTTTTAAATGATATTTTCAGTTATTTTATTTTACAAACTTTTTTAAGTGAAAGAGTTGAATTTGACCAAGTTTATAAAGACTTTTTGTCTGTGCAAACCAAACTATTAAAATTTGGTGAACTATTTACAAATTTTCCAAACTTAGATAAATTTTGCCAATAAGCCAATTTCCCAAAAAGGAATAAAATGTCAAATAAGTCTCCTGTAATACCATCAATTTCATATTCATCGGTGAGAACTCCTTTAAATACTGTCGAAGTCAATAATGCTACCCCTTTAACCATTTTCGTCTTTGAAGGTGATCTTCCAGAAAGCTCTCACTGGTCAATTACATCATTTTGACAATAGATACTCCAACGCATTCTTATCACCGACAATGTGTAAAAGTAATCATGGTACAGAAAATAATCAAGTTGTTCATAACGCATTGCGTGATATTCCACCTAAAAAACCTCGTTTGGCAAGTGATACTTTTTCAGATGATGCAGATTTTAACACAAAATCTAAGACTTGCTTGATTTGCTAATGTTTTTTCTCAACCGAGATCTATTGCATCTTTTAAAATTACTGTTTCTGCTGAATTTTTTGAAAATCTTCATGATTCAAACTTCTGGCCTGAGAATACTTTGGTTCGTGAATATATTTATAAAGAAAGACTAAGTTCTAATAATATTGGCGTACTTCCACAACGTGATACGATTAATATAAAAAATTAAATACACTCACAATATATTTTCCGTTACCAACTGTAGTATATTTAAAAAGTAATAGGTTGAGTTTATTTTTGAATGAAGAATCAACTGAAATTCATAGAAATATATTTTTAAACTATTTGAATCAGTCATTCAAAATCAAACTACAAAAATTTACTGACATTCATAGTTTGTTTATTTCAATAAAATTACAAGAGATTTTTCAAATACAGATACACACATAGAAAATAAAAATATATACATTTAATAAAAACTGATGGTTATTTAAAACGAATTTCCATTGTTTTTACTATAACAAAATAGGCTGAATATAATGAAAAATCAGTAGTACTCTTTATGATTATATTTTCGATTAATTTAATATATAAAGGGTGGTTAAATTTTAAGGGCTGATGTTGAATGTGAACCACACCTAATCGTCAAGTTTTTTTCTGCATTTCATTTGACATTTCTCAATTTTAGACTAACTCAATTTGAACCATGGAAAGATACACAATCGCGCAACGCGTTATGAAAATGGGCGTTCAAATCAAAATGCATATCGTGCATTTTGATTTGAACCTCAACTCGTCGTCGTGCCCAACAATTGCACCTCTCACGCTCGTCGTTGGTGAGCATTATGCATAAAGACTTGCATTTACACGTTTGCAAGGTGCAATTGGCTCAAGAACTATAGCCTCTTGACCATTTCAAATGTCGTTAATGGTCAGAATGGTGGCAAGAAATGGTAACAGTGGATGATAAATTTTCGAAGAAAATCATCTTTAGTGATGAGGCACATTTTCACCTCAGTGGATTCGTCAATAAGCAGAATTGCCGCATTTGGGCGAATGATAATCCAAGAGTGATTGTCGAAAAACCAATGCACCCACAAAGAGAGACTGTTTGGTCCGGTTTATGGGCTGGCGGCATCATAGGGCCGTATCTTTTCCAAAATGAGGCCGCTCAGGCAGTTACTGTGAATGGTGTTCGCTATCGTGAGATGATAACGAAGTTTTTATGGCCCGAATTGGAAGATATGAATGTGCACGATATGTGGTGTCAACAGAACGGTGCCACTTGCCACACAGATAACGAAACATTAGCTCGTTTGCGCGACAAATTGTGATTTGACACCGTTGGACTTCTTTCTTTGGGGTTATTTGAAGGAGAAGGTGTACGTCGGCAGGCCAGCAAAAATTCAAGAGCTAAAGTATGACATAATTCGGCACATTAACGGCATAGAACCTCAATTATGCCTCAGCGTCATCGAAAATTTGGACTATCGGATGGAGGTGTGCCGCCGAGGTCGCGGCGGATATTTGGCCGATATTTTGTTCCATACACCATTTTATCATAATAAAAATAAATGACAATAATTTCCTAAATAATTTGTGTTTTATTCAAAATCAACTTCGGTCCTTAAAATTTAACCACCCTTTATATCAAAATTTTTTAAAGCTGAAGAATAATGCTTAATGTGTTATTTATTTTAAATATTATTAATAGTGATATTTGTTCTGGATTTTTGATTAATGAAATTACACATTTAAACAATTATACAGATTTATATATTTTTTTAGTTAATCCTAGTGTAATAAAAAAAAGTTATTATTATTTTTTTTAACTTAGTTATCCTTGTTAAAAAAAATCTATTAAAAATATATTTTTTTTTAATATCAACAAATTTTATTTAAAATTGAAGTTCAAAGTATTTCTGTTAAATAACAAACTCGTTACATAATCAAGTGCGATACGGAAATCTACATTTGTTACTTAATAATACCAATTATTTGATGTTTTATTGACATTTAATGTCATTTCAATATTTTAGAGCTATTAGAAATCACATGTTTCTATCAACATTAAGGTGTTACATATTTAAGAATTCAATAAAACCAAAAGCAGAATACAAATTATGAAATTACATTTCAAATATAAACACAGAAAATGTTATTACACAATTCGAAGTAATAAAAAATATTTGTTTAAATTCAAATTCGTTTTTTAAATAAAATAAATTTTTTAATAAAATAATTTTTTTAAATATCAACCAATTAGAATATTTCGGTTTTTGAATTCTTTGTTCTGATTGATCGATTTATTTTAAAATATTTGTAAATTGTTATTGTTCATATAAAAATAAAAAGAGAGATTAAGAAACGTTAGAGACTTATGTTCACAACTTTATTTTACTAATTTGTATTTTCATTTAATTCAATATTTTATGTTTTTTAAATATATATTTTTTTCCTTTTCTTAAAATAACAATAACAAAAATCTAGCAACAATAAAAAATACTTTATATTTGTAGTACCAAAAGGATTTTAAAGAATTTAGTAATTTGCTTGCTTTTATTTTGCTCCGATTCTAATAGATTTCTCCTTACTTCGAGAGATATTTTATGTCATTCCTCCATTAGCATTGATTTGAGAGAGTCGTTGCTGATAATTTTTATTTTTCTTATTTGCTGTTTTAATAAAAAAAGTTTTTAGTTCAGTTTAAATTAAAGCATAATACATTTTTCCTTTAAAGAATTAGTTATTTCAACATTTTCATACATTTGTTCAAAACTATTTACTGTCATTTACTGATTTTTGTAGTTTTATTAATTTTTTTATTTTTTTTTTAATTTAATACAAATTTACAAACAAAACGGAAATTCGTGGTTTATTTCTTTCGTTTTCAAAAAAAAAAAAATTTAAAAAGATTCCAATTTTGTTTGTTATTAAAAGTTTTTTTATAATGGGTGATTTTTGAAGAGTTTTTGAAAAAACACATACATTTTAGAGAAATGTATGAAATCTTTATTTGAGTCGATAAAACGGTCTATCTAATTCAATGTTTAAAGATGATTTTATGTGAATGTTGACCGTGGCTATGCCTCAAATGGTTCATAGGCTGGGTCCAATTTTGGCATACTCTCCCCAACATATCGGCAGGTATCTCACGAATAATTCCTTAAATATTGGCTTTCAGTGCGTTAATCGTAGCGGGCTTGGAGCCTTACACAGCCTCACAAAAAATAATCTCAAGAACCGGTCCCAAATGTGAAATAAACTGTTCACCGAACTCGCCTCTTAATTGGGACATTGTTTTGCGTGCTGTGTGGCACGTGGTACCGTCTTGTTGAAACTACCTCTCAGCCAAATCCAGCTCTTCCATTTTGGGCAAAAAAAAAGTTTGTTATTATCGCACGGTAGCGCTCGCCATTCACGATAACGTTCCTGCCTTCGTCGTATTTGTAAAAATACGGTCCAATTATGCCACCGGCCCGTAATCCACACCAAACAGTGCATTTTTTGGGATGAATTGGCAGTTCTTGCAATGCCTCTGGCTGCTCTTCACACCAAATACGGAAATTTGGTTTGTTCACGTATCCATTCAACCAGAAATGAGCCTCGTCACTGAAGATAATTTTTTGATAGAAACAAAATTCTCACACAGCACGAATTTTGAAAATAAAATTAAAGGATTTGCAAGCGTTGCTCGGTTGTAAGTCGATTTATGAATAAATTATAGATCAAACTGAACATGTTTGACAGTAACATGTAACACGAAAAGAGCAGAGCTGCCAAAAACAGTATTGCCCAAAAAAAAAATTGTTTAAATATTACTCGATATAAATAAAGATTTCAATGCAATTTACAAGAACTTCAAAACAGACACACGTACATACATATATACACAAAAAGAGAATATAGAGTCTGCGAGTCTACATTTTTTAGATTAGAAAATAACCAAAAATACAAAAAAAGGACACGATTTCAAATAATTAAATAATCAGTTATTTTTTTACGGAATTGGTAGTTAAAATTTTAACATTTATTTTTAACAGATTAATCATTTGTTTTTTTACTGATGTGTAATATTTAAGCATTTCAAAATAAATAACAAAAACTATTTAATTTAAGTGAAAAAAAGTAGACAGGTTTTTAAATTAAATCTGATTTCTTTTAATTGGTATTTTTTTGTTATTTTAACTTTAAAAACTATTTTAAGTATATTTTTTAAGGTGGGATTGGGGTCATTGTCTTGTTGAAGTCCAATTTGTTGGCACTGGGTGACAAATTATCTTATTAGTCAGTTTTATTCATAGCGCTTTCTATGAAATCCAATTTATCTAAACCACTGTTCGCCTATATCATGACCGAAGTAATATATTACATTTGTCGGGGGAAATCTCGAATTTTTGCATCTCCAAATCTTATATTAACTCTTTTCACTAAAGACTACATTATCCCAGAATGTATTTCTTTTATTTTGATACTTTTTAGCAAAATCTCGACGTCGCTTTTTTCTTTCTTGTCCGTATAGTAAGGTTTCATAAAATGCTTAACGCATTGTGCTGGCACTAACGTTAACATCTAAACATTCTGAAATATTTTCGAATATTCTAACAACATTTCTGTTAAATTTTGTTTTACTATTCGTACTATAGATCATATTTAAAACCACTTTTAGTTTATTTGGTCTTCTAGATTTTAAAAGTTTTGTACAGGGTGCTGCAAATACAGGTATATTTTTTAATCATATGTTATTTTGACACTGATTGATTTTTTCTTTTCGAAATATGAACTATCAGTCATAATCATACCCTCGCGTACCAAAATAAATTGAAAGATTTTGGGAAATATTCCAAATTTATTTTCAAAATGAGTGCTATGTTGCCCAAAGTGTTCGTTTATTGAATAGTAGTTTTAGGAAAAATGAAGCACCTACCGCGAGAGTGACAGTTTGGAGTGGATTTTGGAATGGAGACATCATTGGCTAATATTTTTTTTTTTTATTCAAAATGCTGCTTAAAATGCAATTTCAGTTAACAGCGAGCACTAAAAAGCAATGATTAAGGACTTTTCATTGGCTGAAATGGAAGATATGAATTTTTGGTTTCAAAAGGATGGCGCATCATGTGATTGGGATCATTAAACAATCTACTTTTTTAAATCATTGCTGAATAATCAACAAAAGTAGTAAAAACAATCGAAAGTCCTTTAAAATAATCATCAGTTTTTAACTGATAAAACGCCAGAAAAAAAAGCGATTTTTGTAGTTAGTTTTTCAAATTTAAAGTTTTTTATTGTTTACAAAACACAGCACATACATAGGTGTATATATTTTATTTTATATGTTTTTATGCATATTTGAACAAGTTCTTGTAATTTGAATTGAAATAATTTTATATTTTAACAAACTGTGTTAATAAAATATACAAAAATAAATTATTTTAATTTCTATTTTTAGAAACAGAAAATATAAAATGTTAAAATAATAAAACATATGTTTCTATGAATTTCTTAAACAAATGCAAGCATTTGGACTACCCTTTATATTTACAAAATTTTTATACTTATCGATCATTTAATTTCCAGGAAGGATTTTGATTATCGATTTCTAAAATAAAGTTGATTATACAAAAATCCTCCCATTTGAGCTGATAATTTTTTACTCTTTAAATTCTTGCTTATAAATGATGCAAAAGTTGTACAATTTCATTTGCCATTCACAGTTTGTTAGGGCAAATGTGTGTGCATTCATTTGGATCCGATTTACCGAATAAAAAATTTAATTCAAATCCGAGTGAAATACATCGCAGCCCTTCCTCCTTAGTTTTTTTTTTTCAATAAACTTCATCTTTATGTAGAGTCACCCTAATATACAAGCACAGGTACTTATTGATATTTAGATTGTGAAATATTTATTGACTATTAAAATCAAAATGTAAATTTCTGTTTGCATGTCAATATTTCAAAGCAAGTTAGACAAGTTTAGATAACATAAATGGTTGTAAAATAAATGGTTTAATTGATGATATCATGTCATGCTTTAAAATTTTAGTAAAAAATATATAAATAAAAATATTCATATCACTGAAAATATATAAATACACTTAAAAAAATAATTGTAAGTTAAAATAACTAAAAATATCATTTAAAAGAAATGATATTTCATTTAAAAACCGGTCTACTTAATTTTTCATTTAAATTAAATGCCATTTGTTATTTAATTTTAAATGTTGATTAATCAACTAACACATCCGTAAGAAACAAATGATATAATCAGTTAAAATAAATGTCAAAATTTTACATGCCAATCCTTAAAAAATAAATTTATTTTTTTTCATTTATTTGAAATTATTTCCGTTTTTGTATTTTTTTTTTAATATACTCGTACAATACAAAATGTATGTTTGCATATGAAGCTATAAACACTTTTTGTGTGAATGTGTTTGTGTATGTATGTGTGTTTATAAAGTTCTTGTAATTTGTATTGAAAAATTTTGTATATATACAACCAATTTAAATAAAAAAACAAATTGAAGTTTTTTGAATATTTTTTTTTTTGAAACAGACAGCAAACAAAATTTAAATTTGTAATAACTGTTACGGACACAAATAAACCACAAGTTTCCGTTTTGTGGGTAAATTTTTATTAAATTTCAAACAAATGAAGAAATAAATGAAACTGAAAATAATCGGTAAATGATAGTAAATTATTTCGAATAAATGTGTAAAAAAAGTTAATATAGATATTTCTTTGAAAAATAAATGTATCTTCCTTTATTTTTAAATGGAACGGAAAACTTTTTTATTAAACTACATACAGTTAACTACATAACATTCTGAGTGTAGTAAATATTTAATGGTTTTAGTCAAATATAGTATAGCTTTTTTTTCAATAGAATAAATTGTTAAATTGCAAAGGAATATATTTGTTTTTCTTACAATCATTTAATGAACAAAATACACAAAATTAAGGAATTCGCGTATTCGTTAAAATATCTTGATAAAATTTTTGTTGAAAATATAGCTCAAGGACCCCTAAAGTATACATATATTCGTGTTTCTTATGAAATTTTAAGTCGATTTAGCGATGTCCGTCTGTTGAAATGGCATCTTTTTGAGCAGTTTGGTATGTAAAATGAGCAAAATCAGTCAATCGGTTAAAAAGTTATGAGTTAAAATGCGAAGGTACCTTTAAATTTTCCATACAAATTTGTGTATTTTATTACAATCTCATGGTAGCGACTGGGAAGTAATATATTTTTACTTGTTTTTTCACCTGTAGCTTAGAACTAAATGATATTTTATATTCACTTCAAATATTTTTCACAACTAAATTTTTTTTTTCCACAAAAAATTTTTTTACCTTAAAAATTTTTTTACCTTAAAAATTTTTTTACTTCAAAATTTTTTTCCATCACAAAATTTGTTTTCACATTCAAAAAAAGTTTTTCACCTCAAAAAATTTTTTTCATCTCAATATTTTTACTTTTTTAAATTTGACACAGCCGAATTTAGGCCTTTTTTTACTTATTTTTACTAAAGTTGTTAGTTAATTTATTAACAATTGAAAATAAACGACATAATAATATTGATTTTAACTATGAGGTTCCTTATTAACTGATTCGATTGTTTTATTCAGTAGATTTTAAGGAAAAAATATTGTGTGTATTGTACACAAATCAATGCAATTCAAAATCCTTAATTTTGCTTTTTGTTTTACTAAGAAGCTGTAAACACCTTCTGCTTTAACTTTAAAATAAAATTGTTATTTTTAGAACTAACCAAAAACCAAAAACTTATATTTTAAATCACAGCATTCATTGAAGAGATTTAACTTGTTTATATCCATTTTACACAATCTTAAACAAAGTTTAGAAAAAGTATAAGAAGAAATAAATAACGAACTAAAACTAATACAAAGTTAGCTTAAGTAAGATATAAGAAGAGTATTTTGTTTTTTTTTTTTGTTTTTCTTTAATACAACCCCTGGCCAAACGGAAACGGATACTGATGATAACATGCTAAAGCTTATCCTGTGTCGTTGTTGTGTTTATGCAAGAAACAAAAAAAATCTTAATAAATATACACAGTAACAAAGTATTGTGAAAAGTGTTCAAGAGAGAGAATTTATAAACATAAGAAGAAAATTAAATCTTGATTTTTTTAATGCAAGATAAACTTTAACATATTTTACACCACCGTTACTTTAAAGTAGCATCTATTGTTTAAGCCCGATAATTTAAGAACAGAAAACGGTATAACAAGACGGATATAGAATATTATACTTAGAAGTCTTGGCTGTATAATTCATCTAAAAATTATACAAAATTTGTGTGACATGGGTTACATATAATGATTTAAAAGGATTTTTTATATTTTTTATAGCGTTTACAAAAAAAATATTTAAATCAAAAAGTGATTTAGTTAAAGAAAATACAATAATTGTGAATAAATTTCTTGTAAAATATATACTTTGTATGTAAGATAGCCTGAAATCCTGATACTTCGTTTCGGTAGTTTTAAATATCGGTATATTTTGAAAGGAAAATCTAATTGCTTCTTAAAAAATTTTTCTCTTGGAATAAATTCTAGCTTAAATATTTTGCTTCAATATCTAGCTTATAGAGTTTGAACATATCATTCAAGGGAAGACTTTTCTCTTCTTTATCCCAACACCAAAGAAATTTCCAAAAATCCTCTTTTTATCAATTTATTATCGTTGCGCCCGTTTTTACCACGTTTTTATTGAAAAAACCAAAAGTAGATTCTTTACTAAATTATTCCATCTTCTGGGGGATGTACATCTTAAAATTCAAGCCGTTTCAGGGGGATAACTTTCCCCACTTATCACTAAAACTTCCAAAAATACCATTCTACTATATATGTGCTCCGGATTATTTTTCCCTTTAATCCTATTTTTTACCACGGTATTATTGAAATTTTTCTTTACTCAATTAGCCCATAACTCAGGGAACATATTTTATATTTCAGATTTCTAGGTGAAATGGTTAAGAAAGGGTATTAACTAGAAAAATTTTAACCTTTGAAGTCCAAAATTTAACCACGATCATGATAAAAGAACTTTCTCAGAGAAGTAACTCGTACTCCAAAGAACAAATATCATATATCTGACAAAAAGATTTTGGTTATACCAACAATCGAGACAATTTTTCTATATTGAACCCTGGTTTAAATTTTTCTGTATAAAATTTCAAAAAGAGCATTTCTACCCAACGCGGATGGGCAGCACGTTAAGAGAGAGAATTTTTCCTTCCTGAATCCTCAATTTAACCACGTTCCTATTAAATATTCTAATAATAAAAGTACATATTTTTTTTTTGTTTTTAGCCAAAGCGATTTGTGCAGGCTTTTATGGGAGGTGTTTTTCCCTTTTTAAGTCCTTATTTTTAGCGAGTTTGTGGCGATAGTTCCATGAAGTTTGTCAAATGCAATTTGTCAATATACTAGGGAACATATACATACTTTAAATTTCTCATTTTAAGCCCAAGAGGTTTGGATAAGACGTTATAACAAACATTTTCCCTATTTTTACCTAAAAATTAGTGGTTATCTACAATACCATACGAAAGACTATTGAACTGAGTGAATTATTTAATTAATGAACTGAATGAATGAATAGTCGTGAAATATATTTAAATTGATAAATATCGCTTAAGCCTAGGCTTGCTCCATTCCGTTTCATTCCGTTTGTCTAGTGTTTCGAATCCATTCATTTCCCGATCCATTTCATTTCGTTCCACTTATCTTGTTTTTCAATATATACGTTTTCCGATTTTTTATGTTTCATACATTCCCCTTGTTACATAGATGACGCCACTAAGAAAAATCCATATGATTTTTTGGAACTATCAAACTTCAAAATTTAATGACAATTTGTTCATTATTGCACAAGTTACAGCTGTTTTGTGACGCTCTTATTGCGATTTTGAAAACAATGGATTCAGAGCAATTTCGTGTGTCGATTTAACATTGCTCTTTAATAAAAAAAATACCGTTCCAGGCAAAGCTGGGCTTGATATTATCATTCGGAATCTGCTCCATGGAGACAAATGGCAGAAAAGTGCTTTGCTGACTTTAAACGTAGTCGTGGCCGATGAAGCCTAACAGAGGTGGTGATACAGGAAAATATCAAAAATGTAAACAAAATCGATTTTGCAGATCGTAAAATGAAGCTGCAGGAGATATGTGATACCTTAAGTTATCGAAGGTTTTTATTTTGCATGAACATTTGTCCATGAGAACACAGTTTTCGAAATGGGTGCCGCGTTTTGCTCACAGTACACCAAAAATAACAGCGTGTCGATGAGTCCAAATGATGACCAAATAAAACGAATTACACTTTCAGTTGCTTCCACTACCACCGTACTTGCTAGAATTGGCTCCCAGCGACTTTCAGACCTCAAACAAATGGTCGCTGGAAAAAGAATTGCTTCGTTGAAGAGGTGATTAAGGAAAACAGAGGTCTTTGAAGATAAATAATTTTATAAAAATGGTATCAAAATGTTAGAAAGGCGTTGTATTGATTATATCGCTCTAAAAGGAGACTGTGTTAAGGAATAAAGTAGAATTTTGCAAACAATTTTTGTTATATTGGTTATCTTACGCAACTACTGGAAACATATATTTTAGGCTTCCTCTTCTGAAGTACCATTTTAACGATGTTTGCTGTCGCACATGTCACTTAAATCTTCATTTTCATGCTAAATGCATTTCTGCTTATAACTTTTGACTAGATTAATCGAATTTTTACTAAATTTTGATAGTATTATAGAACTCTGAACTTTGAAAAGTTTTAAAAATGATAAGTCGACTTAGTATAGTTTAATTTGGGGGCATCGATATAAATTAGTTTATTTACATTTGGAAATTTTTGTCGAGATCTATTCATTGTGGCAAGACCGAAGAAACAGTTAAGAAATGATATACCAGGACTGTTTAATGGAAAAGGTGAATATTAATTTTTCTCAAAAAATATTTATTTATTCAACAATTTCTATTTTTTCCCCTTCAAAATAATTCCCCTTAGATATAATACACTTTGAAAGAGTTTTTACCAATCCTGGAAGCAGTTCTGATATGCAATTTTTGGTATGGCCTTGAGATCTCTCTGCGATTTGGTTTTTATCTCCTCAATCGTCGCCAAATTCCTTCCTTTCATAGGTCTCTTCAATTTTGGGAACAGGAAAAATCGCACGAGAGCAAATCTGTTGAATACGGTAGCTGAGGCATTATTACGATATTCAAAATTCAGCAATTTTGGAACGAACTTCGCTGCCACACGCTTCATGCCCAAAATTTGCAAAAAAAAAAAAAATTGTATCTTATGAGCCAACTGATATGCAGACATCCTCTACACCTTCTCTAGTAGTCATTCGATGATCCTCTATAACAATTTTCTTCGCTTTCTCAACATTTTCATAGATTTTTGATGTGATGGAGCTTCCAGGACGATCGTCGTCATTCACACCTTCACGACCTTCTTTGAAAAGCTTTTACTACTTGAAAAAATTTTTCTGAATCAAAGTGCAAACACTATATGCTACTTTCAACATCTCAAGTGCTTTTGAGCACTAAATTCCATTTTTTTACACAAAATTTGATGCAAATCCTTTGATCCTTTTTTTCCACAGCAAAAAATCGCCGAACAAAAAAACACGTCAATGGTTACACCTCTTACAAACTAAGCTGATCACAAACAAACTCATCTAAAAAAAATCGCTAAGCGAATGCACGTAGCACCAGAAATTTCAAAATACACCTTTTCTGAGATAGTTTATTTTTGATGATTCAAAAAAAAAAAAATACGAAACAACGCACAGTGTGTACCCGAACTGGCGATTAATTCATAGAAGCCGTAGTTTTAATATATTATATTTTTTAATTGATGAGTTATTATAAGCACATAAAAACACATCATTTTAGAAAAAAAAAAGTTAAAAAAATAGTTTAACCCGTTAAGCGCATTATTGTTTTTTGGAAAAAAATACCTTAGTCCACAGTTTATGCTGAAACTTTGTAATAAAAAGCGATAAATTAATGAATAAAATTGGTAATTAAAGAATACTTAATGTACTATTAAAAAAATTAAATAATAAATTTATTTAATGTATTTCTATTAGTATAAATTTAATTTTAAATCCAATTTTTATTTTTCACAAAAGAGAATATTATAATTTTTAAGTAATGAAAAATCATAAATACATAAAAACACAGCTTTAAAAAAAATGGAAGAAAAACTTTTTTAACCTGGTAGGCGTTTTTTGTTTTTCGGATATTTTTCAACAAAATTTCCAAAAGTATTGTGAGCAAATTTACCAAAATTTTCTAAATGAATCTCATGACCACAAGAAACAACAATTGTACCCCTTTTTTTTTTTGTTTAATTTCCGCTTTTTGAAAAAATCGTCTGGCGGTGTTTCCGTTATTCGAATTACCAAAGCTGATCAACAATCAAACCAGATCTTTCTCGAAACTCATTTCGGATATTTTTTGAGATATCAAGCGTTATCGTAGAGACGATAATAAATTAATAATGGTGTGTAACTTTTATTTTAAAACTTGTTTGTTTAAATTATTATTAAATAAAATTAATATAACATAAAGTATATGGTGGTAATAGCTTGTGGTTATAAAAATTTTGGTACGTGAGAATAAGTTCGTGAGCTTGCGTAAACCATTTCTGATCGTGATTAAATTTAAATTTATTCACTTGACTTTAGCTAAATGTATTAACAATATGTTTACTTCCTGTAAATTGTGCGTGATATAATTTTTTGTACGTGAGTTTAAGTAATCGAGTTCACTCACGCACTCATCTCTAAAAAAACTAAATGCATCAACAAAAACAATAAAATACCAAAAATAAAGAGAATGACAATATTAAAACACAAAAACACATTTACTGGTATTGTGCAATAAATGACAACCAGAGTTTTTACACAAAAATGAAAATAAAAAAAGGGCCGGGCATTGTCTGAACTTTTTTATTTTAAATATAAGCTGATATCCTATACTTTTCTAAAATCCATAAAACTAATTCCAACTCTTACTAACTTAATACTGGTGGCCCATTAACTGCGGAAATTATTCCAATTTTGTACCTTTTTTAAAAAAATTATTAAAAAAATTACTATATACTTTAATACCTGATGTTGAAGGTTCCATTGTAAAAAATTTACTTTTAATAGATTTAACACTAATTATAATCGATTGAATTGTAAAAATTTCCAATTTTTTCGCCTTGTTTAAAAACAGCAATAATTTGCTTATTTTGACCGCTCACTGAAAAGAAAGTAAACAACTTAGTTGATTGATTTTGACAGCTAGTGATGCAGAATTTATTATAAAAACATTATTTATAAATTTCAATTAATCGCCACTTTGATACAATTTGAACCCAATGTGCAACGTGGCGCTTTGAAACTTAATACATATATTTTATAAGTTTGCAACTTTTCAGCAAAGTATTTTTATTCAAACTACTGCTGCCATCTACACTTCAGATCGGCTAATTTTGGGACCGCCTTTAAGTTGAATTTTATTTTTTTCAATAAATTTTTTTAACGTTGTCATTTTAAAGTTTTGTTTTTCCTTTAGCATTAAGATGATTGTTAATATTACCCATCAAAGTTTTTTACAAACAGTTACATCTAACTAAAAACTAAAATAGGTTCTTTTACCACCGGTTCCATGAAACTGGTTCTAAAGTTAAAATCTAAGGTTTAACCCATAATCAGTTAATATATTATCAGTTTTTCGAACCGGTCCTAAAGCAACCTGATCTAGTTTGGAGCAAAAGAATCTATTAATAATAGGGCAAACTCTATACAAAAACAACCGGTTGTAGATCATTAATTAGAACACCTCTCTTACTCTCCTAATAAAGCACCACATTAATTAGTATCAATAATTTCCTGAGCGTTACTCCTCTTAACTGAAAAAAAATGTTTTTAACCCTGTTCTTATGAGTTTACATTTTCACACTAAGTAATACATAATGTTCTTATTAAAAATTTTTTTAAAGCATAACTAAACAATTATAATCTATAACCCAAGGAAGTTTTTCTTTCTTAAATTTAATACAACATGAAAACCTTAAATCTCAACAAAAAGAAGCATTTAAGAGAAACCAAAATACATTCTTAAAGCCCACCCAAGAAGAACACAAAATAATAAAATACATATTGTACAAATTTCCGGTCAGTTTGTTTTCTATTAAAGCAAATTTCTAAATTCTACTTTAATACAAAAACTTATTTTAATGTTGATATTTTTGTTGGTTTTTTTAACCAACACGTTTATTAGGCTGGCATCTTTATACGTGCAAATATTTTTTGGTCTGTTTTTAAAATATACAATATTTTAATGGAGGTTAACAAAATATAACCAATTGAAATAAATTTCTTCCTAATATAATTATTATATAGTTAGTTTATCTTTTTGGACTCCATATAATACTTATGCAAATTTCTTTAACACCAAAAAATGTAAAAAGTTGTTAAGAATCAACCTTTTTTTTATCCTTCTACAAATTTACAGTAAAACCCTTGGGTTTTTTCTATTGGTTGCTATTAGTTTTAGTTATATTTGTATCTTTTTTTTTTGCATAATCGAACCCTTACTGTTTTTGCTGTTGGAGATAAATTGAATAAAATGTTAACTATATTATTTTATATAACTGAATTTCATACAGATTCGAATTGTATAACTAAATTTAAATTAAGTTAAAAAAAAAATAAAAATAGCATGTGTGTTAACAAATGGGACATTCTTAATACGGGTAATTTTTTAGATAGTTAATGAGACATACATTTCATTAAAACGCACCCTTAATACAAATGAGTAACAACTCGAAATTTTCAAATTTTCTAGAGGGGCTTAAACTAGAAAATAAAGATACTGTCACTATGAACAAAGGTACGACAAAGTGATTTTGCAGCATGACAACGCTAGGGAAAGTTCTCGACCCCCTCCGTATTTACCAGGCATCGCTCCTTCCGACTACTACATGTTCCGGTGGATGAGAAAAATGGCCTGTCCCAGCAGAAGTTTACTTTATAAGAACAATGCAAAAAAATGGGTCCATGATTGGATTACCCCAAAGACCAATCGCAGTTCTCAGCTGGTATTCGAAAATTGCCATAAACATAGGAAAAAAGCTGTAACTGGCGATGGACAATCATTTGAATTAATATATTTGTAACCATTTTTGAATAATCAATCCATAAGTTTTGAATAAAGCTCATTATTACTTCAAGGTCCCAATAAATGTATTACCTTAAAAAATGCAAATATTTCTAATCAGCAATACAATAAAAAATTAAACTTGCATTAAATATAGTGGCAGTCGTGGTATACAAAAAAAATATTTACATTAATTTGTCTTTAATACTTCGCAATTCAAATGACTTTTTGTGTTGGCAATATATTTATTTATTGTACTTAAAAAATTTTGGTCCATTATGTATAGCTATACCATTTCAAGTATAGCTATACTTTTTCTAATTTCATAATGTGTTTGTGGAAATAAAACATAATTTTGAGTAATGACTTTTACGTTAATCATGATTATTTAATCAAAATCACTTTTTTTAATTAAAGAAGCACAATGCAAAATAATACACCATCACAAATGTATTACTGTTTACAGCAATATCGATAAACCTCTATCTTATGTCTAACAAAAATAATTAATTGTCCTTGTGTAATTAACATACAATTACAATTTTCAATTAAAGAAGATAGCCTTAGGGAAAAGGATCTGTCCGAGGACACGTCACGTGACCGGTTGATTGTGATAGGGCCCGGTCACTTTACATGGGATTGTCCTAGGAGGGGGTCAATTTGAGGACAATATATTAAAAAATAAGGTTAAGGACATTTTTGGAGATTAAATTCATAAAGGGAATTTCAAAAAATATCCTTGAATTGACTTTCATTAAATTTTAATTTAAATATTTTTTTGATTTAAAATATATTATTGGTAAGAATAATTTTTATATTTAAATCCACGGTTATTGGAAGCATTGTATCAACTACTTACGAGGCTATTTACTCGCCTAATTACTTTTGTTCGCGATTTCCAAAAAGTAATAGGTACTTCTTATTTGTTGGGTGTTTGTAAGCGAGAGGATAATGACCACCCATTTTTGTAAGTGAGAGAATCGCGAACAAAAGTAATTAAGCGAGCAAATAGGCTGGTATGTAGTTGATACAATGTTTTTGCTGGGAACTTACTTTGTATATTTTTTTCAAATAAATTGAAGTTAAATTTTAATTACTCCTTTCTTATAAAAAATTTAAGCAACTTTAAAATATTTTTATTTTAAAGACCAAAGTTCAATACCCCTAACAGTATTTCTTATTTAACAATTGAAACAAATTGCTCTTCCTTTTTTTATAGCCCTTATAATTTTCTATGATTAGCCATTTCATGTATATTTACAGATTACTTTTTGGTACATGTATATATTTTTATATATATATTTATATATGTATATATTTCGTTCTATTTCTTAAGGCTTTATGATAATAAACTATATGATGGTGTGTTATCATTTTTAACAACCAACATTATTTTTTTTTAATTGACCATGTACTCGTTTAACACAAACGAACATCAAGTAAAATGATTTCACAACAAGAATACGTATCAAACAAGTACATAGAAATATTACATAAAAATACAGTCAGTAAGTATGGATAATAAAGCAACAAACAGTTCAGAAAAACAAGTAATAGCGTTTTAGATACAGCATAAAAGAATTGTATATACCCTATGAAGGGAATGGATTGTTTTGTTTACACTAAAGTTTGAAAATAAAATTTAACAAAAAATGTAGTATAATTTTTCGCCCCTAATAAGCTAAAAAATATAATATTTAATATACGTTACCTTCTCCGAGTCAAAAAACGGGTTTAGACTTAAAAGTGGATTCTGTTACCTAAAAGGTAAAAATTTATTTACCCCATAAAAACGTACAAAACAAACTTGGAAAAATCAATAAAAATGAGAAAAACATTAAAACTTTCCTTTTTTGGATTTTTTTGTTTTAAATTGTTTTTTCGTCAGTCTTCGAATTTTTGTTTAGTTTGGTTTTTTTTTTTTTTTGGTGTTTCGTGATCTGGTACTTCGATTTCCTTCTGTTTGACAATTTCAGTTTTTTCTTTTTTCGGCTCTTTGACATCAGCTTTCTTTTTCTCGTGATTTTTTTTCTTGCTGGCATGTTCAGATTTATTTTTACATTTTTTTTTGCTTTTGGCTCACTCGGTTTAGGAGCCACAAAATCCCGTTTCTGTGAATCAGTACATAAGACCCTGACATTCTCATACAAATACATACATTTGCGATCTAACGATAAACCCCACATCAACCCTTTGCTGAGAGCAAACAGATAGCTGAGAACGAACAGAGCAGCAACAATAGCAAAGGTATTGTCACACTAAAAAATACGTCACCACATAGGCATGACGTCACCAAAGTCGGCACCCAATCATAACTAACCATACCAAATCGCATCTCCCAACTGAAGGGGTGTTCACAGTGATAATGCGTTATGATACTTTAAATGCGGTTTATGTTAACCTCTTAAAATAAATAATCATGTGACTTCATCCAAATATATTTTAAAAAGCAAATACTACCATTAAACTTCGAGAACATGTAGTTTATTTATTTATTTGTTTATTTATTTATTTATTTATTTATTTATTTATTTATTTATTTATTTATTTATTTATTTATTTATTGATTTATTTGTTTATTTATTTATTTATTTATTGATTGATTTATTTGTTTATTTATTTATTTATTTATTTATTTATTTATTTATTTATTTATTTATTTATTTATTTATTTATTTATTTACTTATTTATTTATTTATTTATTTCATAAAGTCTATAGAACAATTTTCCTTACAGTCTATAAATACATGAAATTTTAAATAAAAATTTATTTATTTCTAAAATAACAACTATGATATTAAAAAGAATGTGTTACAAAAAGTTTTTAAAACTTGATTTTGATGTATTAAATTTAAGGACATTATTAAAATATGATAAATTATAATATTGTCATCGTTACGAAGATTTCTACAACCTACATTAAAAGAAATTTACTCCAAAAGACACGGGCAAATAACAAATACAAATAACATTGATTATATTTTGCGTCAAGTTTTCAACTTATATTATCCTAAATCCATACAACGGACTTCATATGTAGGAATAGGAAAACCATAATTCAAATAAGGTAATGAATAATACTTAATAAATTTCCTTTGTATTCTTTCAATACGTCCAATATGAAATTTTAATGTATAGCAATCCGAAAAATCATTACCATTTCTTCTAATAAGCGCAAGGGTGGAGCAAACATTTGAAATCATGTTTTCCAAATGAGGCAAAAAAGTCAATTTAGAATCAAATAATATTCCCAAATCCTCAACTGCTTCAACATTATTGACAAACTCAAGACCAATTCTATATGAAGTATGTATAGGATTACGTATTTTTGTATATGATATATGAAAACACTTATTCATATTAAAATTCAATTGATTATTAGCACACCATATATAAAGATTATTAAGATCAATTTGTAACTTAAAAGTATCATCGTATAACCTAAAACGAGCTCATAGGGAGTGCGTTCAACATGTATAATTCATATATTTTTACTTGTAAAATTATTTCTGTTTATTTTAAAAATTGCATAAAGCACAAAAGCTTTAAAATTTAGGAAGCAAATGAGATTGTCGAATTTCAAATCAATCGGATAAGTACAAAATTTTAAAAAATAAATACCAAACGAAATTTTAAAATCAATGCTATTTAAGCAAAATATCTCCATTAAAATCAGAATATCGGCGATTGAGTGATATATACAACAACAATGTAGTGTATGTGCCCAGAGAGCCAAATCGTCCTAACTGTAATAGTGAAGAATTCGAAGCAAGTTGCCAAGAGAATGGAAATATTAAGGCGGAAGTGGCCTCTTGCTAGTGAAAAAGTTATAGAAAACACCTTAAAACACTTAATGGAATGCATTTTAATAAACTGTTGTGTTGTTTGGTAAAGACATAAGTTCTTATGAATGTTTTTCTTAAAAAAGAAATTATTTTCTCTCCCAGGACTTAGGAAAAACGCCAAATGGCATCATAGTCCTGATCAGCCCTAACGTCACAACAAATTAAGTAATCCTTTCATGCACGTCAAATTATGAAAATTAATTTTGGGCTTGGTAAGGAAAATATTTTTTGTGATTTGTTGGTGACTATGCGACTGATTTGAAGTTACTTAGTACATAGATGAGATCGTTAGACTAAGCTTAAATTCGAGAATAGAAATTTATTAAGTTTGAAAAAAAAAAAATATAAGAACTGAGCTTTCAGACACGCAGCGCATCGGTTCTTAAGAAGTGACTTACGAGAGTATTTTTTCAAACTCAAAAGCTATGGAATGACCTTAATTTCTCGAGAATAATATCGAAATATTATTATGTACTTTTTTTCTGGAAAATCGATAACAACAAAGAGCTTTTGATCTCAAACGAGCAGAATTCTGCGTTTGGAGGACAATAAATGGAAACGTGGGATAGACAAACAGAAGGATCAGATTTATAATCTGGAGATAATAATCTATAAAAATCTCCAGCAAAAACATGGTATCAACTAATTACCAGCCTATTTACGCGCTTAATTCCTTTTGTTCGCGATACCCAAAAAGTAATGGGTACCCATTATTTTTTGGCTGTTCGTAAGCGAAAGGGTAATGACCACCCATTACTTTAGGTTTTTTGTAAGCGAGAAGGTAACGACCACTCATTACTTTTGGGGTCATTGCGAATAAAAGTAATAAAGCGAGTAAATAAGCTGGTAAGTAGTTGAAACCCTGTTTTTGCTGGGTCATTTTATGGAAATCAAGTGAAATAGAAATTACTTTAATTTCAGTGCGAACAAATTGCACATGCATCAGTGCCCTGCTAGAAATGGAATGAAGCAAAACCAAATATCTTGATTTCAAAAATTTAAGAGATTTTTTATGTCTAACTGTAATTTTATGAAGCACTACTAAATATATGAATTTCTTAAACTTAAGGGATTTTTATGATATTTTGATTTTCAGTTTCCAATAACGTTACAAGAATTATCGAAAAAAAATATTAAATTATATTTTATTTCAGCTTCAACCTCTTTTCGCATTGATGCAAAATCCAATACAATTTACAATATAAAAATAAGACAAATATCAGTCATTAGTCATCAAAGAATTAAATAAAAATAAGGAATAACAGTTACAATGCATCGGGAATTGTATCTACCGATATTAGATTTTTTTCTTGTAGAATAAAATTTAGCTTGGATATAATTATCGTCAATTTAAGTAGTTTGTTTTGTTATTCTTAGAGGGTCGTACGAAATTTTCTTAGCTTGACACAGAGTTGGCGGTAAAAGCAGCTAAAAGTTGAGTGTCATATGAATACATGATAAATTTCATTTCGATCTGACAACTCATTTGTATAGTATCAGCTGTTCAAAAAAAGTTGCGTCAATGATTTTTTTTAAATGGAAAAATAGGAAAATCGTGGTGTCATAAAATACACTGTTAGTAAAAGTACAACTTGCGAAATGATACAGAAAAACGCCGAGACATCCCAACTTAATTTTGAGCCGTAAAGCAGAGTGGTATACTCCGTTTTAAAAGATCAGGTCAAAATCAAGTGATATGTCTCTCAAGAGATTTGTTGGTGTTTTAAGAAAAATAGATCAAAATTTCTTTTAAAATTACTTTATTTATTGATTTTGTTTACTTATTTACTATTCAATAATATTTTTTTCGTTTACAAAAAAAAAAAAAAAAAAAAAAATATACAAAATTTTGTTCAGAAAATAAAACGGCATAAAAGTCATTAAAATCTGTTACAATAATATTACGTATACGTTCTAGTGTACTTTAACTCGAATTATACACATCATAGTGTAGAGTTAATATTGGGGTATCATTATTTTTTAAATTGCAAATAATTATAGCTCCTTACCTTCTAGATTAAATTAAAAATAATAAATGGTAAATAAGTGCAAACACAATAAATTAAGTTATTGCAAAACAATTTTCAAAGTCGTTTCGTTAAAGTATAATCAAAAAATTGTTTGAGTCAATACAAACTTAAAATCTAAATATCTTGTTAAAATGATCTGATTCTTCAAAACAGGGTTCGTCACTGAATTCTACGATTTAAAATTAGGGTTTTCGTGTGTCATTTTGACGTATTTACTGGAATTTTTACCAAAAATGTTTATCGGGAAAATAAATTCATAATAATATGGTGAGTGTAAACAGTAAAAGCTTCGGTTGCTAAACTGCAACAATAGAAGAAATCTTAGGTAAAATAAACGGTATGGTATTAAACGACCTATGAATGAATGTGTGTGAAATAGGCAATGAGAGAGACATTTTATTTTTCATTAAGAATTACAGATGAAAAAGCTTTTTGCAAGATGAATTCCGCATTTATTAACAGTTGATTCGAATGAAAATTTCTCAAGCTTGTTTCGATTGATTTAAGCGTAATAAAATTGATTTTAAGTTTATAATTGATTATAAGGATCGATCACCATACACAAGACGCGAAAGAACATTCAAAGCAATGGAAGCTGGTCGAATTGCACCAAAAAAGGCAAAAACTATTTAACACTTATGTGTTAAATATGTAGGTACCTGGGTGCCTACATAACAATTGTATGAGAAATGTAATTTTTTGTCTTCTATTGTGCAAAGTGTCGACGGTTAATGATATACAATTAGAATTTTACTTTGATTTTTCCCTTTATATATATTATTTAACTACACTACACCTAAAAAAAAGTTGCTAAACTCCGCAAGTTTTTTGCTTAATTTAGAAAACAAACTGCTGACATTTTAAACTTTTTTTGGGTGTATGATAAATGCATTATTCTGTGATTCTCCATAAAATGTATGAGCACACAATAAATGTATATATTTGAGTTTTCCCTTTTTCTTTGGTTCTACATATATGTATAACATTTCAATATAGGATTCCCCTTTAAATATAGTTTTGAATCTCCAGCAAAAAAATAAAAATCTTATTACGTGAGAAGTACGGAATAAAAATATTTTGGGCTTCCTACCCCTTCCACGGTCAATTATATACTGGTAAACCAACAGAAGGCGAGCGTCAAACAAATATAGAGGAAAGAACAGTTTAAGACCTTGTAAGCCCATACAAAAACTCGAAGAAATATTACTACAGATAACTTTTTTACATCCTTACAACTGGCTCGAAAACTAAAGTCGTGGAATTTGAAACTACTTGGAACAGTAAGAAAGAACAAAAGATTTTTACCAGCAAATATGCAGCCACATAAAGACAGGTAAGTTAAATTTTGCACATGAAAACAAATATGTGCATGATACACTGATTTTACAAAAATAAAATTAAATTTACAAGCAAATATTATTATTTCAGACAAATAAATTCCACCAACTTTGCCTTCAGAAAAGAGGCAACTTTGTGTTCCTACGTTCCTAAAAAGAAAAAAGCAGTAGTAATGTTACCTACTATGCATACAAAGCCTGTAGCGGAATCCACTACAGCTGCTAAACTAGAAAATATAACCTATTACAACCAAACTAAAGGAGGTGTCGACAATATGGATAAGCTATTGGGAAAATGTACTTCTAAACATAGGACATGCCGATGTCCGTTAACATTATTTTTCAATATTACAAATATAGCAGCTTTAGCAGCATACATTGTCTACATGAAATACAATGCAAAATTTATTCCAACTGACCGTCACAGACTATTTTTGAAGATTTAAGTATTGAACTATGTATGAACAACATTGAACAACGCGCCAAAAATTCAAATGTATTAAAAATCGATTTCACTCGATCAGCAAAACAGGTTGTATTAGGGCGAGATATTTCAACAACAGCAGATAAGAAGCTTACAAAGAAGCAGAGAAAAACTCGAAAGGCTTGCAAAAATTGCTTCAAGCCGATTTGTAACGAGTATTCAATCAATCGTCCCATATGTAACAACTGTTTGAATTAATTTTATTTACTATATTAAATTTTTTTGTGTTAAACTTTGAAATAGTTTTTTTATGTAAAATAATTTTTTTTTATAAAAAATAAATCTTGAATACATTTTTATATTGTAAAACAATTTCTCTTTTTTTTTAAACAAAGCTGTTTTAATGTTATTTCTAAAAACCAAGTCAAATAATATAGATTATAGATTTGTTCACATGCCTCCATATAATACGTATACAGGTGCCCAGGTACCTATTCACCCTTATAAGGGTGCAAAAAGAAAATTGATATGTCACGCCCCCTAAACTAATCTTGTATATAAAATCCTATTAAAATATAATAATAACTAAAAGTTAGTAGTTCTCATGAAATTGTAGAATTGTAGACTAAAATTTTATATGAACAATATGAATTTGAAAACGAAATTTTATTTATCAACTGTCTTCAAAAAGGTAAAATAATAAAGTCAGAATATTAATTTAACCTCGTGAATTAATTGATTTTGAAAATTTGAAAAAACGATTTGGCTTACAATACAAAAAAAAAAATATATATATATAAATAAAATATCAAGACAACGCAACAGCACACAATAATGTTTAACAATGGCAAAAATCAAAGCATTAAAGTACGAATTACTGGAACACCTCCACCTTGTTCTCCAGATTTACGAGGACGGATCAATAAGTCCGTGATTTTTCGAACTTTCCTCGTAGTTATAGGAAATGCAACTCTCCCATCAAGTACCACCTGTTAATATATTACAATAAATTTTTTAGAAAGTTCCGTCATTTACTTTGCGTTTAACAGCTGTTCAAAATATACAACCTCGTGGATTTTATTTTAAATGGAAAAAAGTGAATTTCAAGTGCTCATCAAAAATTAATTTTTGCGAAAATCCGTCAATCAAACCAAGGAGAAGCTTGATAAATACTATGGGGACTCTGCACCATCGATTTCAATGGTAAAAATGTAGTTTATTGACTTTCGTTGTGGTTGCACAAGTATAAATGACGCTGAACGTTCTGGACGGCCAATTGAGGTCAATAAACCCGAAAATGTCGAAAAAATACACGATATGGTGTTGGCCGCTCAAAGAGTAATAGTGCATGAGATTGTTGATGCCATAGGCATTTCATATGGCAATGTGGTTTCGATTTTAAATGATCAGCTGGATTTAAGAAAGCTGGCTGCAAGATGCCATTGCTCTCAATTGGATTGTTTGGAGTTGTTTAACCGCCATTTAAATGAGTTTTTGCGGCGGTTTGTAACTGTGAATGAAACATGGATCCATTACAACACTTCGGAGACCAAGTAGCAGTCAAAACAATGGATTTTTCTGGGTGAACCACCTTCAAAGAAGGCCAAGGTAAGTTTGTCGGCCAAAAAGGTGATGGCAACATGGGATGCACGCGGGATAATCCACATCGATTAACTACAAAAGGGAAAAACAATAAACGGCGAATATTATACCAACTTATTGGACTGATTTAGCGAGGATTTAAAAAAACGACCCCATATTGCCAAGAAAAAAGTTATTTTTCATCAAGATAATGCACGTTTGTAGTTTCAATCGCAAAATTCCATGAATTGGAATTCTCGGGATTTAGCCACCAGTGACTATTTCCCATTTCCAAACCTATAAAAATGGCTCGTTGGAAGGAGATTTAGCTCCAACGATTGATCAAACAAATCCCTATTTTATGGATCTCGAAAAATCCTATTTTTTGGAAGGGATACAAAAATTGGAGAAACGTTGGACCAAGTGTATTGATCTAATAGGAGATTATGTTGAAAAATAATTTTTTTTTTTGCAAAAAAAAAGACACGGACTTATTGATTCCCCCTCTTAGCTACCTGTAACTTCCACCTGTTTCCATTTTATCTAAAAAAAAATCCTTCAGTTTACCTCGAATGAAGGTTCAATTGCAGCTGTAAATGATTATTTTTCATAACTTCAGGAAAATTATTTTAATCAAGGGATTAAAATGTATTAAAAAAAAACAATGGCGCATAATCATAGTTAAAATAAAGTATACTTTAAGAGTTCTAAAGTCGACTTTTCTTGAAAGTATACTTAAGGCATACCATAGACAAGTAAAAGTATACTTTTATCGCTAAAGTCTGCTTTAAAATTAAAATTAGCTGAAATTGACTCTATCCAATTTAACAACACACAACAGCTGTTTCCCGCCAAGAAAATTTTTGTGAAAAAAAAAATGTTTGAATTGCAAATTATTAAAAGAAAAATTATATCAATAAATACGATATTTTGCATAAAATTTATCAAGATAATAAATTTTTATTAATAAAAATACACTTTTCAATCCTTTTTTTATAAAGTTTTTTCCTTTTTCCATTTTGCAATTGCAAATTTTTTATTTACACACTTTTCATTTTTTTCGGCAAATATAAAATCAGCTGATCAATGTTGCCACCTGCCTCTTTTTTAGTACAAAATGTATGCGGGCATTTGGTACATTTGATGTGATAACCATTTAAAGCCGGTTCAACTTAAAACTGGCTTTAATTCTAACTATAATAGCAAAATAGATAATAACAAGTTTTTAATTTAAAGTTGTTTTTAAAAAAAGCCGACTTTAGTGCGGGACTATGATTATGGGCCATTATTTCTAAAATCTCCTTTTTGATTGTTAGGCTAATAACATTTCGAACGGTCCTCTAGAAGTATCGCGATGGCGTGAATACTTACGTCTGAGAGGGGCAGATTCCCCTAACGTAACGAGAAAATTATTATTGCTTTGAAAAGTTTTCCTGGCAGAGCATTTTTAATTTAATTTTAATTTTTTGCTTTTTTTTTAATGAGAAAGGAAGTTAGAGAAAACTGCTGATCTATACTAACAATGTGCTTACTGCATATTACTTTGGATTTTTTTTTATTAGAGATCCCTAATAATTGTCATTTAGGCCATTTTTGTATTACCATTGAGTAGGGTATATACAAAAATTAAAAGATTAAACAGATAAATCCTTGAAAAAGACAAAAAGATAAAAATCAATTTGGTTGCACAATCATGGGGGTAAGGTTAAAATCAAGCTGGAGCCACAATAAAGAAAATATACATAGATATATATAAAGCTGAAAAAAGAGTTCTACTTCAACTTACCATTATGGGTAAAAGCAATTCATGAGTTTCATTGCCACGCCATAAATGTGAATCTTGTGGTAGATTTTGTAATTCACATTCTAAAGAATTGATTTTCTCCTGCAAACGACTTAAAATGCGAGGGCGTACAATTGGTTTTATAGATGATTTAGGTGGATTTGTTGAAGTGCCATACCAAGATGATACAAACGGCTTATGTGTTGTTGGTGTTGAGGTCAAAGGTGTAGAAGCAATAGTGGTTGTAGATTTAAGTAAGTTTGGCAAATGGAAGTTGTCTAACATTTCCATAGAGGATTTTTGTAAAGCTGTTATGGAATTTGGTTTCAATGTTGTAGAACTAACTGATAATTCCATTTGTAATTGTGGAGTAACAGAGACTGTAGTTGAGGATTCTTCTATTTGATGGGTTTTCAAATCGTTATTAGTATTTAGTAATGCTAATGTTGTTGAATTTTGTAAGGGCATCATTGTTTTGATTAACAATTTAGCTCTTTTTAATTCTTTTTGAAACTTTTTTGTTTTTAATACTGTTGCTAAAGGAATTTCTGTTGTAGAGTTGGTGGTAGAGGTGGCGGTGGCGGTGGTGGTGGTAGTAGTGAGTGTAGATTTTGTAGTTGGTTTATTAGTAGTGTTGGCAGAATTTGCCGTTGGCATAGATGATGTTGAGGAGGAGGTGGAGGAGGTGGAGTAGGTTGAAGAGGGAATTTCCTTATGCTTGGTTGCCTTAACTGTTACTTTCTTTATCGACAAACTTTTTTGTTGTGGCTCTTTTAATTCATGCATTTCCTCTAATTTAGCTATTTTTGGAGAATGCAACACCGCAAAACTATTTAATGTTAAAGACGATGGTTTATTATTTAACTCTTGCATTTCTAAAACTTTTTTATTTGAATTTTTTGTACTTTGTACATCATGTTGCTGTTGTTGTTGTTGTTTAGTTTTTTGCTGCAACATTTCATTATACAATTCTTTAGAATTATAAAATTTTGTTGTGGAAAACTCTGGTTGTGGTCTTATTGGTGGGGCACCAGCTAAATCTGGCTGCAACAAAACTCCTGGCTGGGTTAAATGATCATTGTTATTACTATTAAATTTTGTATTAGCAAAATCAAAATGTTGTGGCATATGCAAAGCATCACTGGCCACACGATGCATGGGAAAATCAAAACTTTTTTTAACACGTCTCTCAATAAACTGCACAGGAGCAGTTTGTGCCAATGCAGGAGTTTTATTTAAAATCTCATGATTTATAGAAAAAGTCTTTGTGGACGTTTCTTTGTTGTTTAAAGGTTTAAACATTTTTGAAATTATTGTTTGATCTAAAGGATTTTTTGTTGATTTTATATCAACATCGCCAGCAAATTCATTTAAACGAAATTTTTGTTCAATTTCAGTTATAGCACCATCTTGTTCTTGTAACAGTTTACCAGTAAAATCGGTAACTGGGGTGGCTGGATGTAAATAAGGACTCCAATTAATATTATGTTCATAGTTTTTAGATTTGGTATTTAATGGAATTATTTTATTTTGATACTCCACTTCATTGGGCATTAAATTTTGTTTCCATTCGTCATTGTTTACTAGGGGTTCTGATGAAAAAATTGTACGTTCTTTTAAAAGTTTTTCATTTGCATGTTGTATTATGGGTTTAAAGTCTTCCATGGCTAAGGTCAAGGTAATTGCATCAATTTGTTCGTTATTCGAAGGAAGTGATGTTGTAGCTGCAGGTGTGGGAGTTATATCCGTGGTGGCTGCAGTATGATATTTAATATCATCACCTTTTATATCCGTTTCCGGTTGTTTTGTAAAATCATCCCCCTTATCAATTGCATGTTGCTGCACCATTGTAGTATCATGTATCGTAGATGTGGTGGTAGTGAGTACTGGTGTATTTGTAGTGGTTTGAGTTTGTTCATTTTCAATATTCATCGGTGTGTGTGTAGTTGGAAGTGTTGTTTTATTTGTAGTTGTTAATTGTTTTTTATTTGCTTCTATTGTTGTTACTGACGCAGTTGTAATTTCTATATCATTTTCAGTTTTTCTAGCATTTCCTGTTGATTGTATGTGCATATCCTTTTCCCTTTGCAAAGTTACATCCGTTGTTATATCTAGCTGCTGCTGCTGTTGTTGTTGTGTTTCTATTATACTTTCTATAGTATGTGTGACCTGTTTCATAGAATTTTCTTTTTCTTCCGTTACTGATTTATCATTATTCTCATACTGTTTTATAACAAATTCATGATTCTTTTCAATTTTTTCTTTGTCTTTGTCTTCTTCTTCTTTTTCTTCTTTATCCAAAGTTTGTGTAGTTACCAAATGTTTGGCCTGATTTGTAATGGTAGCCGGAGCATTGGATGAAGCTATTGTAGAAAATGATGTAGTAGTGGAGCTGACTGCTAAAGTAGAAGTAAAAGTCTCTCTGGATGTGGTGGTTGTTGGTAATGATGTTGTTGTTGTTGTTGCTATTATTGGTGTTTGTTTTAAAACTTTTTCTTCATTTTCAAATCTCAATTCTCTCGTTGTTGATGTTTTTAATAATAATTTGAAATTATTGTCTATTGTTAGTGATGTTGCTGTTGGTAATGCTGCTGGTGTTTTTATTGTTTCTTTTACTAACGGCGTTTTGAGTGTTGTTGTTGTTGTTGCTGTTGCTGTTGTTATTTGTAAACACACCACACTCAATGTCAGTATAACAAACCATAATTGTAGCATGATTTTTAATAATTTTGTTATGGTCTTCATAATGTTTTATAAAAATTGTTCTTGTAGCTTTTTAAACAAAATTTAAGTTTTTTTTTTTTTTTAAAAACCAAACATGAAATCGTTTTTTCTCTGGTTTTAAATAATTGTTTCTATTTGTTTTTTTTTTTTTTGTTGTTTACTAATTTCTTCTATTTAACAAATAATTATTAGCATTTCATATTTATTTATCTATATTTCTTTTTTAAATGTATTATTGTTGCTACTTTTGATTTTGCTATTATCCTTGTAATTTTTATTGTTGTTTTATGGTTTATCCTCTGCTTTTGTTTTCCCTTAGTCCTTTAATGTATTATATTTTTTTTGTTTTCTGTTGTTGCTTGTTTGCGTCCTGCAAATAAATATACAAGACAAATTTATTAATTAAAATTCATATAATAACAGCAATTATATTGTTTACATTTATTAAATGGTTTTAATTAATTTCATTGTTTGTGGTTATTTTTAATGGTTTGTTTTATAAATATTTATCTTTTTATATTAGTGTTTTCAATTCGTTTAATCGATTTCTCAATTAATCGCTTAATGTCGAAACAAATAATTTAAAACTTAAGTAATTATTCGACCCGAGAAATTGATTAAAATACTCGTAGTTTGATTAACCGGTTAAATTTTTAATATGAATTTTTATGTTTTTTTTCTTAAAAAAATTCCTAATATTTTTAACTTTGGCAAGAAAATCGTAGAAAAAACATCAACTAAAATAAAATCAAATTCTTTTCAAATTGACTGGAACCAAAGCAAATATCATATAGGCTTTAGGAAATATGATAGACAATTTTTATTTTTGTTTTAATTCCTTTAAAAAATAAATTTTAAATACTATAAAATTATATTTTCATATCCATGTATACATGTATTTCGAGCAGACAACAAGATCTCATCAAAATGCGAAGTTTTAGAAAAACTAGAGCCACTAAGCAGAGCTTTAACAAAACACCTATTAAAATATATATTTTTCTGCTTAGCAATGAAACACGTGATTAGGTATATTCCTAACAAGCACTATGACGTTACTTCCCAGCAAAAATAAATGGAAGTGATTCTTAAGGAATTAATTTTTCATTGATTCCAAAGTATCGTTTAGTTCTGATTTTTCTCTTCCAAGGCAGTTCATTTTCACAACTTTCAAAAATGTGATTTTTTGAAGAAATTTAACACTTTTTGTATCTATGACGGGAAACTTATTTTAAAAACAACCAAAGTTAAACATTATTCATAGATATTTCTCTATAAATTTGACATTTATAACTCGTCTTTAAGTTTAAGAGATTTAAAAATTCTTAAAATCGTAGTTATTACACAGTACGACAAAATCAAACTTTGAGTACACATGAGAAATGTTAACAGAATATGAAAATAAGCTTAAAATAACGAAATACTCTCGGTGTTTTGCTGTAGCTCGTCACAATTATGATAAAATCGATTTCGTACATTTTTGGTTCTTTTTTAACTTTACATGTAAATTAATAATACAAAAAATCCACATTTAATTCCCTTTTCATGAAAATCGGTTGACCCATTCTGTTTTTATAGAACTTTTTATAATAGTATTACATTACAAGTGAACCTCCACGGTCCTTCAAAGTTTAAAAATCGATTTTCTCAAAATTCTGACGGGCTACAGTAAAACGCCGAGACACGTATTTCTTTATTTTAAGCCTATTTTCATATTCTTTTAACATTTCTTATGTTTCCCAACCACTGTCGTACTGTGTTATTGATACAAAAAGTAAAAAATTTATTGTGGAAAAAATTGCAAGAATTTCGAATAAAGTAATTTAATAATTTACTGAATGTCCCGTTATAACCAATAGTCAAACTCAAACTTTATATGGGAAATAACAACAAAAGTGTCAGTTAAATTCCCAGATTGAAACTAACGGGAGTTTGTGAAAATGTAGCTTAGGCCCGATTACTGATGTTCTGTTTAAATCTAAATTACAAATTAAAAATTTATTTGGGAACATCAAAAGATCCCATTTTTCACTGAACCATAAGGGCTTTTGATGCAATGAAAAGGGATCATAAAACAAAACTTTCACCCTATGACACTCCTATGTAAAAATCATTGGTTCCGATCCAAATTTTCACAACATTGGAATCAAAATCACAGCTTCTTTTTCTCTTCTTTTGCTACTTTTTTTTTTGCTGGGTTATGTTATAAACTAATAATATAAAATTGCTTTAAGTTCGAAAATTGTATTTTCTAAAAAAACAGTTTTATTTAAAATTCTATGAAAAAATTCAATAAAACTAAAAAATAACATCCCAATAAGCACTCAAAAACTAAATATTTAAGTGCTTTACATTTTACTAGAATTAAACTTGTCTTATAGCTCAATTTTAAAGTAAAATTCCAGTTCATACGAGAAATGTTTGAAATTGTTTTATTTGAAAAACATGTCATAAAAATAAAAAAAATATAATCTTAAATTTTAAAAAGCTAATAAAAAATATAAATAATTAAATCGTGATTATTTAGTGAAATCGTGAACAGTTTGTAAGCTAATAATTATAAACAGTGCGTAACATCCCAAAAAAAAAGCTAAGAAGATGAAACAAATGTGGTTTATTGTTAACTCGGACTGCAAAGGAAATTAAAATACGGTTATGGCTGTAGATTTTGATATTTCCACTCGTTGTAATGCTTCCACTCTCTGTTATATTTCTCCAGTGTTTCTTGATTGGAAACTCTTAAAAATAAAGAATTGTTGGCAGTTTTGGTAGTACGGATCTTCAACGGAAACGGCATCAAAAACTTTTAACAATGCCTGCAGTTAAGAGTAAGTTTTTGATTTTAACCTTAATGTCAATTTTACATTAACCATTTTAAACATTTTATTTTAGTGGATATGTACACGAATTTACTGAAGTGATACTGAACTTTAAAAATCAGTTTTAATGTATTTTCAACAAGCACAACAAAATACCAAATCAAAAGATATGTTAATTTATTTATTATTTAAGTATTGTATTATTAAAATTCCATATTAACATTATCGTTTTTGCAATAAATTTAAGCATTAATTTATTTAATTAAACAAAATAATCATTGCATTATTTTTTTGGCTTAATTTATTATGAAGTATGTGCTTGAATACAAGTGTTATTATTATGGTGTTTGAGCTTGAATTAAACTGTACTTCAAGGCTTGAATAAGAGTATATTTACGCAGGTATGTTTGACTTGAATTCAAGTATCCGTTTTACTGGAATATGCTATTGAATTAAAGTGTAAATAAAGTACAAATCAATGCTTGAAACTTTAAAATATTACTGGAATTACACTTGATTTCAACTTGAATTCCAACAAAATTGTTTATTGGGATGGAATTTTGTTTTTTAGGAACTTCAGTAGAATTAAGTTGTTTAGTCAAAAACATTTAAGAATTTGCTTATTTGAATTCTTTATTGCAGAAATATAGAAAAATCGGGGAGGACTTGTCAGGAATATGCGTGATTTTTATATAAATTCTAATTGAAAACCTCTTTAACTCTAAGGCTTAAATCAGGCAGTGAAAAAGTCAGGGAACAGTGGCTGTTCTATAAAACTTTTTAAATTTCGAAAAAACTATTCAAACCATATTTTTTAGAATTTGTTTTTGATTTTTTTTTAAAGCAGCTCTTCTTATTGTGGAATTATTCTTTTATTCTGGACAGGGTCATGTAAAAAAAAATAAAAACTAACTTTATCAACAAATTGTCCTACTTCGGTAAAAAAACTTGAAGTAAACCCTTCCACTGGATATGTCTGACATTTTCTTTTTAAAAAAGACGTCAGATTTCTCTGAAAAAAGCCAAGATTATAAAGCATGATTCTTTAAAAAATTTAAGACTGATTTGAATTGTCCTAAACAAACACTTTAGAAACCAATGCAATAGACTTAACTTGATGTTTCAGCAAAAGGAACTCGTTCTGTTCTTATTGATGAAAGAAATACATTTATTTTTCGTTAAACTATTAATCGATTAATAGCCAATTTTTCCGATTAATCAATTTTCTTAATTTTTCTAATAATGACCAAACCGATTAACCGGCAGGGTCATACAATTTGAAATACTACTTTATATACAAAATGGGATATTTTATTTTTTAGTTGTCCGCCATAGTAATAATGCAAATTTTTTCGTAGTAGCACGCATAGAAAAAACATGGTTGCAACATGATCACTGCTACAATATTAAGCTTGCTGCAATCGGGTATGATTGTCACAACAATTTTATTGGTTTTTTAACCATCAACATGGTCGCTACCATTATTATTATAGTAAATATTTTACTATTTTATGATTGGTAACAAAAATTCTGACTTTTAAAAAATATGATAATTATGCAACGATAAAATGCTGGCAACAATCAATAAATAATTATACATCAAATAAAACATGACTTTAACATTTACAGTCATAATATTGTCTTGTTTTCACAAAAACTAAAATTTTATCAGTACAGTCAGTTCGTTTTTACTACAAAATGTCTTAAAAAAATAATCATGTTTTGTTTACTAAAACTGGTCAAATGTGGGTAGATAATACCTTTCATGTGGCACTAAAACATTTCATCAATTGACCCATTAAGATCCATTTAATTTTTTTTTAGCTTTAGAAGATTTTTTAAAAAGTTTTCTTATACATATAGTATTATTTATATAAATCAATTCATTGTGAAAAAGATTCCATAGAAAGATTTTATATTTTTTAATTCGTTTCAATAAAAACAATAAGAAATATTTCTTAATAAAATATATTTATAAATTAATTTCTTGTAAAAAGTTCTTAATATTAATAAAATATTTTTTTATAAGAAAAAGTCTGTAGAACCCAAAATTGTTTTTGTACGAAAAGGTTTCTTACACAAAATACTAGATATTTAGAAATTTATCTGATGAAAACATTTTTAGGTTCTATGGACTTTTCCTTAAACTAAAATTCTCAGATTCTGCATAAATCTGTTAGATAAAAATTCATATATTCCTAAAAAACTTAGATTCTAAGGCCTTTCTTTGAAAGAAAAATTCATAGATTCTGAGGACTTTTCATCATGAAAAATACTTCGATTCTAAGGACTTTTCCTAAAAGTAAAATTTATTAATATTATGATAAATTTAACATCATAATATGTTTATTTAGAATCATAATATAGTAATTTTTGAATCATAATATAACTGTAGGGACCATATTATGGTAACATTATGGTTATTTTATTATCATAATATGATAACCATATTATAGTACGACTATGTTTGGCACAATCATAAACCCAAAAATATATGATGCTCTTCGAATATGATTGGGCCAACCATGTTTTTTCTCTGCGTGAGTCCACCTTAAACACTTTTTAATTTGTTTACTCAACTTTTGTAGTGAATATATGATGTGACATATTATTAAACTACACATGCATACACCTAACATGTATAACTGCATTAGAAATCATAGAAATTATAGAGTGCAGTAATAGTTTTATTTTTATTGAAAGAATTTGACACTATCAGTTTCATTGTGGATAATTTATGTAACACACAGTGGGAATGAAGAATTGCATGTGTCACCAATAAATTACAAGTGGTTGTTGGTAATTACACTGTAAGTACGTCAAAATGACACATAAAAACGCCGATATACTCCATTAAAAAGATCAGGTCAAAATCAAAAGATATTGCATTTTTAAGTTTGTATTGTCTCGTAAGTTATTTTAAAACTATGTAAGGAAAAACGATTCGAAAACTCTTTTAAAATAACATTATTAATTGTTTATTTGCCGCTACTTAACTCTAACAATGATTGCCGTCTATTTTTAGGTGAATACAATTCAATTATTTTCAGTTTGTGTCACTATTTAGTATAAACTGAAAAAAAAAACTGAAATGGAAACTACAGCGTATACGTAATTTTTTCTTTTAATATTATGTATACGCAATGTTTCACATACTTAATATAATTAGAAAGATGGGTAAAATTCTTGAGTATAATAGTAATAAATAGTAAAAAGTACACTAAAAAAAAAAAAAAAAACAGACATGAACTAAATTGTCCTCAATTTAAGTAAAATTTTCTTAAAAAGAATAAAAATTCCTAAGTTTGAGGAAAAACGAAATAGTTTATATACTTTATATTTTTCCTAAGAAATATTTCTTGATTTTAGGAAAAAAAAGGTCAATTAAATTAAAATTTATTAATTTTAAGAAAAAAACACTTTAGTTTTAAGAAATTTGCATACTCAAATGTAATAAAAATAAGTTCAGTTCAAAAAAAAAAAGAAAAAAAATTAGGACATAATTTACTCCCATTTAGTTCAAAAATTTGTCTAACTTAAATCGAGAATGTACTTGAAGTTAATGTGTGTTCGCTTTTTGTTCTCGAGTAGTAAAATTAACTAAATTTTAGAAAGCCATTTCCAAATTCAGTTTTTAAGTATACCACTTTCTAATTTTGAAGAATTATTTTCTAAAAATTAGTTCAGATAATTAAAAACAAAAAGTAATACATTTTTTCCTATGTAATAATAAAAATTTACTTGATTTTAGAAACTGATGAACTATTTCTAAGGAAAATTTTAATGCAAATTAGTTCAGATAAATTTTAAAAATTTTGATAAAATATTCTTTTTTTCAAGTAAAAGTTTTCTAATTTTAAAAGAATAATAAAATTTGTTATAGGATTTTTTTGTTGGAAAACGTTTAAATTATTTTTAATATTCTATTCCAAAAGAACAATCAATTAAAAACAAACCAGTTAGTTTTCCTAATATTCAAGAAAAAATATTATTAAATAAAAGAAATTAAAGTAACAATTTAAACAAACTATCGTGCATGATTGTAACTATTGATTCAAGATCGTGCGTGAGCGTGAGTCAAAAATCCCTTACGTGCACATCTCTAATTTTAACAGTCTTATATATTGAAAGTAGCTTATAATATATTTAAAAATTTTGTTAGTAAAGGGTAAAAAATTTCGAATTTGCGCTTTTATGTACTAAATTTGTTTGTTGACTACAATAAAAAATATCGCAGGCACATTTTAAACATTACGTCATAATGGCTTTCCTATAATTGACATAGCGCTTATTAAACTTTATACTTATCGAACTATTTTTTTTACTTAATAATAAAAATGTTTAATTTTGTATATGTCAAATAAAGTTTAAGCTAAAAATCCCATAAAATAATCTAATGACGTTTTTTAATTTTCCAATAATAACAAGAAATGTAACTGCAATATTTTTTTTTTTGCAACAAAGGACCCCCAGTGTTCCTTAGCCATAGATGCAGTGTGTCACGTAGGGCGTCTCTTTTTGTAGTTCTCTCAAGCAGAACCGTTAATTAACAACGAAAAGGATCTGACTTTGTCACAATTTATTACGTTTCCGGAAATCCTGCAGTACATTTTTTTAATTTGTTTACCTTTTTGCTAATGAAATTTAATTTATACTTTAAATACATGAAATTAGTATAATTCAATTTAGTTTTAAGACAAATTTGTATAGCAAAAAGTTAAAAACAGTGTCCTCACAAAGCGAAAGTCCTCTGAAAGTGGGAAAATACCTATTCAATGAGTGTAAAGTACTTCAAAATATATGGTAAAATATATTACCTTTACCATAGAAGCAGGATAAGGATGATTTTTACTTAAAAGAAGTGCGATTTAACTTGATGTTAGAAAATATTTTCTTATTTTTAGGGAGTTAAGTCCTAGTTTTTAGTAAAAGAAATTATCTAATGAACTTAAATAAAATAAAATTTTTCTTAAAACCAAGGAAACATTTCCTAACTAACAGTACAATTTTAGATGATGTTTAAACTAATTAGGAGAAAATTTTACTGTTTTCTAATAAAATCTTACTTCTCAGTAGTAAAATTTTTCTATAATTTAGAAATTTTGACCAAACTTTAAGTAAAATTTGTTTCTTAATTTCAAGGAAAATTTTATTAAATATTGGTGTCTTTGGCGCCGTTTTCATTTCAATTTTTCCTCTAAATAAGTTAATTTTTCTAAATTCTAGTTAATTTTTTTTTTGAGTGTAAAAAATAATATTAAAAAAATTGCAAATAAGTAAAAACAAAAACAATAGTAATTGCAAATGAGTTTTCGAAGTCTTTTCATTAAAATATAATCAAAAAGTCGCCTCGGTCAAAACAAACTTAAAATCTTAATATATTTTAAAAACGACCTAACTATTCAAAACGTGGTATACCACTGGATTTAAGGGCCCAAAATTAAGTTCACGTGTTTTGAGGATTTCGTGTGTCATTTCGAAAGTTAAAATTTTACTTACAGTGTTATTATTAAATAAATTTGATGCTCCATTGGCACCTGAGAAACAGTGCAAAAATGCATGTTTGGTAAAAAAAAGTTATTGAGTATATTTCTATTAAGATGTAGAATGTACTTTAAAAAGTCACTTGAAGGGGAAGTAAAGAACTTCCTAGGAAACTATGTATAAAACCCCCAGCAAATTTAAATAAAGATCAGAATTTGATTTATACTAAACTACAAAACGTCTTTTATTTCGACTCTTACAATTCAGGACGATCTTGCCGCTTATCAATATAATTCAGGGCGAGCCTTCGGCCTATTATATTATTACACTGTGTTTATAATAAAAATATTTCATCTTACAGAAAAATCTCAAGTAGTGAATATTTTTGGATTTATAGAGCACAATTTGTATTTTTTTCTACATATTTAAAAACAAATTTTTTAATACATGAAATTTACTGTCCTAGTCAACATAAATGGGCATTATACCGTAGTAGCTTACAGGTTAAAAAAGGGCGCCATATACGAATACCTTCGAATATAAAGTATTTTTGCAAGACAATTTAAAAAAAATATTTATTTTTTTCCCGAACGGAGGGGTGTTTTATTTTGATATTTGGTTTTTCAGTGTAAAAAAAAAATGATTTGTGATATGTGGCAATACCAAAGATGCTTAGTAAAGTTTGCCATTTTGCCATGAATAGACTAACGAACGAACAACACTTGGAAATCATTGAACTTTATTATCAAAACTCGTGCTGTGTGAGAAGTGTGTTTCGAAAATTACGTCTATATTATGTTGATCATAATCCACCCATCGAACAGGCTATTAAAGCTGTTGTTACCAAATTTGTCAACAGTTTCACTTTACTTGACATTAATCTATCAACCCGAAGAGTGCGTAGCGAGAAGAATATTGCTGCTGTATCGGCCAGTTTTAATGGCGATATGTCCATTTGTCTATGGAGCAAGGTAGCGTGCGATGACTATCAACTTTTTTTTTGCCTAGAATGGAAGAATTGAACTGTGTGTGATTGGATGTGGTTTCAACAAGACGGTGTCACATGCCACAAGTATGCCAAAATTGGAGCTTACAGATGGACGACCGGTGGCGTAACCACGGGCAACATTTACATAAAATTATCTTTATAAAGTAAATTGCAGAAATTCATTTATCGCCCCATATAAATATTTTATTCACTTTTGCAAATTTTCTGTGTTTTTTTGGATTTTAAAAACCCATACGATTTAAAAATCACCCTATATCTTCGGCATTTACAGTTGCATTTTAAATTATTATATATCGATGTTTTTGTCTTGAATTAACCAATATTTTGAATATAAATACTTTAGATATGACGAAAACTTTCAAAAGACGACCCCTACTTTTGGCAAAAAAAAAAAAATATTTAAAAAAAAATTTAAAATTGTTCTACTTAATGGTTTTTCGCGAGCTTTAATTTTCTAACATTAGGGTAGTAGGAATTGAGACATGTTGGATAAATACTAGAACGGGATACTTGAGAAAAACAATGGCCCCGTTGAGACAAAAATATCGATATATCACACTTTAAGGAAACAAAGTGGAAAGAGCGTGGAATCAGAATGAAAATGAAAGATAGACATACAAAAAAGTCCCAAATAAAATAACCTGAATTAAAAAAAAAAATACAGGAACATTGTGTTTTGGTTGACGCAGGTGATGGTTGGTTGGCAATTCGGTTTTGAAAGACAACACCAACCATAGGGAGCTGATATCCGGAGAACTAGACCCAACCCTAGATATTAAGATAACCGATAAGACCACCTCATCTTACATTTAATATCACCGATAGGTGGTCCAATATAAGATCGTACAAAGTTTTATTTTTTCATGCCCTGCGCACTAATAAGCAACCAGTAAGGCTGTAGGTCTCTAAAAATCCCTCCTACTTTTACTGAGTAGAGATTTGGGATATCCCCGATCGCAGTTGGGCCACATGAAACTTGCGGTCCTATAAGGGTTAAGTTCACGTCATCTGCCCACGCCATTCGGAGATTGTGTTCGATGATCTCACCTATAATGCCTTCCAGCGGGGTAGCGACAGACATCGCTGTGAAGATATTTAAGGCAGACCCTGCTCTTGCTTACTCGTCCGCCCGCTCATTGTCATATGCGACTGGCAGTTCTTACTTACACTGATCGACGAGGATTAAAGATGTAATTTTCGTGTTTGGGGATATAAGCAACGCCTGGCTATCGAATTAGAGATCCGCGGTTCCCCGAGTTTCAATCGTACACAAGAGTCTGCAAGCTTACCTGATAACCAGAGTCTCCGCCAGAAAGACACTAGCACGATCAGGTAAACTGATGACCAAAGAAGAGCCTTAAACCTTTATAGATATAGAAATGCAGGTTGGTTGAAAAGTTCCTGCGCTCGAAATGAAAGAATACTGTTTTTGTTACGAAATATATTTTTTTATTCAATATAATCTCCTAGAAGCTCAATACATTTGTTCCAATGATCTTCCAATCATTTTATCCCATCTTAATAATGGTTTTCCGGAAGCTCTGCAAAATAAGCGTCTACGGCTGCTATGGCCTCTTCATTCGACGAAAAATGCTTTCCACGAAGGAATTGTTTGAGATTTCTGAAGAGATAGTAGTCACTGGGAGCCAAATCTGGTGAATACGGTGGATGTTCAAGCAATTCGTACTTTAATTCTTTAAATTTAGCCATCGTCAAAACACTTTTGTGAGCAGGTGCATTGTCTTGATGAAAAATTATATTTTTCTTCTTTAAACCAGGTTTTTTCTCACGAATTTTTTTATCCAGCTGATCCAAAAGGCTGCAATAATATTCAGAGTTGATTGTTTTACCTTTCTGAAGATAATTAAAATTACTTTGCATCCCAAAAAACTGATGCCATAACCTTCTTTGCTGATCGTTGTGACTTCACCTGCTTTGGAGCTGAACAACCAGCTTTAGTTGTTCTTGTTTCAATTTAGGATCATGGTGGTAGATCCAAGTCCCATCCATAGTTATAAAACGACGCAAGAAGTTGGTTTTATTCGGCTTAAAACGCTCCAAATTACGCTGAGAAATTTGTTTTCGATCGTCTTTAAGGCTAGTACGACCACGTTTAAATTCACCAGCCCAAAATTCAAAGGTGCGTTTTGAAGGTGAGGACTCCTTATACGCTTCTAACAATTGTTCATAAATTTCCTTTGCTTTTAAACCCTTCAAAACAAAGAATCTAATGACTGCACGATATTTAATTTTTTCCATATTAAAAAAAAATCAATGACACGTCAACTTCAAATGGCTTGTAAACAAAAAAAGAATTGACAGAATGACTTGCAACTTTGCATGTGTTCTCAGGACAGTTATACCAACTTGAGAAAAAAAGTTTGGATCTAGCAGTGCCATCTCTTGGTGAGCGCAGGAACTTTTCAACCAACCTGTATAGAGACATAGATTTAATCTAAGGAAAACATCAGTTGGAAGTCCTTTAGTGCACAAAAATAGGTCGCAAATCACATACTGTTTGAATGTAAGCTGTGGTCAGAGGTATGACGGTAACACAATGATGTTATTATCCGAAGATTTATAGAAGTATTGTGAGTGTTTCATGAACATTAAAGATTATCTGAATCCACTAGATTAACCATTGGAATAAGACCTAGGTACCTGCACACAGGGAACAGATTCGTTGTAGTAACGGAATTTGTTGCCAGCCGAATTTGGGTGGTGTATTATCACATTATTCGTTTGAAGTTATAGAAGTTTTCAGATATACCTACCATTTGGTGTTCTGTAGATCTGACCACATTAATGAATTAATTATTTTGAAATAAATTAAACACTGTTTCCAATATTTCTTAAAAAGTTTTATTAAAAATATTTATCCAAAATAATAAAAACCTTAGTATATCATAAAAACATTCTTAGATTCTAAAGACTCTCTCCTTCAAATCACCTCTCAGATTTAATGGACTTTTTGCTATTAAAAAATCCTAAATAAGATTTCAAGGATCTTTTCCTCTAGAAAAATCCATAGATTCGGAGAATGATTACTATTGAAAACCCCTTAGAGTCCTTTTTACAGTTTTCTACAGAAAAGTCCTCATTCTCAAAAGACTCCTTTCTTTAACACAACATTTAAAACATCAGTACATATTCTAAAGAACAACTTTAAGATTCTGTTTAAAGTTCTTAGAAATTTTTCACATAGAAATTCTTATGATATTTTACTGCAGAAAATTTTGTAGATCCTGTCGACATTTTTTAATGAAAAATTTAAAATTCTTAGGAAAATTTTCATGGTTTTTTCCTTCACTTGGAATTTTAGTATTATCAGATAAAAACCTGGTGGACTGTTTTTCATAAAATAGTTCATAGGGAAAAACGTTCTTAGAATCCGAGAATTACCTATATAGCCATTAATGAAAAAAAGTTTAGGTTTTTTCTGCAGAAATATTCCTTAAAATTGTATGGTGTTAATGTAGGAAATAGTCCAATTCTGGAGGAACAGTTTCCCAGAACTTAACACAAACTATTTATTATAGCCGTAAATATTAGATCATTTGAAAAAAAAGAATCTCGGTAGTTTTTAAAGTTTTTCTACTGAATCATTTCCTGTGTGTGACAAAAAAATCCTTATGATAAAATGCAGCTCGTCGATATCGCGCTGTCACTATATTTAATTAAAAAACACAGACGGACAAACAGATAGACATGCAGGCTTCGTTAAATCGTCTTAAAAAGTGAACATAAGTCAATCTGTGTACTAAAATGTGGATCAAAACCCAATATATTTTGTTGAGAGCTCCCCGGTAGGCTAGTTGGTAGCGTGCTAGCTTATCAGTGCGGGGGTCGTGGGTTCGATTCCCACCAGAGGCTCCGGTCTGTTTTCGCTACAACGAGCTGATGGCCTTTGTTGCTAGTGCTCGGTTGAGGTATTAATATATAATTTGTAATTATATGATTAATATTAATGTAAATAAATAAATATTTTGTTGATACAGCACAAATTTGTTATACCCTGGCCACATGTAGTGGCCAGGTTTTGTATACTAAAGTTGTCTATGCTATGAATATGATTTTAATTGATCTAATTTTTATAAGCAAATTTTGGGATAAAAAAGGTAATTTTCGCAATCTTAAAAGGGTCCATAAAACGCACTTGAACTTCTCCTGATATGACTATACTCCAATAAAAGTTCATTTTATGTAAAATTTAAATTTATGAAACCTGAAACCGATTTTAAAAAAAGTTTTCCGCAGAATTGATCCGTAAAGTGTTTTTCCTCGATCAGGGGTAAAGACGACCCGATGAAATACTAATGACTATAGATTTTATGTTAGGAAAGCAAAATACTTTCAAAAAGTTTTATTAGAAGTCTGTACATAACCCAGCTGTGTACTACTTTGAGCTTTGTAAATGTATTTTTGAAGCTAAATTGTGTAAGAATGTCGTTTTAACAGAACATTTTAGCAATATTATTTAATTTATAAATTAAATAAAAGAAAATACTTTTTTTATATGTTATAAAAATCATAAATAATTTCTAAATTGTGAAAAAAATTTGCTAGAGAATTTAGGTTTGTACGAGGGTCATCCCAAAAGTTTTTGCAAAAACTACAGAATTATAAATACATATGTATATTTTTTTTGGCTAAAATTTTTTTCAAAATATATGCTCTTATGATCTATATAATTTTCATTCTTAATAACCATTTTTGCAAATACCATTTTCACATCAATTTTGCTATTGGCCCATCGTATTTCTGTAATGAAGTTTAAACTCAATAGAAAATAAGTAAAAAGTTAAACAAAAGAAAACAACATGCTAAATAATCCCTAGATATAAAAACATGAAATAATAAATCACATCTAAAGAAAAATACGTTTCATATAAGTAGACTATACAAAGATAAAAGTTTTACGTACTATAAAGAGAGAGATATATTTTCGATTATCCATACAAATTGATTTTATATCGTTATAAAAATAAAAACTCATGCATATGTATTGTAGTGTATAAAAATCAGTGATTGAATGAACAAAGTCTACATTACAGACATTATAATGTCGATACAAAAGTATACACTACGAATCCCTAAGTACATGACACACAGCAGAAAAAAAAAACTGAAATCAAAAGAAGTATAAAAGGCTAAAATAACACTTAAACTGTCTATATTTTTGTTAGTATTTGTGTACATATACTTTTAATATATAACGATAATATTTGTACACTTGTATGTGTATTTTAATCATACTTGCATGTACAGAGATAAAATCGTAAACTACTCGCATATTGTAGATACTTTGTAATAACAAGTGACAATGAAGATTCATATATAATATAAAAATTGTAACATTTACTACCCGATCAAAATAAAAATTGATCTGTCTCAATATTTTATCATATACAATTTGATATTCTTGAATATATGCTGTAATATCAAACTGTTCTTATTTAATCTAAAAAATGGCTGATAAAATTAGGTGCGACACTATATTTTAGGATTTAGTGAGGTCTTAATTGATCCGAAAAATGGCCGATCAAATTAGATCTAGCAATATACTTTTTGAAGATTAAGAATGATACACAAAGAAAATAAATTGGTTGCAATTCTGTAGCGTTATTAAAAATTTTACAGGTTGGTTGAAAAGTTCCTGCGCTCACCAAGAGATGGCACTGCTAGCTTCAAACTTTTTTTTCCTCAAGTTGGTATAACTGTCCTGAGAACACATGCAAAGTTGCAAGTCATTCTGTTAATTCTTTCTTTGTTTACAAGCCATTTGAAGTTGACGTGTCATTGTTTTTTTTTTTTTTAATATGGAAAAAATTTAATATCGTGCAGTCATTAGATTCTTTATTTCGAAGGGTTTAAAAGCAAAGAAAATTTATGAGTGTACAAGGAGTCCTCATCTTCAAAACGCACCGTTGAATTTTGGGCTGGTGAATTTAAACGTGGTTGTACCAGCCTTAAAGACGATCCACGCGAAGGACGACCAAAAACTGCAACCACAGCAGAAATCATTGAGCAGGTACATAATATGGTTAGTGAAGATCCAAGTTTGACTAAGCGTGAAATTGCTAATGCCATAGGCATCTCAGACGAACGAGTACTCCATATTTTACATGAAGAATTACGTATGAAAAAAATGTTTGGAAAGTTAGTGCTGCACACATTAACAATTCAACAAAAACTGGTTTGAAAACAAATTTCTCAGCGTAATTTGGAGCGTTTTAAGCCGAATAAAACCGACTTCTTGCGTCGTTTTATAACTATGGATGAGACTTGGATCTACCATCATGATCCTAAATTGAAACACGAACGTTTACAGTGGACTGAAGCTGGTTGATCAGCTCCAAAGCAGATGATGTCACAACGATCAGCAAAGAAGGTTATGGCATCCGTTTTTTGGGATGCAAAAGGAATTTTGTTAATTGATTATCTTCAGAAAGGTAAAACAATCAACTCTGAATATTATTGCAGCCTTTTGGATCAGCTGGTTTAAAGAAAAAAAAAAATCATTTTTCATCAAGACAATGCAACTTCTCACAAAATTGTTTTGACGATGGCTAAATTCGAAGAATTAAAGTACAAATTGCTTGAACATCCACCGTATTCACCAGATTTGGCTCCCAGTGACTACTATCTGTTCAGAAATCTCAAACAATTCCTTCGTGGAAAACATTTTTCGTCGAATGAAGAGGCCATAGCAGCCGTAGACGGTTATTTTGCAGAGCTTCCGGAAAACCATTATAAGGATGGGATAAAATTATTGGAAGATGATTGGAACAAGTGTATTGAGCTTCTAGGAGATTATATTGAATAAAAAAATATATTTCGTAAGAAAAACAGTATTCTTTCATTTCGAGCGCAGGAACTTTTCAACCAACCTGTAATTGTCTGTACTTAAAGTTCTTCATCAGAATAGTTAAATTTAATTATAATCAGAATATATATCAAATTAACCGAAACAATGACACATCATCCAAAATATTGGATTTTCTAAATAATATGGAACAAATATTATCTTCTACATTACCTTCAATACCCACAATCGAATATTTTGTAATTCGAACAGAATATTTGCAGTAAAAATCTAATAATAGTTGTGTTTCAATAAAACTATTGCTCTATCTAAAATATTAGTTTTTCCAATCAATTTTAATAAAATGCCAAATTGTTAATCAACATAATCCATAATTTTGAAAATAATAATAAAATATTAAGATTAACAACAGAAAGTGTTAAAATTAAACAACAACTTGATGTAAGTGTCTGTGGTTCAGTGGGTAGAAACACAGCCTGCAAGTTTAGTTAAAATCATAACAAATTTAAAATTTTTTTTTTTGTTTTAATAATTTTTTATTTAATAAAATCAAAAGACACAATTTATTTTCTCTTGTGGGTACTAATAAGATTATCAAACAAAAATATTAAAATTTAAACCTCAAAAATATTCAATTTTGTAATTTAACTAGGAAGGTTGCCTGTTCTAGCCTATTTCGCACTATACAACTATAAATCAGTTTTCTGTGTGTTCCCGAATAAAAAAATTGATATGAGGCCATATAAAATTATACATATAATTAATATTAAATTATACATATTTTTTTGCGGAAATTGGTGGAAAAGATTGTGTATGATTATATATTCAGATATAATTACATCCGAAAAATGGGTATATTTTATTTTATATATTTTTGTATAATTGAATTATTTTCCCTCCAAGACCATTTCAGATTTCTTAAAAAAACATATCACTTTTCGCTGGCTGCATGGTGATATGTTTATGAACTTATAAATTACATACATAGATGCATTAAACAAATATTCTTAAGAAGTTTATTACAATTATTAGTTGATAACTAATTTCATCTTTAAATTGGTATTAACTTTAGCTAGACGTCTCCTCACAAAAACTGGATGCCTGTAAAAACCAAGCTTTATGGAAATATTTTAATATGCTGTTGAATATATTTATAACATAAGTAGTTTTATGAAAAATAAAATTTTTATAAGTTTTCACGTTGAAGTTTAGAGTCAGTTAACTATTAGCCAACCTAAAAGAAAAATGTTGTGCTAAATGCAATTTTATGGTATTTTCTTTAAAATTTTCAGTATGAAATGTAGCATTATTTGTGTTATAAATTCTGTAGTTTTTATAAATTTAAAATAATAACTTTTTAATCCTTTCCCAATTATAAAAAGAGCTGCCTTTTTTAAGATATTAGGATCAAACAAACTACCGTCTATTTAAACTTATTAATTAAAATTTACTAATTCGATCGGACTGGTACACTCACAATATTATTTCGTTAAAAATTAATATTAAATACATATTAAATCAATCGAAAGTACAATCAAAAAGGGGACCACTGATTTTTCATTATATTCAGCCCATTTTGTTGTTTATTTTCAATCATTGTTTAATAATTGACAAAGGTGGTAAAAGCAATCGAAAGTAGTTTGAGCGCCCCGGTAGGCTAGTTGGTAGCGTGCTAGATTATCAGTGCGGGGGTCATGGGTTCGATTCACACCAGAGGCTCTGGTCTGTTTTCGCTACAACGAGCCGAAGGCCTTCGTTGCTAGTGCTCGGTTAGGGAATTAAGATATAATTTGTAATTATATGTTTAATAAATAAATAAATAAAAATAACCATCAATTTTTAACTGACAAAAAATAGAAAAAAACCCGATTTTTGTGGTTTGTTTTTTCAAATTAAAATTTTTTTTATTTGTATGTAATTTTACAAAACACAACACACACAGTTGTAACATATATAATTATCTGTGTGTATCTATATTTAAATAATTTGTTGTAATTTTTTTTTGAAATAATTTTGTATATAAACCAACTATTTTTGTAAAAAAACAATAAGGAATTATATGAATTTCTATTTTTAGAAACAGAAAACATAAAATTTTACATTTTACAGAAATTTTCAACTCCTACTGAAAAATATATTTATATGAATTTCAATTAATTCTTTACGTATTACTTTTTAAATAAACTACATTCGGTAACGGAAAATATATTGTGAGTGTATATGTGTTAAATTTTGAAGTTATTTATTATAATTATATCATATACATATGTACACAGCAAAACTTGCATTAGTTCTACAACTAGTTTTATTGAGCCAACACAAGTTCTAATTTGGCGTTGCCACCCATGATTCTTATTTGGAATTGTGACCTTCGGGACTAGTTCTGTGGAATTGTTTGCGGAACAGGTACAGTTCTAGAATTTACTTTTCTGTCCCCGATTTTTGTATGAAATTCTTATGATCAGGTAGAACGAATTAAAAACTAACACTTTTATTTATTCAAGTTTCAAAAATTTATTTGACACGAAAAAATATATGTGACCTACTCCGAGAAAAGGGACCTAGTGTGTCAAAAACGGATTTGGACTTAAGAGTGGATTCTGGTTCCTAAAAGGATGTAGAATAAGATGAAATGAGTTACATTTCTGATAAAAATGTATTTACCCCATAAAAACGTACAAAATGAACTTGGGAAAATCGATAAAAATTAAAAAAAAAAAAATACATTAAAATTTTACTTTTTTTGATTTTTTGGTTTTAAATAGTTTTTTTTTTTCGTCAGCACCGACACTTTCAGATAACGTCATATCGATCTCATCATTGCCATTAACCGAGTCTAGTCCTTTTTAAATCATCATCAAAGCTGTCAGAAATATCCATTTTTATAAAAATTACTTCAAATTAACATCAGTTTAGTAACAAAATTACAAAAGAACCAAAATTGCGAAACAACTTTTGAGATATTGATAGCACTCGTTATGCAGGTGGCACAAGACTGAAGCCTCACTTTATTCTTTTCCTTTCTTATAGTTATTTTTACAATGTTCTTTGTATTAGTATACGTACATCAACCCTTTGCTGAGAGCAAACAGATAGCTGAGAAACGAATAGAGCAGCAACAATAGCAAAGGTATTGTCACACTAAAAGCGAAAAAACCATACCGAATCGCATCTCCCAACTGAAGGTATGTTCACAGTGATAATGCGTTATGAAACTTTAAATGCGTTTTTCCCAAAACTTCATTTTTACACACTAGGTCCCTTTTCTCGGAGAAGGTCACTTATGTTCCATATAAGCCATATAGCCATATATAGTTATATACACCATATCGTACCATAAAAAAGTACATTTAATATTATATACATCAATATATAACTAGATGTAATTATATTTGACATAATATAATATAATTTAAAAGCAAATTGATATAATATATAATTATATGTGGTAATGCGAACCGACGTCTTTATTTACATATGTATAAAGTATTTTACTCGGGTACACTTTAAAAAATCTTGGAAGGTCTTCGAAGATATATATTAAAATTTTTCTAAACAATAAACCCAAAACTTTTAAACGATTTTAAATAAAAAAGCACATAAAAAATGTTCAATGCGAAATCAGACAATTATTTAAACATCATGAAGTTTTAAAATTTAAAACGGCGATGAACAAAAATTCTTGCACAGCGTAATTACAAGATTTTAAGAAATTCTATATTATATTGTAAGGTATTAAAATTTAAAGCTAAATTGGGTTCTTTTGGTAACCTTCCCTTTTAAACAATAATTTTCACTTAGATTTTCTTTTGAGAAGCAGATATCTAAGTAGTAAATTTTTCGACTCATGTTTGTTTGTAAATAGGTACTTTTATAAAATCGTATATACACACACACACACAAGTCTTCCTAAGCACTTATTCATGAATTAGTTAATCTCATTTGATGAGTACTTTAATGTCACTTTCAATATGAATTACACTTTTTCAAAGCCAAAAACATCTACTACTTGCACAACAAATTTGTTATTGATTTCAAAAATAATTTAAGGCGACATAACCAAAAGGGGAATTTTTTTTTTGCTTTTATTAAGTTGAGAATAAATAATATTATTTTAGATTGTCAGCATATGTGTTTTAACAGGAATACCCCAGATGAAAATGATTTTGTCTTTTACAAAAAGAAATATAAAAAAAAAAGTAATGACACTATGAAATCAATTTAAAATTTATTGAAGTGTAAAAGACACGTACTTATTTCAAATGCTAGAGACATTTGGTACAAACTTTGTCATGACTTGAACGTATTGAAGGGGAATACAAAAATAAAAATATTGGAAATATTAAAGACTTGTGGGAAATTAACTTGAGATTGTGAACTTAATTATAACATAATTCTGGGTTCAAATCATTAGCTAAGGTGTTCATACTTTACCCCAAAGGATATTATCCAAATTACTGGGTTTTTAGAGTTGTTTGTTTGTTCAACGAGAAGAATGTAATTTCAAAATTACGTAAATTTGAAAAAATTAAATTTCCAAAACAGAAAAAAATATTTAAAATATCAAAAGTATATTTGCTCTCGGCCATACATTATGGATTATTAACAAGGTAGTTCAGAGTCTATACTTGTAAAATGAGCTACTATTTTTCTTGCATGACTCACAGGACACCGTTAGAACACATTTTTCAAATATCTCACTAACTTATAATCCAATAAAGCACAACTAATAAACTGAGACTTTGTTTTAAGTAGAATTAATTTTCTTAAAATATGTTTTAACTCGGTTCTATAAATAAATGTACTTTTCCTACACTCGAAATAGTTTGTAGTTTAAATTAATCAAAAAAATGTAATTGAAAATAGCTGGCAAATCACTTGAAACCCGGCCTACTACCTTTTCATTCAAATTAAAAGAATATATAATGTATTTTTAAATGTTAATAAATTATTTTAAAATAATCATAAATTGTAATAGTTTTTCTTTTATTTTAACTGTAAACAAACTAATCGCAAATCCGTAAAAATAAATTATATAATTTTTTTATTTTTTTAACTGCTGTTTTAACTGTCATAAAATTAACTACAAAATCTGCAAATGCCATTTAATGTTTTTTAAATGCTGCAAAAATCAACTACAAAGTCTTTAGAAATGAACGAATTTTCGTCAAAAATTAATTATAAAAAATAAATTTACCATTTTGTTAACTGTAACCAAAAATCAGTATTTATATGTAATTTATTATACCCTGCACGACAGGTGGAAGGGTATATATAAGTTTGTCATTCCGTTTGTAATTTCTACAATATTGATCTTAGACCCTATAAAGTATATATATTCTGGGTCCTTATGAAAAGCAAAGTTGATTTCATGTAATGCACTGGAATTGTCAAGGCATTACAAACTTTTGTCAATCTGTTCAACTTCACTTATTTTTAAGGGAAAATAATATTGATATTTTGCTTCTTAATGAAACTTTTTTAAAATCAAAACATAATTTTAAGTTATCTGGTTATAATGTGTACAGGAACGATAGAGACTCCCATGGGGGTGGTGTTGCGATTGCTGTAAAGTCAACGTTAGAGCATAAGTATGAACCATCATTTAATACAAAAATTTTTGAAAATATATGTATTTCAATGAAAATTCGCAATAGAAAAGTATTGTTTATAGCTGCCTACTGCCCTCGTTATACTGATGATTTTGTCTCAGACCTTAATCTTTTAACTTCTGCCAATTCTGACTTCTTCATTCTTGGCGACTTTAATTCTCACCATACTAGTTGGAATTGTCCAACATCTGATAGAGCTGGAAATCTGTTGTACGATCATCAGAATTCTTCAAATTACTACATTTATTTTCCTTCACGCCCTACTCGTTTTCCTCAAAATATAGAATATAGGCGACCATCGACAATTGACCTTCTGCTATCTTCCTCTACACTCTTATTTTCAGACTTGGAAACTCATCCTAACAAATTGTACTCTGATCATGTACCCATTACGTTTAGCATAAACGATACGGTCTGTGAAAATGTTAAACTCTTTCCAGATTACTTTAATACTAATTGGGAACGTTTTAAAAACCTGCTCGATGATAAAATTAATGCCTCGTCTATCCTGAATAATCGGCTCTCACGCCTTAATATTGATCAATTAATTCAGGAATTTTCTAACCTGATTACTGCCACTTGTTGTTCAACAATTCCACACCGCTCTCGAGAAAACAATAGTTTTCAGATAACCGATCAGTGTAAGCGATTGATTTCTGAGAGAAATATGTACAGAAGAAAATTTCAACGGTGTAATGACGTCACTAGGAAGACTATGTTTCGGGGTATTGTCAGAGAGCTCAATAAACTAATTGCCTTTCATATAGATAAAGATAGAAACGAACAGTGGGGTAAGTTTCTAGCCAAATTGCCTGTGGGGAGTAAACATTTCTGGAAGATTACCAAGCGTATAAGGGGTAAGTCTAGTGTGATTACGAAACTGGTCGTTAATAACAGCGTGGTCACTGATAGAGTTGAGATGGCGAATTCCATTGCCGATCAGTTTGCTAAGGCACATGATACCACCACTAACTTGAATAGTCCTATTGAAAGGGAAGTAGATCTTTTAGTTAGATCTATTGAAGACGAAGTGTCAATCAATAGTGATATGGACACTTTGACTAGTTATGATGAAGTTTTGTATTATATTAAAAAACTTAAAAATGCTAAGGCTCCAGGTTTGGACCAGATAAGCAATGTGGTTCTGAAGAATCTTCCTGATTCAGCTTACACTTTTTTGGTAAAATTTTTTAATTTTTGCATTCAAAACTGTTACTTCCCAACGGGATTTAAGAGGGCTAAGGTTATTCCCATTGGGAAGAGTGGTAAGGATCCAAAAATGCCATCAAGCTATAGGCCAATCAGTTTATTGAGCTCTCTAGATAAAATTTTTGAAAAAATATTATTAAGCAGACTCACTAGCTTCGCCGACGAAAATGATCTCCTTCATAGTTGCCAATATGGATTTAGGGCACAGCATTCTACCACCCATCAGTTAAAACGTGTGGTAAATATGATAAAAACTAATAAGTCTAGACGTTATTCAACTGGAGTGCTTTTCCTTGACATAGAAAAAGCCTTCGATTCAATTTGGCATAATGGGCTTATATACAAGCTTCATAAAATGAATTTCCCATTATATTTAATAAAACTAATTAATAGTTTTCTCACTAATAGGTCATATGTAGTAGAAGTAGCAGGAGCTCAATCTACGGTGAGATATATTCCGGCCGGTGTTCCGCAGGGTTCCGTTTTATCTCCATTGCTTTACAACCTCTACATCTCCGACTTTAAAATAGCAGCAGGCAATGAAGTGGCATTTTATGCCGACGATAGTGCCTTCATTTCGTGTGGGAAAGTTTCGAATGCTATTGTCAAACGTATGCAAAAAGCTCTTTTCTCCGCATCCAGATACTTCAGTAAATGGAAAATTAGGATTAATAAAGAAAAGTCTCAGGCGATACTATTTCCATTTAACAAGTCTCCTAGGAGAATTCCTTCTTATAAACTGTCTTTTCAGGGAGTGGAAATTCCTTTTTTAAATTCAATAAAATACCTAGGCTTAACACTTGATAGGAAACTAACTTACAAGGAACATTTAGAAAATGTTTGTATGCGAGCTGTTCGTAGTGGAAGAGCTCTGTATCCTCTTCTTAACAGAAAATCGAGATTAAGTATTAAGAACAAACTTCTTCTGTACAACTTATGTATTAGACCCATTCTTACTTATGGCTGCGTTGTTTGGAAGAGTTGCGCAAAAACCCATAAGAAGCGTATTCAAATAATTCAAAACAAAAATTTGAAAATCATTTATAACTTGCCTAGACGTTTTTCCACTTTAGAACTGCATAGTATGTCAGGTCAAAGGACTATTGACTCTTTTATTAACGATTTGACTCTGTCATTCAATGATAGATGCAGAAGGTCTAACTTTGCCCATTTGAGAAGTTTGCATAACATTGACTAATTGTCCCTATACTTTCAAGTATAGATTCAATTAGTCATTGTTTTTAAAAACTTCTCAAAACTTTCTTTTGTGATATTATCTATAGGTTTTTTACTATCTTTTTCCTATATTCTAGATTTTTAATTTTAAGAAATGGTAATATAAAATAATAATGTACATATTTGTTGTAATATCTTTATGATAATAACTCAAAAATTGTAATATGAAGTTGATATATTGATAGTAAATAAATAAAAAAAATAAAAAAAAAATAAAAAAAAAAAAAAAAAAGTTGATTTAACGATGTCCGTCTGTCCGTCTGTGTGTTGAAATGGGTTTTCCGAAGAACCCAGACATGATGAGGACTTGATTGTTATTTATTTCTGTTACATGTGATCCATTTCTGTTAGCTATTGAAAATCAGACAGATCGGGTAATAAATGGCTGAGATATTAGCAAAAAACCAGCACTACCTCTAATTTTTTCCGTAAAATCCCTTTGTTTAATATGTATGTAGAATTTTACGCATAACAAACACAATCCGTTTGTTGAAATTCTTTTCTTTCATCTCCACCTTTAATACACAAACAACAAACACATACAAAGATTTGTCATTTAAATAAAAACCAAACAAATCTCTAATGAACGAAGACTTTTTATATATGTACCTCTATTAACGATGATTTTGTGTGAGCTTCAATAACTGAGTTGTCTAGACGCTATGTCACAAATACTTTTTTTTTTCTAAGGCCGCGGGTTCGAATCCCGGTCAACTAATTTTTTTGTACATTTTTTTTTTATTTCCTTAAGACTTTTTTTTTGTTTTTTTTAACATTTAATAATTAATTTTTATAAAATTTTATATTAATAATTTAATAATCCATAAATAGGCTAAAAACATCAAAAGTTTTATAAAAACTCTCTGATACAAACAAAATACAAACGTTTTTATATCTATTTTTTGCTCCGATTTAAAAGAATTTATAAACAGATTTTTAAACCATTTTATTTCTCATATATTAAGAAAATTTTATACATAATTTCCCTTTGAGTGCAACTATTTTAGGTCATAACTTATAATAATTTATAAAAAAAAAAATTATAAACTATTTTCATTCAAATTTTTAAAATTAAGCTAAAGAAATTAAAAATATTTTTTAATAAAAAAGCGAAATAAAATCCCAAATGCAAATTTGCCAGCAAAATCAAACGTTTTTGTAGAAAGAAAACACATGCAGTTCTAGTGATTTCTTTTAACGATTTGTTGAAATTCTTTTCTTTCACCTCTTCACCTTTTATACACAAACAACAAACACTATTCTAGAGCTGTAATATGACCTATGGATACGTCTTATAAAGCAAAAGATCGAAAATCTTTAGTATAACATATTTGCTGAAAAAACTCGGAAATATCGGTTCAGATACAAGAAAGTTATGCCCAAAACATAAATTTGTTTTAAATACTTATTTTCTGGAACCATAAATCTTCCCGAGTCCAAGTTTTATCACCAAACTAAATGGTTAATTTCCTCTTAAAGGCGTCCGTATATAAATCTGTCCATTCCATATATGTCCATATATAAATTTCAGTTTTTCCCAACCATGGTGAAGGGTATATAAGATTCGGCATAGCCGAATTTAACCGGTCTTACTTGTTTTTTAAATAAATCTAAAAAAGTGTTTAAAAATATATTTCTTTATAATTTTGTAAGTTAAAATAACCAAAAATTTTAAAAAACTAGTATTTCATTTAAAAACAGGTATACTTAATTTGCATTTAAATCAAATGGGTAATGTCATTTGTTTTAGAACCTTTTTTTAACAACTTACATATTAGTAAAACCAATGATTATTAAGTTTAAAATAAATGTTGAAATTTGGGCTACCATTCCGTAAAATGAGATAATTTCTTAATCATTTATTTAAAATTGTTTCGATTTTTTATATATTTGTTTGCTTTTAATCTGGAAAATGTAAACTCACACACTCTATAAACTTGCCGTATGTTGTGTGATTGCCTTATAAGGTTCCTGTAATTCGAATTGAAACAATTTTGTATATAAGCAAACAATTTAAATAAAACACAAAATTAAAATTTTTTGAATATTATTATTTTTTTTGAACAGTCAGCAAATAAAATTTAAACTTGTTTTAACTTTAACGGAAGCTAATAAACCACAAATTTTCATTTTGTGGTTAAATTTTTATTAAATTTCATACAAATTAAAAAAAAAATAAATAAAATTGAAAAGAAGGTTGTAAGTCATTTTAAACAAATGTATAAAAAAGTTAAAATAATTGTTTCTTTGAAAATAACTGAAAAATTTGTTGTTAAACTAAAAACAGTAAACAACATAATATTTTGAGTAAACATATGTAAGCATTTGTAACAAATTTTCGAATAACTGTTTTAAATAAAATACAGTTAGTTACTATAAAATTATTTTGATTGTAAAAAAATCTCAAAGAAGATCTAATCTATTATTGCAGCTATGATCTGTAATAATACTTAAGAAATTAGGACAGTTTAAATTGTTACTCAATTTTACTAAAATTATACAACTTATAGAAGCGATACACCTTGAACAACATCAAATTTAGAAAACGCGAAATCAAAACAGATATTATAGATTAGGAATATCCATATGCAAATTTTGAGTGATATCCATAGACATATTTCCATGGTGTAAGGTGTCATATAGTTGATTAGACCGATTTTAACTCTGTTCTTGTTTTTTATGTCATTTTGAGACAATTTACAAATTATTTAAGAAATGCTTATTTCTCTTAAACTTAAATATTTGGAAATGCTAAATTATTTGAAGCGAAAAAATTAGGGACCCGAAATAACTGTTATTATTTTTTAAATATGCAATAGGCAGGGACTGAAACCCTAAAAAATGGGTTCAGGTTCGGATTCGGGTTAATCGAAATAAAAATTTCAGGTTCGGGTTCAGTTCGCGTTCAACATTTAAAAAAGTATAAATGTTTTATTAATAGGAAATTTATTTATTTTTTAAAGAAATTTTCCTTTAATTTTATAATAAATATATTTTTTAAATTTTCTTCTTTTAACCCCGCTACTATGTTAGGGTCATTTTATGACCCCAATCGTGTTTAACATTATCTAATTTCTAACTGGTGGAATATGTTTAAATGTTCTTACTATTCTTACTACTCAGTGAATAAATTGTTAAAATATTTCGAATTATATTAATTACAACAACATTTTAGGCTTAGACAATTTTTTTTGCAGGTGTTTACACATATCATGTTGGGGTCACATTATGACCCTTTATCAATTTTAAAAAATTTATAATAAATATATAATATAATAAGTATTTGTAAATCTTTACAAATATTTGAGGTAGGATATTTTAAATAGCATCTGAGAATAAAATACACCCATCCCTCGTTTTGCAAGCTAGATAGGTTCTTGAAATCCGTGTAAAGTGCAATTGAAAATGCTGCAGATAAAACTGTGTAAAACGAAAAAATGATATAATGTTTGTAAGATCTAAAACGTGTAAAACGAGCACCGCGCATAACGAGGGTTGGAGGTGTCGGTATTTTTTTTGCAACATACAATTCGTAATTATTGTGCCGTTATGATTGAGAAAATAAACAAAGCCTACGTCAAAAATTTTATTTTGTTGCCAATCAACTGGAATGCGTTCAGAGTAACAGTTGTATGTAATGACAATAATACCAAAAATCGTATGTTCTATGCTAAATTACATAGTGATCAGTTGCTATTGTAAAGTAAAGTAAAGACGACATATTTTGATTTTTATAAAGCTTGGAATCCAGACATTGGGTAAGTTTATAAACTAAATCTTTAAAGATGATGCAAGTGATGATGGTGATGCTAATTTTAAACCTGAAGAAGATGAATGTTTGTATTCGGAACAATCAATTTCAAGTGGCACGGAAACCTTCAATGCATTAACAGTAACCAATGAAAGGGAATTTTATGATAAAGATCGGCTGATAAAGTGGAAAACAATACCCCTTTACAATGTCGTGCCGGAAGTGAGAATATTCTGGAGTGACTTCTTATGCTATCCACCGTATTTCACAAATTCGTGAAACTTTTGATTTATACTTTAGAGAAGCTATAAAAAGGGATATAATTCACTACATCAATTTGCTGTTTACGGAGCTGTTCAAGCTATAGATGATATTGAGTTTGATGCTTACCTGGGGCTTCTTATTCTTTTTGTTATTTGTATACAATATTTCCTTTATATTATGAATATATAATCGACATATTATTCTTTTAGGAGTTAACTGTTCATACGGTGAAAGTCTTAATTCTCTGTGGGATGAATTTCATGGACGTCCTCTTCTGACAACAATAATGTTTTTGGAGCTATTTAGCAATATTTCTCGTATACTAGCTTTTGACGATATAAACTTACTCCTATTCGCAAATTTTATGAGCAATGGACTCTAAACTGCTTTATGTTCCAAATGCTAATATAACGGTGCCGAAAAATTACATAATGGTTTACTTGCTTAGCACTTTTCACCATAAAAGCAATATTTTGGAAAATCACCCAAAAAAAATTTCAGAAATAATTGAATACTACAATTCGACCAAAGGCGGAGTCGACACCATGGACCAAGTGTTGCGTACATATTCGTGCAAAAGAAAAACCAATCGATGGCCAGTTGCCCTGTTTTCAAACTTATTAGATATTTCTGCTCTCAATGCTTTTATAATATGGACCGAAATACATCCTGAATGGAAGAAAAATAAGCTGCACAAAGGGCGCTTATTTTTAGAACAACTCAGCGACTCTTTAGCTCAAGAACATATTAAGAGGCGTAGTCGGCTTCCTCGCGCAGAAGCATCTGCATCATTAGTACGAAGAATTCGAGGAGAGTAAAGTGTATCAGTATCTACACATTCACCTTGTCCAAAACGTCAATGCGCTAGTGAACGGAAAAGGTGCAAATTTTGCCCGTCCAGAAAGGAAAAAAAGACTTTTACGGAGTGCATCCATCGCTCCGACACACATTAAATGTATCGATGACTTATTGCAATTACCACAAGCCTTAATTTTTTTTTAAACTCTAAAATGTAAATTTTCTATATATAAATATATGGGGTCATAAAATGACCCAAACATAACATGTGTATTTTTTTTTCTAACGTAGTAGCAGGGTTAAATTTGGTCTTTGATTTAGAAAATCGTTACATCTTCTGAAGGAGAAGATGATGATTCTCTTCTACTATTTTCATTTGCAAATTTTTGAAAATTTCAATTGTTTTTTAAATATGTTTTTTTTAGCATTTTTAACATCTTCGGGACTTTGCATTAACTTAAATCTGCTATTTAGATATAAAGCTGCATTCAAAAGTGGATTATTAAAAAAGTGGTTTTCTCTTTTTATAATATTTAAATATAATTCTTATGAAAATTCTAATTAAAAACTGAGACAGATTCTATAAAAATCGCCTAAAGCCATCTGTTCTTTTTGTAGTTTCAGCGTTAATTTTTTAACAGGTGCTTCTACAAATTCTTCATAAATATTCCAAATATTATCCATCATAGTTAGTGTAGCATCCAGTAATTCTGGACAAAAACTTCTGTAAAACAATAATGCTTAAACCATAACTGGAATTCTTCTATTAGAATTTTTTTTTTAATATATTTGAACCCGAACTTTGTTAAATTTATGGGTTCAGCGGGTTCCGGTTCAACGTTTTTATAAACAGCGAACCTGAACCCCTTTGGGTTTGGGTTCCGGTTTGGTTTCAGTCCCTGGCAATAGGTTATGGAAAAAATAACCGAAAAAATTGGTCTTGTAATAATAATTATAAATTACCCAGAAAATTGTAGTCCTGCCACGAACATTATGAAAGATTAGTATTTTTTTTTGGTCTTTGATAACCAATATGAAAGATTTTAATTCTTATTGGTCTTCTATAACCATTATAAGAGATTTTTATTTTTTCTGTCTTCTATAACCACGCTACAGATCGCAAATCTTAAAATATTTTTATAAAATTTTACACACTGACTTATATTTCCAGAATTTTTTTTTTTTTTTTCCATATTTTATATTATTTATTGAATCTTCACTTTTAAAAACTGTGAACTAACAATAATTATCCAAATCTTAAAACTAAATATTAACTGTTAAGTCCAGCCAGTGCCAGACTGATGTTGTGTGGTTCAACTGGGACCATTATTTCCCCTTATTATTAGCGGACCAGATCCGCAGTGTCCCTCCTCCTAAGACGCTGGTGGCCGTGATTATCAGTTAAGTTACGGGCTAGTATGTTGGGGTGTGTTTCCAGTTTTGTTAAATAGCGTTGACAGTGTCTAATAATTTCATCTTTGACCAGGGGTACATTCAGGTCTTTATGTATGTTGTAATTCCTAACATACCAGGGTGCGTTCGTGATCGTCCTCAAGAATTTATTTTGCATTCTCTGAATTTTCCCTATATTGGACGCAGAGGCAGTACCCCAGAGCTGAATTCCGTAGCACCATATGGGTTTCATGATCGAATTGTAAACGAGTAATTTGCAGTCCAGGCCTAGTTTAGAGTTTTTGCCAGTAAGCCAAGCGAGTTGAGCAGTTTTTAGCCTCATCTGAGTTATTTTCGCATCTATATGATTTTTCCACGTGAGTCGACGGTCAAGGTGAATACCTAGATATTTCACACATGTGTGTTGGGGTATATTCAGATTATTAATTTTAATGGGTGGATACGTCTCTTTTCTCAGTGTGAAAGTAATGTGGATACATTTCTGTTCATTCACCTTAATTCTCCACTTATCCAACCAAGCTTCCAATTGTGAAATGTGAGTCTGTAACATTCTAGACGCTATTTTTGAGTCATCGTGGACGCTTAAGATTGCAGTATCGTCAGCGAAAGTCGATGTGTGGGTATTAATATCTAATGGCATGTCTGAAGTATAAATGATATATAACAGAGGACCCAAAATGCTACCTTGTGGAACTCTGGCTTGTATATCTTGAGGAGAGCTGACAAAACTTTTTTCAGCAAGAGTGAATTTTCGATTTGTTATATAGCTTTTGAGTAGCTTGTGAGTATTTGTTGGTAACAAAAGTTTTATTTTAAACAGTAGACCTTCATGCCAAACCTTATCGAAAGCCTGTGAAACGTCGATAAAAAGGGCAGAGCAGTATTTTTTCTCCTCGAACGTTTTTCTGACAACAGTAACCAGCCTGTGGGCTTGCTCAATGGTGCTGTGTTTTCTCCTGAAGCCAAATTGGTGTGATGGAATACAGTTGTTTTGTTCCACATAAACAGTTATCTTTTCCATTAGGATTTTCTCGAACAGCTTTGACAAATTGGATAATAGGCTTATAGGCCTATACGATTCCACTTTTGTGTAATCTTTGCCTGGCTTGGGTATCATTTTAACGAGTGAAACTTTCCATTCTGGGGGATAGTATTCAAGGCGTATAATAGCATTAAAAATAAAGAGAATTATCTTTAATGCTATACGGGGTAACTCCAAGAGCATCCTGTTACCGATTCCATCGATACCAGGAGCTTTTTTGGGGTTTAGTTCAAAAATAGCCTTTTCGACCTCTCTCATCTCAAACGTTAATCGGGTAGCTGCTCGGTGCTGGGGTAAAATCGGTGGCAACTCTGTTACAGAACTTGTTATATTTGGCGTGAATACTTTTCTTAAATGTTCTACAAACAGATCTCCTTTTTCAGTATCATTTCTAGCCCAACCTCCGTCTAATTTTCTCAAAGGAGGCTTACATAAGACAGGTCTTTTTAAATTTTTCGTTGCACGCCATAATGAGTAATCAGTTCTTGATGTTGGATCTAAATTTTCAAGATATCTGTTTAATGAAGCAGTTCTCTTATGTTCAAGTAGCTTTCTTAATTTTTTAGTGCATTCTTTCAATCGTTCCTTAAGTTGAGGAGATCTGTGCTGTTGCCACTCTCTTCGAGCTCTTCTTTTTTCATTTAAGAGTCGTTCGACATCGGCAGACAAAATAATATTTTGTCTGTTGTGTCGGGGGGGTTTGGTAGCAAGTTGAGCAGCAAGTTTGAGATTTAGTTCAAAATTTTTAATCGAGAGGTCGATATCTTCCGGTGTTCTTAGCGGTATGTTTTCCGAGCAATGTGTACTGATAAATTTTTTATACTTCAACCAATCTGTTGTTTTGCCTGTCAGTGCTAAGTCACCAGAGGGGGGTACAATTCCTCGGGGGTTTAAAATAGTAACAACTGTAGGTGTGTGATCAGATGAGAGATAAAATAATGGTTCTACATGGACCAATTCTCTCGCAATAGACATTGTTATTCCAAAGTCTATCAGATCGGGTATTTTTCGACGATCCGTTGGCCAGTACGTGGGTTCTCCACTAGAGATCACATCCATACCCAGCTTAGAAATTGTATTAAACAAAACACGGCCCTTAGGGGTAACAAGCCGTGACCCCCAGAATGTATGCTTGGCATTATAGTCTCCAGCTGCCAGAAAACGCGGTCCTAATGATTCGAAAAAGACTGTGTACTGATCCTCCGTTATGGAGAATCTGGGGGGAGAATAAATTGACGAAATCACCAAGTCCCTATCGAATTCTTCAAAACATATAGTAGTGGCCTGAAGATAATTTTCGCAAAGATCACACACAAGAAAATGTTTTAATCTAGATTTAATGAGAATAGCTGATCCTCCACATGACCTGCCTCTTGGGTCCTTAGTATCATACATTGTGTACCCGCGAATTGAAAATGAACTTCTCAGGGTTAAATGGGTCTCAGAAATAAGCATTACGTCAATTTGCTGATTTCTGAGAAAATACTCGAGCTCTTCTTTATGTTGGCATATGCCGTTAGCATTCCAGTAACATATTTTCAAACTGTTTATGGTTTAGTTAACAAAGCCTGCATCAAAATAGACTGATTTCTCATCATCTCTTGCATCATATTACTCATTGAGTTTGTAAAGTTAGTAACAGTTTGAACCAAGGATTCAATGGATGCTTCAAGTCTGCTGAAATTTTGTATCTGGGGTTCAGATTGAGAAAGTGGAGCATTTGGATTGACTTGTGCGGCTTGTGGAGTTTTTGGGCGCTGTGGTTGTCCTCTTAGAACTTCAGAGTATGAAGCACTGTTGGTGATAATTTGTGGGTATTGTGCAGAATGACGAACTCTTTTTTTTTTATTGATTTTGGCTAGGATCCGAAAATTTTTTGATATTTTTCTCATATTTAGTAAATAGCAATAAATTATGCCACACAATCATGGTGCTGAGTTTGAATAAAATCTCTCCAGTTTTAGGCATATTTTCCCGATTTTTTTGTTATCCTAAATTTACCAATAGTTTAACTAACTGTTTTTTATAATTTTTAGTAAATTATAGTTCTCAGTTTGACAACTTTTTATCTAATTTTAATTCCACTTCTCAAATTGTAATATATTTGTGTCTTTGCTATGATTCTCACATAAAATGGCGCAATTTTCGTAATTTTTTAATGTAAAACCATAAAATAGCCAATATCTCGAAAACTAAGCGAAGTCGAGCAAAATGAACCGAATTTTCTAATACTACTTCCTCATATATGAACCCTTATAAACCAAAAATAAATACGAGCCTAAATTGGAGGCTTCAAAAATCCAGATTTTTTTTTACCAAATTTTAGCAGAAAATATTCATAATATCATTGAACTTTGTTTGTAAATTCTGCTACAAATTAAGCTAGTTCAATTGAAATTTCAGCTTAATTCAAAGACTGGTTTTAGCTAAATTAATTTTGTATATTAACTAATTTTTTTCTAAAATTTAGCTCACCTAAATATAGCAGACAATGATTCTTACCTTCATTGATTTTATACAGCCGAAAATGCTGAAACTATTATCAGTTATTTCTGCAGAGGTTTCACTATTTCACTGAAATTTTTTATGAGTGTAAAGAAGCGCTTAAAATTTATGAAAATCTCTTCGATTCTAAAGTGAGGATGAAGAAATCTAAAACAAAAACCGCAGCAAATAAAAATATTGTTAGTAATACGAATGGTAATAAAAATGATAATACTGTGGCAAAAAGCATTTAATGAAGCTTTTTTAGGACTGACTTTTATGAAACTTATTTATTTTTATTTTATTTATGTTAATCATATAATTACAAATTATATCCTAACACCCTAATCGAGCACTAGCAACAAAGGCCATCGGCTCGTTGTAGCAAAAACAGACCGGAGCCTCTGGTGGGAATCGAACCCACGACCCCCGCACTGATAAGCTAGCACGCTACCAACTAGCCTACCGGGGCGCTTTTCTTATGAAACTGTTTCATAGATTCTATAAAATGTTTCATTACCTGATGATTTATTGTTTTTATAAAGAGTTTTATTAATTCTATGAAGCTTTTCATAAACATTGACTGTAACAAAACCTGTTTCATAGATTTTACTAGGAGTGAACTGCAACGAATATTTTTATAAAATCTGTGAAGAAATTGAGTAATAAAATGAAGATTATTCCCTAATAGCAGAAACGAAAAAATTAAATATTTGAAAAAAATAATACGGAAACTTACAGGTCTTTGAGCAAGAACAACATTTAAAAAAAAAACCAGTCCATGCGGCCAAAAATCTTCTGGTTACTTATAATGAAAATTACTTTGAATACAGGAAAACCGAAAAAAGAAAAATCTTTCATAATGGATAGGGAAGACCAAAAAAAAAAAAATTTTTTTATAATGGTTACAGAAGATCAAAAAAATTCAAATCTTTTGTAATGGTTACGGAAGCCCAAAAAAACAAAAAAAAACTATAATGGTTATCAAAAACCAAAAAATATTGGTTATTTGTAACTATTATTCAGAGAGCGGGTTTTAAAAATTCGTGATAAATTATTATTTCAGAATTTTTTCAAATATTGGTTATAAGAGTTATTTCCCTCGAAAAAATTGTTTCTCCAATGACACGAAAAGAGTGCTTTATCAAATAATTCATATAATAGTTTTGATAGCTGTATTCATGAACGAATTTCTTTTAATTATTCATAAAATTATACAAGGTGGCGCAAAAGTAATCCTCCTATCAGAAAATGCTATAAATTTTGCGATTGGCCCCTAATGTCAGTTCTGTTTTGACATTTGTGTAGTAAACATATGCGAAATACACGTTAATAAACAATGTTACGCTACACTGCTCCAGAACGCGGAATATTGGTGACTATTTATTTGAGCAATAATGAAGATGATTTTTCATCAAAAATAATCATGAGTGATGAGGCCCATTTCCATCTTAGCGGGTACGTAAATAAGCAAAATTTACGCTTCTGGGGCACTGAAAATCCGCGTGTAACCCACGAAGAGCCACTACACCCGCTCAAAGTCACTGTATGGTGTGCTGTTTTAGCGTGAGGAGTCATCGGACCTTTTTTCTTCGAAGACGTCGCGGGCCAAACGGTTACTGTGAATGGTGAGCGCTACAGAGCAATGATCAACGCGTTCTTTTTGGGATTGGAAAACATGTGGTTCCAAAAGGACGGTGCAACGCCACACACTGCACGTGCCGACAACCGATATGCTGAAGGATGCATTTCCCGGGCGCCTAATCTCCCGTTTTGGCGATTTGCACTGGCCAGCAAGATCGCCTGATTTGACCGCTCCAGACTTCTTTTTGTGGGGCTTTTTGAAGTCGCGGGTTTATGTCAACAAGCCTCAGACTTTTGCAGCTCTTAAAGACAATATCCGTCAAGAATGTGAGGACCTATCGCCGGAAGTTTTGGCCAAAGTGATGGAAAATGCCATAAAAAGGGCTCAAATGACAATCAACTGTGGCGGCGGCCATTTACATGACATCATATTCTCGACTTGATGTAAAAAAAAAAATAAAAGACCAAATAAAAATAATCCACAAGAAGAATCAAAGTTTTTCATTTTTTTTTTTTAATTACAGCCAAAAAACATCGGAAGGTAATTTTTGCGCCACCCTGTATTGGTCAGTAGTTTGTATAACAATTATTAATAATTCGAATGAAAATCAGAAAAATTCCATTAAAATTGAATATATACGTGAACTATATAAACTAAAATTTCCTACTCGAAATGATTGATAATACATAATTTAAATTTTTATTTTCACAAAATTATCTTTAGGTTTATCTAAATCAATAGGAATATGTATTAAGTAAATGCAAACTTTAAATTTCCACTTTCAATATTATCTTTTATTTATTATTATGAATATGGCTCAAAAAAGAAGAAAAAAAAAAAAAACTATCGTACACATAATGTTTGTAATCTTAAGTATCATCGAGTGAAATAGCGCGAAAACCATGCTATAAAAGAAAAAGTAAAGAAAGGGAACGGAAATTTATTGAAAGGAAAGAAAGATGAAAAAGATTTTATACATAAAAGATACTTCATTAATATTACATTTAAAACTGTTGCTTGGTAGTTCTAAGCATACGTAAAAAGGGGAGCAAAGAAAATTAAATAGAAATGAGGACACAAATACTTAAATAATCAATGTAGTGAAATATGTTAACGCAAGTATGAACAGAAGTATCATTTTTTCTGTATATATTTGTAATATTTTACTATAGTATTTACTTTTTGTGTGATTTACACCAATAAACAAAGATACTTTGTAGTAATATTATAGATATATATACATTAATGATAATGTACTTTGTTTTGCTATACAATTTATAAATTGTTACTATTAAAACTATACATTAATGCTGATTTTAATTGTGAATATGTCTTTAAAGAAATTTTCAAGTTACTTTTTATGCACATAAATATACATTTGTTGATGTCAAAACGTCAACAATTCAGTGATTTTATGTACTATTCAAATATTATTAATGTTCACCTAATGGTCTTAATAAATCAAAACAAAAGTTTACACTTACATATATAAATATACATTAGCAGTAGACCACAGAAAGGCAGACGTTTAAGTAAATTATTATTCTGAGATTTTAAATAAATTATATGTATGTTGGCTAAAACTAGTTATAACAATTTATGTGTTTAAGTAACATAGACGCTGTATGTTATAGGTTTACGGTTAATAATTTCTAAACTATGCAGTTTGTTGAAAATTAAAATTTATTTATCGATGAATGATATAGTGGATTATTGAAAGTCAAATAAACTAAATTTTAATTTAAAATCAGCTAATTATAATTTATTTACAAAAAATTTTATTTATGTTGAAAAGTTTAAATTATCCCATATTTGTTTGGTTGTACAGTACACCACTGCGTATACGTGATATTTTTATATGTATAAAATATTACTCATACGCTACGTAGCACCAGTTTGTAGTTGCAATAACATTTTATTGAGAATACCAGGGACTGAAACCCTGAAAAAAAATGGTTTCGAGTTCAGGTTAATCGAAATAAAAATTTTAAGTTCGGGTCCGGTTCGGTTCAGGGTTCGGGTTCAACATTTAAAAATAGTATAAATGTTTTATTTATAGGAAATTTATTTATTTTTCAAAGAAATTTTCGTTTAATATTTTATTAATTATATTTTTTAAGTTTCCTTCTTTTGATTTTGATTTTGATTTTTAATTTAATTTTTTTTTTTGAATCGTTACTTCTTCTGAACAACAAGATTTTGATTCGCTCATAAAATTCTCTTCTTCTCTTTCCATTTGCAAATTTTTTAAAATTTCAATTGTTTTTAAAATATGTTTTTTTTTAGCATTTTTAACACCTTCGGGACTTATCTTTACTTAAATCTCCTATCTAGATATAATGCTGCAATGAAAAGTGGATTATGGTTTTCTCTTTTTAAAATATTTAAATATAATTCTTATAATTCCCACAAGGAAGTGTTTTGGGTCCGTTACTGTTTACCATCTATCTCAATGATATACAGAACTTACAGTTGTCTGGGAAATTAATTATGTTTGCTGATGACATTTGTATTTTGTACCCGTATAACCATGAAATTGTGTTAAAGACATATATGGAGCGTGATGCTGCCTTTATTGCAGAATATGTAAGGTTAAACAAATTAATTTTAAATTCCGATAAAACTAAGTTACTTAGATTCAGACCATATTTTAACCACGACCAAAGCTTTAGCATTTTCGTAGATGGAAAAGAAGTAAATGAAACTGTTTCAATAAAATACCTTGGTATACACCTACAGAGTAACCTCTCATGGAACATACATATTCAACGTTTGAAATCAAAAATTGGATCTGTTACTGGTTTACTTTATAAATTCAAAAATAAATTTAACGTGAAAACAAAATTCATTATTTACCAAGCGCTAATACATAGTCATTTGAATTATTTACCTATTATATATGGCTATAAAAAAGTAACGAGTTGAAATCATTGCAAAGATATCAAAATAAAGCATTAAAAACTGTTTTTAATCTACCACTAATGTATTCAACTTTATCCCTGTATAAAGATATTTGTGTAACAGTTCTCCCTGTTTATGGGTTGTATAAAATGCAACTACTTCTTTATGTTTTCAAATCATTAAAAAATATCGGTTATCATACAATTTCTTTTTCAAGGAATCAGATGATATACAATACAAGAAATAATATGAATCTAAGAATAGCAAGATGTCGATTGGAAGTAACGAAGCAGAGAGTGGAACACATAGGTAGTTTGGAGTATAATAATCTTCCAGAATATTTAAAAAACATTGAAAGAATTTCAATTTTTAAAAAGAATATAAAAGAATATTTATTAGAAAATCTGGAAATGCTTCTATTGTAAAAATGTACATAATTTGAATTTTTTATATTAATTTTTTATATATGTATATAAATATATACACATTTTTTTTCTTTTTTTTCTTAATATGTATAAATCTTATGCGTTAAGTTTGTAATATTATTTGCCAACTCGCCTCTAAAATGTCCAAGTGACGCTGAGGCACTAACTATTGTAAAAATAAATAATCGAATAAAGAATTAAAAAAAAAAAAATAAAATGATAATGGTTTTGTTTTGTCATCTTTTGTCAGCTCTAATTTAAAACTATTCCATATTCTATAAAAATCGCCAAAAGTCATCTGTTTTTCTTGTAAAGGGTGTCCCAAGAAGAACGCAATTTTTAAATTTTAAATAAAACACAGATATTAAAAAAAAAATCGTGAAACTTTATTATATGGTTATGTATGGAACAATATATCGTGCAGATGGCCGCCGCGGCTTTGCTGGCATGCACGCGATCTTTTAATGAAATTTTCAATGACCGTTTTGCAGGAATGCTGCGGTATTTCAATAATGCAGCGTCCAATTTCCTCTTTTAAGGCTTGAGTCGTCGTCGGCTTATTCGCGTAAACCATCGACTTCAAAAAACCCCAAAGAAAAAAATCTAATGGTGTTAAATCGCACGATCTAGGCGGCCAATTCTGATCTCCAAAATGCGAAATAACACGACCGGGAAATGACTGATGCAGCAATTGAATTGTTTCTCTGGCTGTATGACATGTGGCGCCGACTTGTTGGAACCACATGCCCTCCACATTCATTTCTTCAATTCTAGGCAAGAAAAAACTGGTTATCATTTCACGATACCGAACACCATTGACTGTTTGCGCTTGACCTGCCTCATTTTCATAAAAAAAGGTCCAATGATTCCTCCAGCCCAAAAACCACACCACACAGTGACACGTTGAGGATGCATTTGCTTCTCGTGAATCACTCGAGGATTTTCCTCACCCCAAATGCGACAATTCTGCCTATTGACGAAGCCATCAAGATGAAAATGGGCCTCGTCACTGAAGATGATTTTATCGGCAAAATCAGCATTTTCATGTTGTCTCTCCAATACCCAATTAACGAACTCCCTTCTCTGTCAATGGTCAGCTGGCTTCAGTTCCTGAGTCAATTGAACTTTGTATGCATGAAGATGCAAATCTTTCGTCAAAATTCGCTGCAAAGTGGATTTGGAGACACCAATTTGCTGAGCTCGGTGTCGAATTGAGGTGGATGGAGTTTGAGCGACGTCATCACGTACAGCTGCGACATTTTCGGTCGATCGACCTGGTCGATGGCGCGTTGTTGTCTTTACATCACTAACAGACCCAGTTTCGGCAAATTTATCCATTAATCTCTTTACAGTTGACTCTTTTGGAGCATTATTGTGACCCCAAAATGATCGCAATTTGCGAACTGTAGCCGCAAAACTTTCACCATTTTGGTAAAACAATTTCACAATGAGAATGCGTTGTTCATTCGTGTAGCTCTCCATTTTTACTAACCTCGTACCTTCTACTAGCAAACAATAACAATTGTTCAAATGTCAAACAATGACACTTCGAATGTTGCCAGATTTAAAAATTGCGTTCTTCTTGGGACACCCTTTAGTTTCAACGTTAATTTGTTTACACGTACAAAAACTTCTATGATTTCTTCACAAATATTTTAAATGTTATCATTTATACATAGTTAATGCAGCATCCAGTAATTCCGATCAAGAATTTCTGCATTTCAATAAGGCTTAAACCATGTCATAACTGGAATTCCATCTAGTTTCACCAGCTTTTCTCAAGTTTTGCTTTTAAACTAAAGAAGAAATATTTGGTGTTCGCAATATTTTGTAAATAGCTCTGCATTGATCAAGTACTTTCTTAAAAGAAGCACTAGATATATTGCAAACTGGAATTCAAGAATTGTAATATGTCCTACAAATTTTCTATCAAACATTTCTTACGTCAGCAAGGATATTTTTTTAAACAGCGAATCTGAACTCATTTGGGTTCGCATTCGGTTTCATTTCCTGCTTTAAAGAGAAATGACGGATTTGCAAAACACAGAACGGTTTATTCAAGCTCACATATATTATTTTTGTAAATATCCTGTTTTACAAATCTGGCATTGTTAAAATTTGATTAATTAGACACAACGTAATAATGAACAAATATTTTACATTTTATAGAAATGTTAGCGATCTTAGCCCCAAATGTTTTGACAGTATTTCAATTAATTTTTTACTAAGTTATCAATCGAAGCGGTGAAATTTTTATTTATCACGGCATGAGCAGCAAGAATACTTTTATTATATTTTTGAACCCAAAGCTGGTTAAATTTTTGGGTTCAGCGGGTTCGGGTTCAAAGTTTTTATAAACAGCGAACCTGAACCCGTTTGGGTTCGGTGTCCGGTTTGTTTTCAGTACCTGGAGAATACAATATAAATTACACAGGTAGAAAATTATGCTTGGCAGTACTGGCACAGTGTTGTAGAGGATAGTATGTTATGTGTACTAACAATGTTTCGGATTTTTAACTTCAACTGACACGGTGTCGATTAACCCTTTAGGGCATAATTCAAAAAATGAAAAAATTGTATGTTAATTGTTTAATGGAAAATAAATCTACATAAATCTACTGTATTAGTTTATAAAGTGTTTATTCAGGATAATTTAAATGATGAAGGGATGTTTTTTTTTAATTATGTCTTAGGATCTTGTGGTTCTTTGGTGAGGAATTTAAGGTTTCTTTTAAATGAAAATTTTGGTGACATGTTCAGTGAAACTTAACCTTAAACCTTCACACGTTGAGTGCCAAGCATTTTTGATGAAAACCTTTCCCGGAGGCCAATCATTTTGTTTAAGTGATATAAAACGATTTCCGACATATTCCTGATCTATCCGGCTGCTTAGTTTGTGTTTTATAATGTCGTACGTTTTTCTACGACATGGTCCTACATTTGTAAAAGTCTGTACCACGTCTTTTGTTCTCTTATGAAACTTTCAGGCTGTACAGAGTTAAAAGCATCGAGCCGCCAATCATTAGCCATGCTGTTAGCTTTGTGGATCATGAATGTTTCATAGTCCTTGCTAAAATCAACGTATTAGAAATTTTGCAATTCGTGCATCTGAAATGGAATTTAAAAGTACTGCCACTGATCTATGAAATTAGGCTCTTAAAATTATATTTTTTTCAATTTTTATTCTCAATAATTTAATAATACAAGTCTTTATGTTTGTTTGCATTTAAAAGCAATGTATAAAAGAATATTATTTTATATTATGATTTAAAAAACCTACTAAATATCATTTAATTATCATTATCATAATAAGTTAACAAAAATTATTTATCATAAACATTAAGTAACAAAATTGAATGCAAGTAATGAAATTATAAACTAATTAGCACACTCAAAAAGTTTATCCAATACATGGCATGGTTATATAATAAGTTTTGTAGAATTTAATCTTAATCCATTGGTAAACACACTACCCAAACGAAAACAAATTTTATTCTGAATCTTGTTGATGAAAACCATGGACTCGTTAAAAATTAGATTTTCGTTAAAAAAACATGTTTTAACATAATTTAACATGTTTTTGAACTAAAGAATAACATACACTCAGAAAAAAGTATCTGTTGTAGCTACCGAAATCTTGCAGTTGCGGCAACTGTCTTTATAATAAATAATATTTTTACTTGCGAAAGCCAATAGTCAGTTACCTAATTTAATATTTATATTCCACATAAATATTTTTACGTTCCCAAAAATTTAATTTTAATAAAAAATTTATATTTTTATTTTTCCAGTATCGAACCTGGATATTTATAATTCACACTCGTGCTTACTGCACCACAACTAATTTTAATTTTATTTTATATATTTGCTATTTAAATTTTTTTTAATGCCTTTTGCGGGTTTTGAACTTGGAAATTCGGAGTACTGAGATACCTCTGTACCATACTTAAAAATTTTTCATTACTATTAAAATTTCCTTAGCATTAGTTGACACGAATGCAAGTCAACAAAATTTCATTCATGGTAATGAAATTTTTTCCATTAAAAAGTTCATTACTAATGGTAATGAAATAGCACAAATGTATAAAAAATAATTATAATTGATTGAAAATCATTTGTTTACCCACATAAATAAATATTTTACATAAATATTAGCGCATAAAAATACGGTTAATATTGCTAATGGTTCCTTTTAATTGGTGTATAAGTAATGGTAATGAGATTCAAAAACAATGTCATTGATCAATGAAATATGATCCTTAAATCATTACCATTAATTCAAACAATGGGAATGTAATCATTAATTAATTAGTCCAATCAATGCATAAGTCCCATGTATGCTCTATACCCACTACACCACAAACACTTATAAACTTTAATGGCTAATTTTGAATTTAAATAATTTGTTGGGGAAAAAATATGATATAAAATACCAATCATTAGAGGCGTCTATAATGCACAATATCCACAATTCGGTTGGTTCTCCTAAAACTCTAATTTAATGGTATACTTGATTAGGCTAGCCGTATTTGTAGTTACCACTTTCAAATATCAACAACTTTTTCTAATAAATTTGATACAATGTACTATTTTTTTAGTACATTTAATAAATAAATGCTTGATTCTACTGTATACAGTTACTTAAAGAATTTTATTAGAACTGTTCTGTAATCGTTAATGGGGAAAAATTATTTTAAGGTGAAAAGCAATTGTTGATGTGAATAATAAATTTAGGTAAATATAAAATATTATTTACCTCTAGGGGTTGGTGAAAATTATGACAAATTATTTGATGCACCAGGCGCTATTGTGAAATTTTACCAAAAGAAATAAACAAATTTTCATTCATAACTTTTTTAGGCGGTTGAATTGATTTTGCTCAATTTTGAAACCAAACTGCTTTGTAAAGCAACTTACGTCTTTGCGAAGGTGATCCTCAGTTTCACAGGACAGACCCTCTACCATATGTGGTGGATGGTATTAAATAAAAAAAAACGATCGATTTATTATACAAAGTTGGAACGTAAAACAAGAACTTAAAATTTGCTAAATTTAAAATTATAACCATTTAAAGTTTTTATATATTTAATATAAATATTTTGACAAGTCATGAATCATGATTGATATAAAAATATGATACGCAAAAAATAAAACAAATTTATTTGAAAAACTAGCACACTGTTAAACTCTGACAAATTTAATATTCATTACAAGTGCTAAGCACTGAACTCTGGTTATTTTAAGATGAGAAATTTTTTTCATTAAAAGTTATAAGATTCTTATATTAAATTATCATTAAATACTCTTTATGATAAAAATAAAAAAAAAAAAAAAAAAAAAACAAATCATTAAGTATTACAAAAATGGTGACATATTTAATTTAACTTTATTCTTACTAACCGTTTTACAAATTGCTTCGAATTTTTACGACATACATTTTTTAATTGTTGTAAATTGTAGACGTATTTATAAAAGTTTTAGCACAATAAAGCAAAGAGCGAAAGAGTTTCAATATGAGCTAAATCAGTTAAGGGGGTTAACCCTATGAACCAATATGCATGTCTTCAGGAGAGTCAAAACCCTAATTAAACCCAAATAATCAATAAATTTTCCACAATATTTTTAAATATAAATAGTAGTCCGATATATTAAATAAATATAATATGGTTGATAGAGGGTATTGCAAATACAAATTTTGATTATTTTTTTTTTACTGATGATTTGCAATATTATCAAAGTATCTTAGATTTTGTAAGTAAAACTACATAATCGATCTTAAACAAAAGCGACTCTATGTAGCAAAAAAGTGACAGAAGCAACAACGAAATTTTTAAAGCGAGGTTTTGCGTAAAAATTAGAAAAATTCATTAAAAAAGGGTTTATATGCAAAAAATATACATTAAACCGCCATAAAATATAACTTATTTTTAAGATTTTTAAATTAAACGGCTGAATTTCTATTTAACATTAGATGTGTTCGATGTACGTAACCGCAGGTGACCGTGGGAACCCAATCTTATCAGAAATCGTTTCTTGCATCGAAAATTTCGTAAATGAGAGCGATTATGAGAGAGTGATTGTGTTTCTCTTTTTACCAAAACTTATGCGTACTTTTTGTTCTGGTAAACCACACTCTAATAAATTTCTGTTAAAATTTACCCAACTTATGGTAGGAAACTGTACTCCTACTATAAATTGGGTAAATTTACTCTGTGTGCATAAACGAAAAAAAAGTACACACATTATGCGTAAGTTTGTACACGCATAATGGGTAATTTTACATTAAAAGTGCGTAAAAATTAAATGCAATTTTAAAAGCAATTCGAAAATGTACTAAAATTGTGCGTAAAAAAACTATTTGAAGAGTAAATATCTAAAAATGCAGTTCTATATGCGTAATAATACGAAAAAATGCGTATATTTAGCAACGCATAGCTTAAATTAAACTAAATAAAAATATTTTTTTTAAAGAATAAATTTATTATATGAATGTATGTATGTATGTTTTAATAATAAAAAATTATAAATATAATACCTAATATATTCTGAATGGGTATGTGCTCTCATGATGGTCATCTTGAATTTAAATTCACAATATTCACAAATATAATATTTATGAATTTTTGAATAATTAAACTTTACCCATTTTATTGAATTACATTTACAGAAATTTTTTAGAGTGTAGTACACCTAGAGAAAAGATTGTTTGGAATTCCATCAAAACCATTAACATTAATTTGTAAAAATTTTATTTTATTTGGAATAACTTTTAATTCATTATTATAGTAAAAATATGGCATTCAGAATTAAAAAGAGAGAAACGGAACTACAAAAGAGTACTATTATCCAATTATTGTTATTTCCAATCAAAGAAACAATTTATTTAGTAAACTCTATTACAAATACGGTTATCCTGATCAAATAAATCATTAAACTGGAGTTTCAGTTGAACCATCCGAATTGTGGATTGTATTGATTATAGAAGCTACTAACGATTGGTATTTGTAAACGAATTTTCAGGTTAATTTATTTTCCTAAAAAATTAGTTAAACTCCAAATTAGTCATCAAAATTCATAAGTGTTTGTAGGCTGGTGGATAGGGAGCTAGCCTAGTATTCCTAATTTCCGAGTTGAAATCCTGGCAAAGCCAAACATTTAAAATAATATATTTTTTGCAATTAAATTAAAATATTCAAATTATTTAATTACAAATATATCATAGAAAATTAAATTAAATTGTGGTGCAGTAAGTAAGAGTGTGAATCATGAATCTGGATGTCTAGGTTCTATACCGGAAAAATCTAAAAAGACAATTTTTCTTAAAATAAAATTTTGTGGAACGTAATAGTATTTATGTGAAATATAAATATTAATTGAGACAACTGAATTTTGGCTTTCACAAACAAAAATATTATTTAATAAGAAAATAGTTGTCTTTCGATTGGCAGCAAATTCGGTGGCCACAACTAATACGGTTTTCTGGGTGTAAAACTGTCAAATCATCACCAGTTGCTAATATATCAGCTATTTTTTATTTGTGAAAAAATTAAAGTTAAATAAAATATTTACAATTAAGAACTTTTTCTTCTTTCCATTAGAAAAAAGTAGTTATTTGCAATGTTAATATATATTTTTTTAATAAGCTGTTTTTTATGACGAATGAATTTGACGTTTATTTTTTGGTATGAAATGTGAAAACATTTTTTTCTTATTCTCATTTTACCAGACTTTATCCAAAATTACCTTGTACAGAGCTATTATGTGTGTCACATTTTTTTGTTCTGACTACATAATATTAAAAATTTGCTAATCCAAATAAAGATTCTTGAAATATCAAAAAACAACCATATGCGTATGATGAATATTAATTTTGAATAATATGAAAAATAATGCGTATACGCCAAAGTGTCCTAATGAAGGAATGAAAAACCCAAATCACATGAATTACATATGGTGACAAATTTTATAAAATGAAAACAAAATTTCATAAACAATTGTCAAATTTAATTTAAACCACACATTACCAAATAATGTGTAAAGTAATGTGTATTAATAGTGGCTCATGGATTACTTTACACCTTACTTCACTGATGAATTTTTACAGGCGATGAGCCTCAAAGTAGTGTATATACCCATTACTTTAGAGGTGATAATGTAAGGGGTTTCTTATATGGATACGAGAATGAAAAAGTAATGTGTCTAAAAATAGATTTTTTAAGAAAAAGGAATTTTTATTACAACAAATTATTACAAATATTTTGACATTATTAAAAATAATGTGGTCATGATTGGAATCGAACCAGAGAACTCTGGTTGGCAGCCAAGAACTCAACCCACTGAGCTATAGACGCATATAGTATTTGATTGCTTTAAACTTAAATGATTTGCTGCGCTTCGTTTTTCTCGCTAGTGTTGTCAAACCAAACAAACATTACCCTTTTGCTTACAAAAAAAAAAAACACAAAGTAATGTATCTAAAAATAGATTTACAAAAATATTTCAATTATTACTTTACATTTATAAATCATATATTACGTAATCTATAATCAGTAACTTATTACTTTATGCTTGCAAATAATGGAAAAGGTAAAAAGCTATCATCACCAGGTAACGCATGAAAATATCGCACCCATTACCAAAGTTTTGCTGGGCAGTGGGGTATTGGAAAAAAATAATGGTAATAAATATAGAATTTCTGAACTATTGATTTGGTCGGTATAAAACAAATTGAATCAAAATATTTTAATTGAGTCAGCCTTTACAGGACAAAACAATTAACTACAGTTGAACTGTGATTTTGAAAAAGTTCCAAGAAAATTATAAAGGGGTGTGCTAGGGGTTGTATTGTGCTAATGGAAAAAGAGTTGACAAAATTTAGTGTTAAAAAAATGCACCAATATATGACTGGGAACACAACATTTGCACTATGTTTAAGTGTGTTAAAAATAAGAACCCTAACAAAAAATAGTCATTATAATGAGAAAAAAATTTAACTACTCTGTCTTTTAAAATGACGACACAACAATACAATTCTTAGTACTCCGTGTGAACTTCTTTACTTTTTTTCTTTTACCCCACTGTAAGGCATTTCACCAAAAACCTTATTTTTTGATTTTGCAAGACTTTAGGTCGGATATAAATTCGAAAGTTCCGATAGATTTTTGAGAATTTTAAACACTTTTTTGAAAAAATATTTTATAATTTTTACCGGACACTTTGATTACCTCCAAGTTTAAACATAAATAACTTGAGAAATAAACAGGGTATGGCTTTCTAAATAACTTTTAGCTGTTGTTAAAAAAAAAAAACAAATGTTTTTGTTTTTTTTTTTTTTTATTTCACTTTTAATATTTATCCTTAAGTGGCAATAAACCGTTCTGATTATTGAAATGTATTTATATTTAAGTCACATAACATGAGAAAAATTTGGTGGTTTGTCATGATGTGTTTTTAATTTCAGTATTTGTACTATTTTCTTACACACTGTATAGCAACGCTTTTCAAGTACCAAACACTTACTACACATACATATATACACTCAAATGAAAAAATCTGTAATAGTTACAAAAAAATCTTTAATTTTTTTAGTTAAAGTTAACTAACTTAAGGCCATTAGATTTCTTAGCTAAATTTAGCAACACGAGTTTGTCACTTTTAAAAAAAATCAAAGTAGACCAAAACATTAGCCAACGCTACTAAAGTTAAGTAAACTTTTGGTAAACCCCCTTTATGAAAATCGGTTTGTTAAAATCAACATTTTATTTCTCGAAATAATTGGTATACTAATTTTTTTAAAACCAAAATTAATTTTTAATATCTTTGGACTCTTTTTTTATACTTTAAATTATAAAAATATTTAATTTGAAAGAAAAAAAATATTTGCTCTAATTATGAAAAATATTTTCAAAAAGCCCGGTTGTGAAAACTTAGTCAAATATTCTGCTAAGAATAGTAACGTAAATTAGAAATAAATTGTAAATTGAGTAATAAACATTTTTATTAAAAAATTATTTTGTACTAAGAATTGTTACAAAAATTTTAAAAAGGAATTTAAAAGGATTTTTTTAATTTTTCTTCTACTATTTTTGTTTGAGTGTACTTACATACATTATATAAATCCATATACAAAAATAAGTTGACAAAAAACCAAAAAGAAAAAGAACTATAAAATTTCGCTACATGAACTTTACATTTATTTTTATTTTAAAACTGAATGAAATACATAATACAAACAGACTCACAAGTAGGTACATACAGCCATTTATAGATACAAAGAAACCACGACGACAATGACTACCACAACACTAACTCTTAAGTTTGTGTAACGGTGGCGGTTTTTATGGTCTACAATAGAGTGGATTGAGGCAGATGTTGGGGGTTATGGGTGCGTGAAGGTGGGGTATGCAGAGTAGTGATGATGGTTATGGTTGGGTTGTATACTTTAGATTCTTTTATTTTTAATGCTGATGCTGGCTGCTACACAAAATATTTGTGTATGATTTCATGTCTATTTCTACAGAATAGTATACAAAAATTTTACTATGAAATTTTACAGAGTGACAAAGACTTATCAAAGCAATACTTAAAGTAAACATTTTAGGGAAAACATTTGTTTTTGTTTAATATGTGATCCATATTTGTTTTCAGATCAGATCTGAACAGATTTCATTAGATATAATTTTAGTAAATTTAATTAGATTTCAAAATTGAGGACAACCTTGAAATATTATTAGACCTGCTCAAATTTAGGCAGACCAGGCTCATTTTTTAATTTGGTATCAGATACAATTTGACATATAATATCTGATGAGATCCAATTAAAAAAATAAGAAATAAAAAAAACACTTTGGATAATTCCTCATATGGCTAAGACTTTGTACCAAAATTCAAAACAGATTTAGCGCCAGCTATGATAATATCTGATCTGCTCATATTTGGTTCAAGAAATTGTTCAAATTACTTTTGATATAAACTGATGGTACTTGGTCTGATGATATATGGACAAAAAGTGTATCATATATGTCATATCTTTTCAAATATGATCAGACTGGCACCAGTTCAAATTATATTCAATCATATCTAATTAGATCTTCTTTACACGGCGTTATTTTATAGATACAGTGCCACACTCGATAAGTGCAACTCCTCGTTTTTTGCAATTAGTAAAATATTGGCATTGTTTACACAGTTATCGCAACTTTTCTCCTAAATTTTTCAGTTTGTCTGTTTAAAGTTAGTTTTTCATTTGATTTAATTCTTAATGCCTGAGTAAGCTAAAACTCTTGCGTTTCGAGTATGCCAAATGATTTTGTCGAAGCTATATTATAAATATTTTCAAATAAATTTATTAGACAAAAATATAAAAATATACAGTCTGCTTAAAAAATATAAAAAAAAATATTACTTGGAGGTAGCAGATCGCCCATTGAAATTGTAAAGTTGCTCTTATTTTATTATTATAAATTAGTATAAAAAAATGAGAAAAATTAAATATTATTATTATGATAGTGATTCATCATTTTTAAGGGTACACTACGCATATGGAAATCAAATAATAACCGGAATGGCGGAACTCACGAAATACAAACAAATAAGTTTACGCTATAGGATTTTGGCTATCTGACGCGGTTTTTTGACGGATCCTAAGACTTGTTAGGTAGTCTAAGCCCCGCTTTAATAATAAAACATTTTATTTTATTAAATTTATTTATTGAAAATTATTTAAAAAAAATATATATAACAAAGGATACTATTACCATATAGACAATGCGAAATTAGAAATACCTCAAATTACAGAATATGTTGAGTTTTTAATAGAAAAGTACTTAGATTTCTGAAGGAAAAGCTCTTGGTATCTTAAGGTTTTCTATAGAAAAAATGTTAAAAAAAACCACAGCATTTTAGGGTTCTTTTTTTCTAGAAAAATCTTCTTATAAACTGTGAGTTTTTCTAAACGAAAAGGTCCTCTGGATCTGGAGGTAAATCTGTAGGAAAAACTCCCTAGTGTCTGAGGTTCTTATATAGCAAATGTCCTTAGTCACTGTGGAGTTTTCTATAGAAAATAGTCCCCAGAACTTTTTTTCTTTGTGAAAATACCCTCAGAATTTGATGTATTTAATAAATTAAAAGTCCGCAGAATGTGAGTGTTTTTAAATTAGAAAATGTCCTTAGAATTTGAGGAAAAAATGTTCAAAATCTTAGGGTTTTTTCAAAAGAAATTTTTCTATAAAAAACTGATAACTTTTTCCTATAAAAATGTCTTTATAATCTAAGGTCTTTTTCCTATAGAAAAACACGCGCACTTAATTTTTTTTATAGAAAAAATCTCATATTCGAAAACTTCATCCTATGGAAAATTAATTATAAAACTGATCGGATTCTAAGTACTTTTTCTTAAAAGTTTTTCTTGCAGAAAGACGTGTATTGAAATATCTTAAAGGCAAAATAAACTTAAGTAATTTAAATGACACAGCATAATGCAATATATATATATAGGTACGAAGGCAGTTCGATATGAAATGAAGAATAAGATTGTGTTGATTTTTCAATAAATTCTCCGAAAATTGCAATCCATTGTTTTTCTAGCAATTCTGCCACATGATTAACATAATTTTCATAAAGCTCTGCAAAATAATTGTTTACAGCTGCAAGTGTATCTTCATTCGTGGTTAAACGATTGCCAGCAAGGAATTTTTTTAGATTTGGGAACAGGTAGAAATAACAAGGAGATAAATCAAGTAGATAAGGTGGGTAGACAAGCAATCTGTTGATTTTTGCCATTGTTAAAATACCAGTACACAAATGGTTTGTTGTCTTGATGCATTTTTTTTTTTTTTTTTTTGTTGTACACCAGGTAATTTTTGTCGAATTTTCACATACAATTGATCCAAAAGGTTACAAAAATATTCAGCTTTTTTTGTTTAACCTTTTTGAAGATAGTCTATAAATAAAATACTTTTGTAATCCCACAAAACTGTTGCCATAACCTTAACAGCCGATTGAATTGTTTTTTTTTTTCCATTTTTGTAGCACTTCCATCAATTTCAGTCTATTCTTTTGATTGTTCTTTTGTCTATGGTGTGTATTAATTAGAATGAATTTTATTACACTTAAAACGATTAAAATAAGCTTGAGAAATTTTTATTAGACTGCATGATTGATCTGGGACCGAATTACGGCATTCGTGATCGAACGAAATCGTTCGAAATCTATTTTTTTAATTCGTAACTACAATAATACTAACAACTTTCCTGATGAAAAATGTGTTATTTTTGGAAATAAAAAAAAAATTCGATCAAAATATTACGATCACTAATGCTGTAATTTGACTCCTGGTAAAAAATGCGGGCAGATGGGTCCCGCTTTTTCATCTGTAATACTCGATATAAAAAAAAATTTATCCGATCATTTTAGATCTCTAGGGCGTTATCTATTTCATGCACTGTCACTTGTCGATTGTCTAATACAAAATCATGTATTTTAGTTATGATTTCTGCAGTTATTGCAGCTTTTTGACGTGCACTTCGTGCTTCATCTTCAATGCTGGTACGATCAAGTTTATGTTCAGCAACGCAATTTTTTACTTTTGCATATGAAGAAGCATTTTTACCAAACACATTTGCTATATCATTATGAATTTCTTCTCTCGATAAACCTTTCTTATAGAAATATTTATTTACACCATGAATTTCTAGTTTCTTCTTAATAAAAAATCACTAAAGCGTTGTTTTGAACAGCTGTTACCGAACGAAAGAGTTGCTAGATCGAAATGAAATTTAGCAAGTGTTAATATGACAGATGGAATTTGCAATACACTTAATTCTTTGCTGTTTATACCGCCAGAATAATTTCGAACGGCCTTCTTATATTTACAAAAACAAAGCAAATTAATAATAAAAATATGAAAAGAAAATGTAAATAAAATGGCTAAACAGGGTTAACACCTCCATTCAGGATAATATGGTTTATATGCCTCATATAAATGAACATAATACACGCCAAAGGGATAATTTGCCGTGATGAAATATGTTAATAAACTATAGTTTTTGCATAGCTTAAGTTTCAAAAAAATATATTCAATATTATTGCACAATTTTTCACTTTGAATCAATAAATTGTGCAATAATATTGATAGGCTTGATATAAAAGCTTGAATTCCTTTTAACACTTTATCTTATGGTTATGCTTGACTGTCTAGTATTAGGATTTTAAAATGTAATTCTCTCACAACTGATTCTTAAACAGTTATTTATTAAAGTGTAAACATGATTATATAGTTTTATGGTCTTATAAATTTTATTAAGTGTTTTCTGATTTTATCGATAATATATATATTTTTTATTTTTATTGGTTTTGTATTCAAATATTTTCACCACACTGTTGACATAAACATAAAACATTGAAAGGAGGGCTTACTCACTTTTATACAAAAATAAATTTTCAAGCAGGCAAATGTTGTTTTGTTTGTGACTTGAATAAGTGTACGTGTGTGGTTTTTCCAAAGAAAATCACAGTTGGGGTGTTGCCCTTGAGTAATCCACAAATTATCAGATGTTGTTCTATTTGATTTTATTATTTTTATTATATTTTTGTTTAATTTTATTTATAATAAGTTTATGTTTTCTTTTTATTTATATAGAAACAAATTCAATGCAACATTTCTCAACTTTTGAAAGCAGTTATTTGTCTAAATAAGTACTTGGTTATTTTAACTTTTAGTTTTCTTTAAAGAATATTTAATTGATTTTTCTTTTTTTTTTTAATAAACCACTGAATTTTTTCTGTGTTTGCCAAACATTGTATACAAAAAATACCGTTACATTAAACCAAATAACAACGGGAATCGATTTTAAGACCGTATTAAATATTTAAAATATTGCACATTTGTATAAACAGAAATTGAAAGAATAAAATGACATCATCAGTTTAAAGTTTTTGGCATCATAAATTTTTAAAAACAAAACAAATTCATACAGCACACTTCAAAACAACCTTGACTTCAATTTATTTGCAGTTGCACAATTTATATTTTATTTAAATCAATGATATTTTACACATTTTTTTTTAATACAAATTCTTAAAATTTTTTTCTTCAATTTAAATTTTTTATTAAAATGCTTTTAATTTTTCTTGAGTATTATGTTTTATTTTTATATTCTTATATCTTAAACACTGGGCTTTTGATATATTAAATCCTTTTGATTTATATTAGTTTTTGTTTGCTATTTTGGTATTCCGTTTTAATACAATAATTGTATTTTTACCGTTATTTGGTACCGTTATGTTTACAAGTTTATCTGCGACTGATTTTAATAAACAGCATCCTTTACTAAGGATGCTGTTCAACAAAAGCTTTTTTGTTTTGGTTACTCATTGCAAAACTCTCGTTAAAGCTTAAAGTTATCTTTTTTTTCGTTTTGTAAGACCTCTTCAAAAATACTGGGAAATTATTTTTTTTTAAATCTATTGTTTATGTTTGTTGTTATTGTTGTTTTAATAATCTTTACAACGTGTTCGTCGTTTGAAGTCTTTATCAAAACAACTGCATTTAGTTTGTAATTTTTTTTTTTTTTTGTTATTGCTGCTGTTGTTGTTGCCGCTGTCTTTGTTTTTATTGTGTAAATACTTAATATTTTGTGGCATGTTTTGTGTATCAGCTGTTTTAATAGTATTAAGCTTTGACATTGTATATTTGATTTTCTTCTTCAAGGAGTAGGTTTTTTTTGTCTGCTTTTATATAATTTCTCTTCTATGATGCAGTGGAGCATTAATTTTGTTTTTAATGATTTATTTTTACAGTAAATATAAAAGACATAAAATGCTGTATTTTTTCTATGTACGATATGTTTGTACTAAAAAGTTGAAGGTAATGAATTACAAAGTATGGCAATAACTTAAAGAAAAAACTAGTTAGACTCGAATTTTGATTTAAAAATATGTCTACAAGGATATTGTGGAAACTTAAAATAAAATAGAATTTAGAGGTCACACAGAAAAAACAGACTCATCGTGACTGTTTAAGCACAAATGCTTAATTTTTATCGGTTTTATATATTTTTTCCCATTTGGCAAACTCTGACCCCTTTGTGGGTTAATACTACGCTATGCTCTATTTTACTCTCCTTTTATACTTCTTTGAAGACAATATTTACATAGATTATAAGTACCCAGCAAAACCATTGTAATGACATATCATTACTTTTGACATGACTTTGTATTGAGTACACCTTATATTCAGCATTATTTTCAAAATAAAAATAATATATTACCTATAATATGTTACTTATTTTATTATTTTGAATTAAAAAATAATATGTTACCTGTAATGGCTTACCTTTTCTATTATTTTAATATAAATAATAATGAGTCATTGTAAATTGTTTAAATAACTTTATTTATTAAATTAAAAAAGTGTTTAATAAAACAAATAATCATGTAAGGGAACAGGAAAAAGCCTACTAATTAGTTTAAAACAGTGTCAAATTAATTTATTTTAACTTATTTGTGTTATGACACAAATTATATAATTAATTTTGTAATTCAGATCCAGAATATGACAAAAAAAATTAAACATCTTGGGATAAAAATCGAGTTTTAACTGTAGTTCCGAAATATCCTTTTTAAGAAATTTATCGAAATTGTAAAGAAATTGAAAATTTTGGACACCAAATTTGGAATCAGTAGAAAAAATCTATAAAAATCGATTAAATAAAAAAAATTACTTGAATTTCAATGCGAATAAAAAATGTTTAAAACTGAGCATAAACTTCCTCTTTTTGACCTTTGACAACCCATGGGATACATGTGTATGTCTCAAATTGTATCAGTATCCTGTAATAAATGAAGTGAACCAATTCCAAATATCTTAATGTTTCGATGTCCTATCAAGATATTGATCGCCTGTGTTGTCCAATAGGATTCGAGAAAATGTGTTCCAAAAATTATGCAAAAATATATATTTTTTTATGAATTTGTGGTGATCCCATTGGCTATAAGAGCATATTGATCCAAACAGTTAGTATTGTGTGAAAGCCACAACTATCATCTGTGGATACAAATTGGTAAAAAAATGTGCCATTAACGATAAAAACTAAATATAGGGCATTTATAAACCGTTGGCTGTCAAAGGGTTAATTTCAATATATTTCCTTTTGGAGTAAAAGCGGATTAGAAATTGGGATTCACAACACCATGTCGCTTACTCAAACTTAAATTATAATTGTTTAAGAGGAGTTAAAAAATAATGAGTTACTCAATTTCTTATAGAAAAATAAATAATAATGGGTTATAAGTAACCAATTCTTAATATGCATACGAGTAACCCATTATTCCTTATTTTTTCGTAAGCGTGCACGTAAGCAGAACACCTTGCCTTTTGAGACATCGCATATAAAAAAAGTTAGAATTGTAGTATAAAGGGTAATAGGTGAAAACCTTGGAGTTTAGATTACTAGACTCATTATTTGGTGAGGTGTGTTTTTGCTGGGTAATAAACACAACTGAAGCGTTGTTTGCCTCATCCTTTTTGCTTTAAGTTCATGTTGGTTCTTCTTACAACACGATTGTTAACTTCGATTTACAAAACTTCTTTCTACAAAGGTAATATCTCTAACACCTAACTACACTTTTTGTCTTTTATACGAAACATTGGTTTCCCGCAAACAGTGACAATTGAATTTCTTGCCATCTGAATATTTTGGTTGCATCAAATGATTTATTTAATAGTCACAACCAAATGTAATCCTAATATAATTGAAATATTTGGTTTCAAAGGAAATTCTGTTGCATTATACCACGACATTCGGTATCAATTAAACTATTCAGTTGGAAAAAAATTAAGTTGTCGCAATGAATCTGTTTTCTCTGTTCAGTGTTACAGTCAGCAGCAATATGTACCCTTTTAGCGATACAAAATTGATAAAAAAAATATAATATTATTTATGCTTGCACTGAAAAAAAAAATACATACAATGTTTTTTTTTTTTAAATTTGTAGTTATTTTTTTTCGTAGAATAAAAAAATTTATTGTATATTTTACGAAATTCATGTAAGTGAAGAACTGATTAATTTTACGAAACAAACGAAAACTTTTTCTACTTTTGTCTTGTTGATACTATTAACTGCATTTTTTATATTTTTAAAACCTAAATAGCTTTAAAATATTTAAAAATTATACTCACAATATATTTTCCGTTACTGACTGTAGTTTATTTAAAAAGTAATACATAGAGTTTGTTTTTAAATTAAGAATCAATTGAAATTCATAGAAATTTATTTTTTAACTATTTGAATCAGTCAATCAAAACCGAAACTATAAAAAATACAGACTTTCAGTAGGAGTTGATATTTTCTGTTAGATGTCTTCTTTTCTGTTTCTAAAAATAGAAATTCAAATAATATCTTTTTGTTTCTTATCAAAATAGTTTGTTTATATACAAAATTATTTCAATATAAATTACAAAAAATTGTTCAAACATAACAGGTCAATTGTGAAGTCCCTGGCCTGACACATAGTTAGCCCTAACCTAAAAGACACGTGTATAAATTTGACAGCTGTCGGATCATTAGTTTGTGAATTATAGCATTTTGAGTGAAGCAACTTTTGTTTTTTGAAAAGGAATTTCGCGTGTTGATAAAATATTGCTTTTTGAAGGGAAAAAATACAGTTGAAGCAACAACTTGGCTTGATGACGAGTTTCCGGGCACTACCCCATGAAAATCAACCATCAAGGATTGGTATGCTAAGTTTAGACGTAGTGAAATGAGCACCGAATTCAGTGGACGCCCAAAAGAGGTTGTTACGGACGAAAACATCGAAAAAATTCACAAAATGATTTCGAATGACCGTAAATTTAAATTGAATGAAATAGCAGGTACTCTAAAGATATCAACTGAACGTGTACATCATATCATTCACGAATATTTGGGTATGAGAAAGCTCTGTGCAAGTGGGTCCCGCTCGAGCTCACTTTTGACCAAAAACAAGTCAGTGAAAACGAAGGCAAAAATCAATGAATTGGGCTTCGAATTGCTTCCGCATCCACCGTATTCTCTAGATCTGGCCCCCAGCGACTATTTCCTTTTCTCAGATCTCAAAAGAATGCTCGCTGGGAAGAAATTTTCGTCGAATGAAGAGGTGATCGCCGAAACTGAGGCCTATTTTAAAGCAAAGAACAAATCGTACTACAAAAATGGTATCGAAAAGTTGGAGGGTCGCTATAATCAGTGTACCACCCTTGGAGGGAACTATGTTAAATAAAAAAAAAATAATTTTGCCAAAAAAATGAGTTTTAGTATGGTAGGCCGAGGACTTTTCAATTGACCTGTTACATACAGCCATAGATAATAAAAACATATGCAACTGTGTGAGTTGTGTTTTGTAATTACAGACAAATAAAAAAACTTTCAATTTGAAAAACAAACTACAAAAATCATTTTATTTTCCTAACGTTTTCTCGGTTCAAAATTGATGATTATTTTAAATGACTTTCGATTGGTTGTTTGTAGCGAGCCTTCAACCTCCGTATATTTATAAAAACAAATCAAATTCACGATTTTTAGCCAGGTTGGTACATGTGTTCAATACTGAAAAATATGTCTTAAGAACCCAAATTTTTAGACAAAACAAAAAACCTATTAAAAACGTGTATTTTGCTACATTCTTAGAAATTGCTTATACTACTTTTGTCGATTTTTAAAAAATTATTGAAAATAAACAACAACATGGGCTGAATATAATGAAAGTTCAGTTGTCCTCCTTTTTATTATATTTTCTATTATATTATTATGTTTTTTAAATTATTTCTATCGAAATAATATTGTGTGTATCTTTTAAAAAATTAAAAATTTTGTAAAGTAGTTTTTCATAAACATCCTATTTGTTAATAATTTAATATATATAGTAAAAAAACGATTACATTACTTATATTTTACGAAAGATTTTCGTGGTGCGAAATAACAAAATATGTAGTATAAATTTTTGTCAGTATAAAAAATATGTTACTGACAATATTGGGTGCACCTCCTTTTATGTCGGTATGTGAATATTGGATAGTTTAAGAAAACCTACCAATTTCCATGTGTGTGATATTTTTTAATTTAGTTCTTTCAATTAATTTGAACTACTTTTTCAAAATACCATCAAATGGCCGTCTCTATCGTCCACAGGATTATATTCCTTCTTTGCTGCATTTTCTATAACTTTTTCGAGCGTACACTTTTTTTGGCGTTCACTTTGTTTTCCAAATAACCCCACAAAAAGAAGGCCGGAAAAGTTAGATCAGGAGATCTGTGTGGCCAGTTTTTTTAACATAAGACGTCCAGAGAATGCTACAATATTTAATTGAAACCAGTACCACACAGAAAAAAGTCATGGTTGCAACATGATCACTGCTACTATATTATGCATGCTGCATTCGGATATGATTATCACAATCAAGTTATTGATTTAACGCAATCAATAAGGTCGCTACCTTCATTATTATAGTAAATATTTTATTATTTGATGATTGCCACTTTCTATTTAATAACATGATTAACTGTAACCATACTGTGGTAACAAAAATTCTGAAAAAATATGATAATTATGTAACTATAAAATGCTGACTACAATTAATGAATAATTATTTATAAATCTAACGAAACATTACCTTGACATGTATAGTCATAATATTGTCTTGTTTTCATAAAAAAAATTTGTATCAAATCAGTCAGGTAAACACGATAATTTATGATAATTTTCAACTGGGGTTTTTATTTTAGAAAATTCCTTTTACATATAATATTATAATTTACACTAATCAATTTATAGTCGAAAAAATTCATTGTCAAAAAGATTCTATATATAAAGGTTTTATATATTTTAACACTTTTCAATAAAAACAATACTAAATTTAAAAAAAAAATTCTTTATTATTCTTGTAAAATAAGTACTTTTTTCAAGCAAAAGAACTTAGAATATTAATACAATAATTTTTTTAAGAAAAAGTCAGCAGCACCCAAGATATGTATTGTACGAAAATGTTATAACAACCGAATTTTTTGCCAACCTAAAGGTTTAGTTGGAGCCATCGATATACTTGTTTGTTGCAATCAAAATTCGGTAATGTAACAAAATTTCGGTTGAAACTAAATATTTCAATTGCATCAGGAAAACATTTGGTTGGGACAACTATGTAATTCGGTTGTTGCAACCAAAATATTTAGTTGGAAAGAAATTCGGTTGTGATGATGAATCTGTTTTCTCTGTGTATAAAAAACTGTAGATTTTTTAAAATTTTTCTGATAGAAACATTTTGAGATTCTTAAAATAATTTAGAATCTAAAAAATGATTGGATTCTGAGGACTTTTCATCATAAAAAATACTTTGACTCTCAGAATATTTTCTAAAAGAAAACTTATGTGACTCTCAGGGATATCTAAAAAAATCTTAACAATATCGTTAGAATCTAAGCATTTTTCTATTAGAAAATGTACAAAAAATCTAGTTTTTTATAAAAAATTCGTTAGAATTTAAAAACTTTTTAAAAGTATTTTTCTTTAAAAAAAATCCATAAAACCAAAGAAGGGGTACTTCACTCAGAATATTATGTAGTTAACTGTTTTAGTTTATTAAAAAAGTTTTCCGTTACATTTGAAAATAAAGAAACCTACATTTATTTTACAAAGAAATATCTATATTAATTTTTTATACATTTATTCGAAATAATTTACTATCATTTTCCATTTTTTTCAGTTTCATTTATTTTTTTCATTTGTTTGAAATTTAATAAAAATTTACCCACAAATCAGAAACTTGTTTTTTATTTGTGTCCGTAACAGTTATTATGAATTTATATTTTGTTTGTTGTCTGTTTCAAAAAAAATATTCAAAAAATTTCAATTTTTTTATATTTAATTTGGTTGTATGCACACACAATTATTTCAATTCAAATTACAAGAACTTCATAAACACACATGTATACACAAGGATATTCACACAAAAAGTGTCTATAGCTATGCATACATACATTTTGTATTGTAGCTACAAAAAAAAAACAAAAAATACAAAAAGGGAAACAATTTCAAATAAATGAAAAAAACATTTATTTTTAAAGATTAGTAGGTAAAATTTTGTCATTTATTTTAACTGATTATATCATTTGTTTCTCACGGATGTGTCAGTTGTTTAATCAACATTTATAAATAAATAACAATGACATTTAATTTAAATGAAAATTAAGTAGACCGGTTTTTAAATGAAATACCATTTCTTTTAAATAACTTTTTCGGTTATTTTAACTTACAAACTATTTTAAGTATTGAAAAGGTCCCTAATATCAAATTTTGTTCTTTAAGAAAAACATTTATTAAAGAAATATTAAAAAATTTAATGAACTTTTTCATAGTTTCGAATTATAACATAATTGTAGGGATAATAGTATGGTAAAATTATGGATATTTTATTTAATATGATAACTACATTAGTACGGCTATAGTTGGCACAAACAAACTCCTAAAAATATATGATGCTTTTCGAATATGATTGCTACAACCAAGTTTTTTCTCTGCGTTTACCGTCCAGACATTTTTTATACATTTTCGGGCAGACATAATGAGCCAAGAACCACTGATTTCGTTTATGAACGACAGTCTGCAGAAAAATTGCCCAATGATCCTTTTCACGTAAACGTCGGCCTAAACAGCAAAAGTATTTTCTGGATCTCCTGCGGATTCTTCACATGAACCCTCTCAATTTTTCTTTTTATTTTAAGCAAACATTGTAGATGTCCCTATTAGTATTTCCTCTGAATGACGGTCTTGCTCTTAATGGAAACATTCAAACAGAAATTATATGTTTTGATACCGTTCTATAACTGATTTTGCTGTACTTAAAAAGCAGCCCCCTTTTAATAATGACAACACCCAACACAAACTACAAAGAAAAACCATTTTATTTCAGTCCTTGTAAACAAATATTATTAAAAAAAAACTAAAACACATTTGTTGTAAAAGTATTTTGTATTTTCACTCATATACTTTTCCCCTTTTTGTTTGGCATTTTCCTTGAAAAGAACATTTTATACATGTTTTTGAAATATTTAGCTCACAGCTAACTATTGTCTTGTCTTACAAATGTAAAAAAACAAAGGAACTAAATATGCTGCACAAAGAATGTGACTTTTATATATATATTTTTTTTCGCTTTACTTTTCATTCTCCTTCAAGGAACAAAGGATTTCTAAACAAAAAAATACTTTGTCCACTGATTGTGCATTTAGGTACACAAGTAGGTAAACAAAGTTGTAAATGTAAAAGGAAATAAAAGATAAATGTAAAACCAACATAATGCAGTTTTAGTTTGTTGGATTTCTTGGAATAATTTTTTAAAAATGAATATAATATATAAGTTATGTAATATGAACTAATTAATTGACATAATGAAACACCAAAGTCATATTTTTAATTGGCTCAGAAGTTAAAAATATTTTTAATATTTGGTATAAAAAATAGTTTTTATGGTCGATTATTGCAAACACAGACTTAGGGCCTTAGGCATTGGAAACTTTAATTCGTGCGCGTGTTTAAATTTTACTGAGGGGCGCGAAATTTGTAGCCATTTTTTTAGCTTTTGAAGGGTTGATTACAAATATGAATTAAATATTTAAGTATTTGAATAACGCCCCTAGACGAGAACAAGAAATTTTTATTAAGTTTGTAATTTAATCAAACAAATATTTCTAGAAATTCTAAAAACGTCATCCCCTGATGATTTCCTTAGGCAAAAATGAAACTCGGATATGGACCAGCTTACAAAAAATTATTTTTACAATTTGTTATAAGTTTTTTGGGATTTTAGCACATTTAATTACTTTAATGCCATTAGTGTTTCTCCCGATAAACATAAATTTGAATGAATTTGAATAATTTTCGAATTAAACTGACTTAAAAAAAAATTGCGATTTCCGCGAAATTTATAGCACATAGACAATTTTTGATGACACAGTCGAACTAATTGAGCACATCCAAATCGATGGCAAGCTACAAATGTAACACACATTTTACTTAGCAAGTGCGAATTTTGATTAGTGATGCTAAATCAAATAAATAATTTATTGAAAGATCCATAACCTCTATAAGGCTACAACAATACGTGTTTGTAACTGTCAAAATTATCAGCCTGTACCCCACCTAATATTCTACCCATCGACTCAGAGTCATCTCCTAATTTATCTATGTCCGTCCTTATGTCTATATAAACCTTGTAATTAATCCACTGTTCTCTAATATCATACTTGGGATTTTATCATTGGCATTGAAATTTTATTAGCATTAGTAATGCTAATGCTAAAATGATAATGAAATTTTCTGGCATTAGCATTTGCCCTACTAATGGCAATGAAATCGTACTAATTAATTAATGCCATTATATAAATTAAAATTTCATTCCGAGTGCCCCGGTAGGCAAGTTGGTAGCGTAAAAAATTTCGTTCCCTATTCCATTATATTTCGTTTGTAAGAAAATTAGTCAACCTGTGCCTGTTTTATGCGAATGTATCACTCGGGATGTCCACCGGACCTGACTTATTTACATTATTGGAGGGATTCCGAGGTAATTAATACATACCGATAATACAAATTTCGTTGCACAGGTAATTTCGTTGGCAAAAATGGGTCACCCTGTGGCTGTTTTATAAAAATGGATCATGCGAAACTTCCATTCGATGATTTTGGTAAAAACTAGGAAAATTTCAGAATGCACTGAGCTAAAAGCATCGAACCAATCTTGAAAATTTGCTAATAACCATGTTGCTTGATGACTCGATGATTGGATTTCAATCATTGTTTAATATTAGACACATGTACAGGGTGGCGCAAAAATAACCTTCCGATGTTTTTTGGCTGTAATTAAAAAAAATGAAAAACTTTGATTCTTCTTGTGGATTATTTTTATTTGGTCTTTTAATTTTTATTTACATCAAGTCGAGAATATGATGTCATGTAAATGGCTGCCGCCACAGTTGATTGTCATTTGAGCCCTTTTTATGGCATTTTCCATCACTTTGGCCAAAACTTCCGGCGATAGGTCCTCACATTCTTGACGGATATTGTCTTTAAGAGCTGCAAGAGTCTGACGCTTGTTGACATAAACCCGCGACTTCAAAAAGCCCCACAAAAAGAAGTCTGGCGCGGTCAAATCAGGCGATCTTGCTGGCCAGTGCAAATCGTCAAAACGGGAGATTAGGCGCCCGGGAAATGCATCCTTTAGCATATCAGTTGTGGCACGTACGGTGTGTGGCGGTGCACCGTCCTATTGGAACCACATGTTTTTTAATCCCAATTCATCAAGTTGCGGCAAAAAGAACTCGTTGATCATTGCTCTGTAGCGCTGACCATTCACAGTAACCGTTTGGCCCGCGACGTCTTCGAAGACAAAAGGTCCGATGACTCCTCACGCTAAAACAGCACACCATACAGTGACTTTGAGCGGGTGTAGTGGCTCTTCGTGGGTTACACGCGGATTTTCAGTGCCCCAGAAGCGTAAATTTTGCTTATTTACGTACCCGCTAAGATAGAAATGGGCCTCATCACTCATGATTATTTTTGATGAAAAATCATCTTCATTATTGCTCAAATAATTAGTCACCAATATTCCGCGTTCTGGAGCAGTGTAGCGTAACATTGTTTATTAACGTGTATTTCATGTGCATGTGTTTACTACACAAATGTCAGAACAGAACTGACATTAGGGGCCAATCGCAAAATTTATAGCATTTTCTCATAGGAGGATTATTTTGCGCCACCTTGTAGTAAAAATAATCGAAAGTCGTTTAAAATAACCATTAATTTTTAACTGGCAATACATTAGGAAAAACTAGTTTTCTGATTTGTTTTCCAAATTAAAAGGTTTTTATTTGTATAGAATTACAAAACACAACACACACATATTTTTATGTGTGTTTGTATATTTGTATAATTTCTTGTAATTTTTATTGAAATAACTTTGTATATAAACAAACTATTTTGGTAAAAAAAACAAAAAGGAATTATTTGAATTTCTACACTTAAAAAAGATTGTAAGTTAAAGTAACAAAAATGTAATTTTCCTTTAAATTAAATGCCTTTTGTTATTTATTTTTAAATGTTGATTAAACAACTGACACATCCGTAAGAAACAAATGACATAATCAGTTAAAATAAATGTCAAAATTTAACATTCTTTAAAAAGCAAATGGATATTTCCTCTTTTATATATTTTTTTTTAATCAACAAAATGTATGTATGCATAGCTATAGACACATTTTGTGTGAATGTGTTTCAGTATGTATGTGTGTTTATTAAGTTCTTGTAATTTGAATTGAAATAATTTTGTATGTATACAACCAATTTAAATAAAAAACAAATTGAAATTTTTTTTTGAAATAGACAGCAAACAAAATTTAAATTTGTAATAACTGTTACGGACAAAAATAAACCACAAAATTTCGTCTTGTGGGTAAATTTGTATAAAATTTCAAACAAATGAAAAATATAAATGAAATTAAAAAAATCGGTAAATTATAGTAAGCCATTTCGAATAAATGTACTAATAAGTTAATATATATATTTCTTTCAAATATAAATGTATGTTCCTTTATTTGTAAATGGAACGGAAAACTTTTTTATTTAACAACGTAATATTCTGAGTCTATAATAAAAAAAATTTATAAATATTATACAAATTTTTTTGCGTTTTTCGGATTGTCTCATAAATCCGTATGGAAACCTCGTAAATTTTATGAAACATTACATTGAACAAACAAGTGTGTCGGTGGCTCCAACCAAACCTTTTGGTTGACAAGAAGTTCGGTTGCCACAATAATTCTGTTTTCTCTGTGTAGAATAAATATTATGGATTTTAGAGGGGAGATCATTAGAGGCACAAACACAAAACCTTTAATATCTGATTGAAATTTGGATTATGAGTGCTATATGGGGCCATAAATCAAGACTAAAAATGTTTATCGGAACATAGTTGGACCAAGTCAACATGTGACCCAACCTTCCTGGCATTTGTTAAAATGAGCTGTGTTTAAACGCGCAAGTCGGATATGTGAAGATATTTGGATAAAATTTGGTTAATAATCTTCTGTACATATCAAGTCCTACCTCCTACAACAGGATCATATCTGAATTTAGATACACCAAGAAGAAGATATGTGTTTGAACTTTGAGTTGGAAATGTATATCGGGCATTAATTATACTTCCATATTAAACCCACCTTCCCAATATTTATTTTTCCGGCCATTTCATTTAGATTTATCTCCGTATTTCCTACCTATTTATAAAAGATGAATTAGGACCCTCCCCTGAATTTAAACCGCTACACGCAAATTTGATCCAAGGAATTATAAATTTGATATGCATGTATTTAATCGTTTAACTAGTTGTATTTAAAAAAATCATTCTTGACATACTTTGAAATGAAACGGTTAAGCCTTATTTTCACAATAACTTATTAGCTTCTAACTAAAACACATTTGAATTTAACTGTTGGTGAAATTTTAACTGGGTATTCAGTAGTCAAGCCCAAATTCTATAAAAATTAACTTTTCAATTTTAGTGACTAAATATAAACTACTCGTAATTTGTCAAATTAAAGCAAAAATGATTTTGTGTCTCTTTATTGATATTAACTGAACCAAAACAAAATACACAAAAACAAAAACAAACAAAAAGCTGAACATATAACTTACAACAACTTTATAAAGTGTTATAAAATCGAAGTGTTATCGACAACCTGGTGCGGAAATGTTGATTGGTCTCATACAAAAATATTAAAAGCTTCCGAATTTCTAACATATACATTTATAGATATACACGCATGGCGGCGACACTTAATTACAAAAAAAATTTCTAGAAACTAAAAATTATTTATACACTAAAGATATGACGTATATTTTGAACTTAATTTAAACTTAAAAATTGTAATAAATACATTTTACAAATATGTAAAGCCATCTTCCACAGATGTCACAGGTGCTACCCTAATTTATACACAAATACATACATATGAACCATAACACTTTTAGAGTTTCTGTTAAGCCTAAACGGAAATTTATTTAAGTATGCGTGTACCTGCTATACAAGTGTGTATATTTTGATAAAAAAAAAATAAACAAGTATTGAATGACATAGATTTTGCCTAGTTGAATAAATACTAACTGATGTGTATATGAAATTTCACAAAAACTTTTCGCACATATTTGTACTATCAACATTGATAAAAAATTTTGCATGTATGAGTGTGTATATAATACATGTACCCACATACTATCCAATATACATATAATGTTATTATATGTTGTCAATGTAGTAGTTATCAATGATGACAAACACGTAAAAGTAAAAAATAATATATGTATATACAAAAATGTAAAAGTCTATGATGACATGTGTCATACAAAATTTTGTCAACTGTTAAAACGTGTCGCATTGCAGGTAAAAAACACATTCTTATCCTAATATACTTTTATTTGTTCATACATCAACAACAACAAAATCACAAACATAAATAATTTTACCGATAATAAAAATATGCCTTTGTACTTGTAAGTTTATAGTATTGGAAGAATTTAATTAAATATCAGAAACCAAATCTAACCTGTACAAACAAAGTTGTACACAAATTGCTTTTTCAATCATAATAGAAAAAAAGAAGAAAACAGGAATACATAGAAATAAATGAAAAGAATGAAGCATTGGGCATTGAGAGTAATATAATTAAATTTTACACAAAAAAAGCCAACATGTTCTTTTCTATAGAAAAAAATAATTCAGCTAAGAGTTGAGATGAACTATTGCTATAATACATTCAATAACAAATTTGTTTAGAAAACAAAATACTATTTTTATATGTACACAATACATAAATATTTATTTGCAATTGTTATAGCATTTTCAATTAAAAGTTTGTTATATTAACAAAAAACATTAATTATATTTAAAGTTTGGTATAAATTCAATTTAATCTTTTGTTAAATTTTCAACAACTTAATTGTGGCAATAATTACAAATTAATTTTTCTGTTTAGGGATATAACCTTTATTTGGCCAAAATATTATATGGCACCACGATAGGTGGAAATTGTACCGATAATACTAATCTTTTTCTTGATTCATTTAGGAGAAAAACACTTTGGAATTTGTCGTTGTATATCGCATGCCCGCCAGGAGGTAGTGTCACAACCTTCATGGTTCTCAGCGGTGCATTCAGAAAAAAAATTTTAGAAAAATTTGTAAACAGTTTTCAATACCACTTTACTATGTTTGTACTGATTTTTAGTAGAAATATTATTTTTTTGTAAATTTTTTTGCTTTTTACATTTTAAAAATACCAGAATTTTTACAGAAAATTTACAAATTTTTATTGCTAACTTCAGAAATAATTTTACAAATTTATGAAAACCGATTTGCTTAAATTAGCAAAAAAAAATTACTAATTTTGAAAAAAGAAATTTTATTTCTAATAATTAAAACTTAAAGTTACAAACTTAAATTGCATTAAAATTTTACATAGGTTAAAAAAGGGATCGGAAGTGAAGATACTGATGTCCCAAAAAAATACATTCACTAAAAATAGCACCAACATTTTTTTAGTTCTAAAAATCAGCACATAAAATTTGACAATATATTGTGAGTGTAGTAATTTAACCTCTACCATAAGGCTGAGCTAAATAAGGTCATATAAAAATTAGCATGTTCTTTTTATATATCAAACACGATTTGCGCGCTCTGAATTCCCTTCACCGGTTAACCATGGATACTTGAACTATTCCTAAGACCAGGTCCTCCCCGACTAGAAGAACCAGCAAATTATTCATAGCATTACGAGAATATATATTATCCTTGGTATTGCTAAAAGAAACATAGAGCTTTAATAACTGATTTCCATCGATTTCTCTATGATGCTGCTCGTTTGGCTTCTATCCAGCTTAAAAGGGCATTTTGCAGTTCAGCTTCAACTTGGCCACTGGACTACGAAGTACAGAAAACGTCTACTTTGGTTGGTTTGTCGCAACCGAAATTCAGTTAAAGCAAAAGAATTTGGTTTGAAACCAATTATTTCAATTGCATCAGGAAAAAATTTGGTTGGACAACGAAATAATTCGGTTGCTGCAACCAAAATATTTCGCTGGCAAGAAATTCGTGACAACCGAATTTGTTTTCTCTATGTAGATATGTGTGTTTGAATTAGATTTAAAATTAAAAAAATAATATTTTAAATAACACTCATACGCCTTCGACGATGCATGCTTAACAGAAACTGCAAAATCAACTTTTTTCTTGATTTAATCATACACAAACATTCTTGTTCACATTTAATAATTCAACAAAATTCATTGTAGAATAAAATCAGCATCATGTTACTGAACGCGTAATTCGGATCAGTTTGAATCATCTGTCGATTATGTTTACTGCAAATTTAATCATTCAACAAAAATTCAGCGTTGATTAAATCAGAAAAAACAACAATCAACGCGTATTAGTGTATTCATAATTAAAATAAAATAAAAAACACATTTCATAAATTAGGGTGGGACTTAAATCCGCTTTTTTCGAATTTTTATTAGTAATACAATACTAAAAATATTCTTCCTTGTGAAATAAAAATATTTTTTTGGAAAAAAAATTTAGGTCGATATCTCAGGCTTGCCTAATCCGGAAAAATTTAAATATTGTCTAAATTTTTTTTTCATCTATTTTATTGGAAAATTAGGCAATATTTAACCCTAACCGGATTGGACGAGGCTGAGATATCGACCTAATTATAAAAAAAAATCACAAAGAACAATATTTTTGGTATTACTAATAAAAATTCTAAAAAAACGTATTTTAGACCCACACTAATGTACATATACAATTTATGGAATGTGTTTCTACAAAAGCACCCCCTTTTTATAGACAAGAAACTATTTTGTTTTAATTATGAATACACTCATACACGTTGTTTGTTGGTTTTTCTGATTTATTATACATCAAAATAATTATTGTTGGCTCGAATGAACAGAATAAAATCAATGGTATAACAACGACCGATGATTTTAAATTAGTGACAAAACAATTTGCACGTCGTTTGATTGATTTAAAATCATCAACAAATATGAGTGTTGGGGTATATTCAGCATATGAACGCAAACACATATTTATTCTTGTGTTGATTGCGTATGAACGTTTTGCAATTAGCAATTGCAGTTCTCTGATGCTTAAGCATAATGCATGATAATTTCCAGGTGAAAAATTCTTATTATATTTAGCATCGTACAAAAAAAAATATTAGTCATTGAGTTTTATAACTAGAAACTTCACAATTTGCTTTTTTAAGACGTATTTAAACTTCATATAATCAGCAAGCCAGGTCACAAATAAAACTCTTTAAATAAATATCTGATAAATTGCTGTATTTTTTTTAAAGAGCCTGTAAATAAAACTTTTCTAAAACCAACCAAATCAAAACAGAACTATGGCTGCGATAAAAGACCGCAGTGTTATTTGCACCAGTTACGACAAACTTTATTTAATTTCCTCTTTGATTAACTAAAGCAGTAATAAAAAAAAAAAAAAAACAATTTGCCCCTAGTACATCATACTTTTATGAAACTATCATTATTATATAGCGTAATTTAAATTTTATAGATTTCCTAAGACAGGAAATGTTGCTTTTTATTTCTATCTAGGATACCGTCTATCTATTATTCATATTATTAACATCCGACTACCAATACTACTACTACTACCACCCACTACATCTAATATAATATTTACACCAACACTAAACTATAAAATGTATTTTAACCTTTGAACCTTCTTTTTTAAAGATTATATCGGTTATAAAATACTAACAACAAAAAATAAATTGTTGCTACGATTGCCAATTTTGCTAAATGGTATGTCAGGGGCAAAGTCAAAGACAGCCATCAAGTGACTGACACTTGAAAATATAAAAACATAGAATACCTTTTGTTTGTTTGTAGATATATTAATACCTATACAATTGTACTACTATGATTATGTATGTGTGTGTGTGTGTGTTTGTCTGTTTGGTAAAAGATTTTACAATTTTGTAAAGTTTATGGCATTTAATGCCCGCAGCTATAAATTCTTGCTTGTATACGTATCGATGACTTTTGACGACAGTAAAGTCTAAAATGCCAACAACAACTATAACAACAAACATTGTTTAAATTATAAAAAAAAAAACGTAAAAAAGTCAATAGCATCAATAAGAATAAAGGACAAAAAAAAAACCGATATTAAACAGGAAGAACAAATGAGAAAATTATAATCAGGTAAGATCATCAAAAAGATACCCTATACATTCAAAACATATTCGAAGTTGCAACTGCATTTTTCATCAGCCGAATTTGTTTACTTCTAAGCACAATTATTTTTATTAATTTTTAAAATTTATTTACAAATTCATAATTTAATTGATTGTAATAACTGATTGTTTTTCTATATCTAAAAATTGATATCTAACTACACGCGCTCCACAAAATTTAAATTATAATTTGAAACTGGAGACATTTCATTTGTCAGGATATTTCTTTTTCTCTAAGCTAAACTCTATTAAAATTTTTTAGTCAAAATTTCGAACTTAAATATTATTCAAGTTTAAAATTTCTTTATTTTTGCTTAAAAATAACTGTCTAAATTCATAAATTTAGACAATAAACAATTAAACATAATCTGTATCTTTTATATATATAATCAAAGAAGTGAATTTGCTAAAAAATTGAATTTAAATAAAATAGTTATATTTGGAATAATTAAACTATGAACTATTTGAACTATGAATTATTGTGAATTGTAAATAACATAGATATTATCTAAATTTATATTGTGGTTTTGAAACCCTCAACAGAAACGGTTAGCATAATAAAGCACTTCCCAAAAAACAAAATATACTAATTCGTTTATTTTTTTCCAATTTTTTCCAACTCAACCATCAACTTCTTTTATAATTGTCTCGAGCTGAGAGAAATTATAATCCGAGAACAAAGGGCCTAACTCTTCTTCATATTTAGATGCTCAGCTATACAGTCCACTCCAAAGTCAACCTTAAGCCCTAAATACTCCAACTCAAGTTCTGCCCTTTTACAATAACATTGCGACTAACACGAAAAATTAATTAGGTCTTTTAATTAGAATCAGTAAAAAAAATTATAAAAATAGAAATATATTTAGCAATATATCTAGCAAAATAAGAGCTGAGGAAGAAGTTAAATACTACATCTACTGAACCCAAAGTTGTAAAAATTTTAGTAAATCATTAATGATTTTAACATTGGCGTGTCATTGGGCGGAAGTAGTTTGTTTCGGTGCCATGAAAAATCGATGATAAGATGGACTTTTTCATAAACTTACGTAAGTTGTTAAATATAGGGAGTACAAAATAAATATAGGGAGTGGCTCTGTTTTAAAGTTAAAAATGTGAATTTTAACACGCCAAGAATTATTATTCCCACCAGAACAAAGTGGATATCACTGGTATGCAAAATATGTTTTCAATAAGACTTAATGCCTGCAGGAATTATATGCTTTTCAATGGAATTGTTACAAAAATTTTATTCTTATGACTTCATAAGTAGGGGTTAATATCAACATTGTGGAAATTGTTTAAAATTACTTCTTACAAAGCGAAAAATTTGCACTTGCACTTTTTTGGATGTTCTGAAAAAGAGATTCATAAAGAATAATAACCATTTTATTTTGCTGGGTATGATTAGAACTCGGAATCCTAAGACTATCAGCGCTGTGTCTCTACCCACTACACCGCAGACACTTACATTTCGTTGTTTTCTGATTATGAATGCAAATACACTCAGAATATTATGTAGTTAACTGTTTGTAGATTAATAAAAAAGTTTTCCGTTCCATTTAAAAATAAAGGAACATACATTTATTTTTCAAAGAAATATCTATATTAACTTTTTTATACATTTATTCGAAATAATTTACTATCATTTACCATTTTTTTTTTTCAGTTATATTTATTTTTTTCATTTGTTTGAAATTTAATATAAATTTACCCACAAAACGGACCCCTGTGGTTTATTTGTGTCCGAAACAGTTATTACAAATTTAAATTTTGTTTGCTGTCTGTTTCAAAAAAAAATATTCAAAAAATTTCAATTTGTTTTTTTATTTAAATTGGTTGTATATATACAAAATTTTGCAATACAAATTACAAGAACTTCATAAACACAAATACATACACAAACACCTTTACACAAAAAGTGTTTATAGCTTCATATGCATGCATACATTTTGTATTGTACGAGTATACTTAAAAAAAAACAAAAAATACAAAAACGGAAATAATTTCAAATAAATGAAAAAACATTTATTTTTTAAGGATTGGTAGGTAAAATTTTGACATTTATTTTAACTGATTATATCAGTTGTTTCTTACGGATGTGTCAGTTGATTAATCAACATTTAAAAATAAATAACAAATGGCATTTTATTTAAATGAAAATTAAGTAGATTAAATGAAATATCATTTCTTTAAAATGATATTTTGTGTAGGTATAAAAAGTAAAAACACAACACATTTTATTATTTTATTATAATATTTAAAATTTTGATTGCTAAGCCTAAATTTTAATTTATATTAAGTGTTATGTTATTTATTATTAAGGTGATACTTGGGGATGGAAAGAGGAAAAATGGAGTAGTCTTTATAGATATAGGTTTTTCTCCTATTAGGGAAAACCTACACAGGGAGTTTATAAACAAACTTGACACTTGAATGCTTGTTTTTATACTTCAAAAACGTGTTTACTCGAACGGATATTACACTGCATTCTCATGTCCAATGTGGGTATCAAGGGCTTCCGATTCCTCAATATCGATACCACCCATCTGAACAGTTGATGTTGAAGAGTATACATGCCTATGTATCAACATACAGCATTTAGACTTACGTTCATTAAATTCGAACTTATTTGCAAGATCCAACTCAGATAATGTCAAAACGTCCAGATTGTGTGTGTCATTCATAATCTGTATCTGACCTCTAAAAAAAACTTGACATACGATTGAAAGAAAATGAATGACATATGTTGCTGTCGCCCACGTAAGCGTAAATACCGTTGAAAGCTTGAGCAAGAAGGTTATTAATATTGATGAGGAAAATATAAAACAGAACCTTAGTTTAGCTAAAACCCATCGTATGTTATCACCAGAGAAGACAAAATAAAATAAAATTCATTGTATATAAAGTAAAAAACTATTGACAAAAAAAAACATAAAACAAGCAAGAGTAAAACATTTGGGTAACAAATTTAAAAAAAAAAGGAAACAATTTTTTTAAAAAAAGAAATAAAATTGTCTTCTCTCGTAATTACATATATTTAAAACACGTATAGATTTACCTCTAAGAAAGCTCGAAATAAATCGGGAGTAGTCATTAATGACTCAGATTGAAGACATTGTAAGTCATATTAGAGGGTGGGCTATTTAAAATTTCAAAATTTGAATCGACTATTAAAAAAATTTCTGTTTTATTGAAAAGGTTGAACTTTGTTATTTAAGAATTCAACACAATATCATTCATATGACTGCCACGACTGGCCATTTTTCTTGGAAAATGTCCAAGGAGCCGCCGGTACCACCAACGGTGAGCGTTACCATGCCACGCTCAACGAATTTTTGTTTCCAAAAATTCCAGAGAATAACATGGACGACATTTGGTTTCAACAAGGTGGGGCCACATATCACACAGCCAACGCAACCATCGATATTTTACGATATTTTGAAAATCAAAAAATCAGCCGAAATTGTGATGTCAATTGGCCGCAACGGAGCTATGATTTGAGTCCATTGGATTATTTTCTGTTTGGAGCCATTAAGGATAAATGTTACGCAAACCATTCAGAGAAAATTGAATATGAAATCGAAGTTGCCATTGAAGAGGTTCGAGCCGAAATAATCGAAAATGTAGTGAAAATTGGGTTGATGGGATAAGGTACTGCTGAGCCAGACGTGGCAGTCATATGAATGACAAAGTTCAACCTTTCCAATAAAACCAGAAATTTGAAAAAAAAAATCATAATCAGCCTATTCAAATTTAAAATTTTAAATAGGATGGGCCCATTTTTAATTATTATTCTTACTTATATAATCTTTGAAAATTTGTAAATAAACAATTTATTTAAAATAAAGAATAATTAACTGACAAACTTTTGACCAGACACAATCCAAGGCCTGGAATATACATATTAAGTAGATGGAGCTAATCCCTGGTTCCGAAAGGAATGCCAATAAGCCAAGAAAGCCATACTGTCGATCGCTCAAAAGTCAAAAGACAATTTTTCTATCTTAAGCCTTATGTAGTATAACATGGGGTTTGGATAAGAAGTAGAGGGCGGAAACTTTTTCTACATTTGCAACTCCCTTAAAAAACTATATCTTTGTAGATTTCTATACTGCTGAAGAAACTTACAAGTCAAATTTCAAATTTTTAGCAGAGGGGTTTGGGCTAACCCTTTTTGCAACTGCGATTAAACTTTTCGCATACCTTGTCTTAGTGGAGGAAAACCTAACATACATGTTCTGCATTTAAGGGCATTTTGTCAGCACTTGTACCATCTGCTAAGGTGTCTAGCCAATGCTTTCGCGTTTGTTTTTGTTACTGTCTACAACGTTTCATTTATGTTTACATTTGATACAAATAAAATCAATTGTAACAAATAAAACAACAAATTTAAAATACCTCACCATTTGTGCTTAACAGAGGTGAAAATATACGTTTGTTTATATTGTTTAAAAAAGGTGGTTGAAACTTGAAGTTTTTTGATTGCTTTGCTTGATAGTAAACTCTGTACAAAAGTTTGGCGTAGGTAAATTTGGTTACATTTGAAATTTAAAAATATTTTTTATTGATGTGTTTTGTATTCTGCTACATTTTATTCAGTTTGATATACAAAATGTCCTTCAGTTGAATTTATTGGCACTTAGGTAATTCAAATTTATTTGTTTATATTATTTTTTGTTCACTTCACCTCTGTGTGTGTATGTGTTGGTATCTTATAAATTAAATTTTTGTTTTTTTTTTATTCATCCAGCAATAAACTATTGTAAAAAATATTTTGGCATATTGACAGGATTATAATAAAATATGGTGGAAAAATATAAATAAAATAAAATTGTTTATGGATCTTATCAAATGTTAACAGCAGTATAAAAAAAAGTTATATTTGCTACAATTGTTCGCTATAAATAAATTTTAAGTTTTAATGTTATACGTACTCATAAAAAGTTAAGTATTTTTTTATATTGTAATATTTGAAAATATTTAATTAAATTCTACTTTTAAAGATATTCCATTTTTGTTTTAGTTTTTTGTAGTGAACGTTACAATTTTAAATTTTGGATTTTTAGCTTAAATTGTGGAAATTAGTAAAGTGGCGCTTTAATTAGAAATTCTGAAAAATAATCAAAGGGCGATTTATTTTCTCTTTTTTCAGTATAATTTTTTTTTAGTGTAAAAGAAAGATTCGTGACATGTAGCAATGCCAAAATTGCTCAGTAAGGCTTTCGAACAACACTTGCAAATGATTAAATTTTATTATTAAAATTCATTCTGCTTGAGAAATGTGTTTCTATCGAAAAATTGTCTTCAGCGACGAAGCTCATTTTTGGATATGTGGGTACCTCAATAAATATAATTGCCGAATTGGGTTTAAAGAGTAGCTAGAGGCAGTTTAAGAGATGCCGATGCAGCCTGAAAAATGCACTGTTTGCTGCGGTTTGTGGGCCGGCGGCATGATTGGACCGTACTTCTTCAAGAACGAAGAAAATCGCATAGTTACAGTCAATCCCAGCAAAACTTTGGTAATGGGTGCGATATTCTCATGTGTTACCTTGTAATGATAGCTCGTTACCTTTTTCATTATTTGCAAGCATAAAGTAATAAGTTACTCATTATTGATTACGTTATATATTATTTATAAATGTAAAGTAATAATTGAAATATTTTTGAAAATCTATTTTTAGATACATTACTTTGTGATTTTTTTTGTAAGCAAAAGGGTAATGTTTGTTTGTTTTGATAAGACTAGCGAAAAAGCGCAGCAATTCATTTAAGTTTAAAGCAATCAATTACTATATGCGTCGATACCCAGCAAAATAAGAGCTGAGGAAGAAGTAGTTTAACACTACATCTACTGAACACGAAGTTGTGAAAATTTCGGTGAATCATTAATGATTTTAACATTGGCGTGTCATTGGGAGGAAGTAGTGTGTTTCGGTGCTATGAAAAATCGATTAGCAGATGGACTTTTTCATTAGTTTACGGAAGTTGTTAAATATAGGGACTACAAAATAAATATAGGGAGTGGCTTAGTTTTAAAGTTATAAATCTGATTTCGAACAAGCCAAGTGAATATCACTGATATGCAAAATATGTTTTCAATAAGGCATTTAATGACTGCAGGAATTAACAAATTATGGACCAACTAAATAATTGTTTTTTTTTACTAGTAGGGGTTAATATCAACATTTTGGAAGTTGTTTAAAATGACTTCTTACAAATCGAAAAATTTGCACTATTAACTTCTTTGGATGTTCTGAAAAAGAGATTCGTAAAGAATAACATCCATTTTATTTTGCTGGGTAGCTCAGTGGGTAGAGTTCTTGGCTGGCAACCAGACTTCCCTGGTTCGATTCCCATCTCGACCACATTATTTTTAATTACAAATAATTTAAATAAAATATTTGTAATAATTTTTTTTTTTAAATTCCTCTTTTTTAAAAATCAATTTTTAGACACATTACTTTTTACATTCTCGTAACCATATAAGTAACCTCTTACATTATCACCTATAAAGAAATGGGTATATACATTACTTTGAGGCTCATTGCTTGTAAAATCCATCAATGAAGTAAGGTGTAAAGTAATCCATCGGCCCCTATGCCTAGACATTACTTTACCCATTATTTGGTAATGTGTGGTCTTGCTGTCATGGAGCAAGTTACAGTGTGATGATTACCGACATTTTTTGGCCAAAATTGTAGAAAAGGACTTGGTGGACATGTGGTTTCAACGAGACGGTGCCACGTGTCACGCGTCAGGCGATACCATTAGCCTATTGAGAGGCGAGTTTGGTGAGCAATAAATTTCACGTTTTGGAGCAGTCCATTGGCAGCAAGATCATGCGATTTTACCCCACTAGACTATTTTCTCGTGTACAGGGATAAGCCAGCCATAGTTACAGCCCTGGAAGACAACAAAACAGCAGCCACTGGTTAAAACCGGCCAAAAGCTTACCTACGGCGAAGCTTCGGTCAACATTTACATGAAATAACCATTAAAAAGTAAATGGCATGCATTTATTTATCGCCCCTAATAAATATTTCATTCACTTTGCAAATTTTCTCTACTTTTTTTTAAATTTTCAAAACCAAATTGGGTAAAATATCACCCTTTGTTTTAAACCTCGGCTTTTAACCACTTTTCGGCTTAGTAACTCCATTTTCATCAAGCTTTAGTTTTTAAATTTAAAAAAGAATCTCCTTAGTAAATAAGCCTATACACCATGGAACATATAATATATATAACAGATTTCTAGCCGAAGGTTTTTGACAGGAAACTGACGGGTTTATTTTTTTTCTACCAGCTAAAATTTTCAAAAACCCCGGCTCAGAAGATGTCTATGCTGAAAGAGTTGCCAACAAACCAAATTCAAGTTTATACCTCCAGAGGTTGGGCTGGGTGATTAAAGGCACATTTTTTCGAATTTATACTCCACCTTTACCACATTCTTACTGGATATTCCAAAAAGTAACTTATGAGTAAATTCGCATATAAAGGGTGTCCCAAGAAGAACGCAATTTTTAAATTTTAAATAAAACACAGATATGACCGTTTTGCATGAATGCTGCGGTATTTCATTAATGCAGCGTCAAATTTCCTCTTTTAAGGCTTGAGTCGTCGTCGGCTTATTCACGTAAACCATCGACTTCAAAAAACCCCAAAGAAAAAAATCTAATGGTGTTAAATCGCACAATCTAGGCGGCCAATTCTGATCTCCAAAACGCGAAATAACACGACCAGGAAATGACTGATGCAGCAATTGAATTGTTTCTCTGGCTGTATGACATGTGGCGCCGTCTTGTTGGAACCACATGCCCTCCACATTCATTTCTTCAATTCTAGGCAAGAAAAAACTGGTTATTATTTCACGATACCGAACACCATTGACTGTTTGCGCTTGACCTGCCTCATTTTCATAAAAAAAGGTCCAATGATTCCTCCAGCCCAAAAACCACACCACACAGTGACACGTTGAGGATGCATTTGCTTCTCGTGAATCACTCGAGGATTTTCCTCACCCCAAATGCGACAATTCTGCCTATTGACGAAGCCATCAAGATGAAAATGGGCCTCGTCACTGAAGATGATTTTATCGGCAAAATCAGCATTTTCATGTTGTCTCTCCAATACCCAATTAACGAACTCCCTTCGCTGTCCATGGTCAGCTGGATTCAGTTCCTGAGTCAATTGAACTTTGTATGCATGAAGATGCAAATCTTTCGTCAAAATTCGCTGCAAAGTGGATTTGGAGACACCAATTTGCTGAGCTCGGTGTCGAATTGAGGTGGATGGAGTTTGAGCGACATCATCACGTACAGCTGCGACATTTTCGGTCGATCGACCTGGTCGATGGCGCGTTGTTGTCTTTACATCACTAACAGACCCAGTTTCGGCAAATTTATCCATTAATCTCTTTACAGTTGACTCTTTTGGAGCATTATTGTGACCCCAAATTGATCGCAATTAGCGAACTGTAGCCGCAAAACTTTCACCATTTTGGTAAAACAATTTCACAATGAGAATGCGTTGTTCATTCGTGTAGCGCTCCATTTTTACTAACCTCGTACCTTCTACTAGCAAACAATAACAATTGTTCAAATGTCAAACAATGTCAAACAATTGCCAGATTTAAAAATTGCGTTCTTCTTGGGTATTTGGGCAGCAAGTTAAGTGGAAGATGATTTATATATTTGCTTCCGTCTCAGTGGTTGACGGTATTACGCTGCTGACAAACAACATTTATGCTACTAAAAAAAGGTTCGTTAAAAATGGAGACAAATATCCTAAATAGAAAAAATTGCCTAGGTCGATAAATATCACTAAAATCGAAGAACAGCATATACCATTTCTTGGCCAGCGTTTAGTGTTTCAATTCTACTTGATCCCCATATCACTCAAGTTCGTTCTCTTGTCTAGTATTTCAATTCCACTTGTTCCCCGTTTTATTATATTTCATTTCATTGCATATTGTTTTAATTTCACAAGTTTCCGATTCCATTTCATTTCCTTCCCTTTGTATGGTGGTCCAATTCCACTTATTCCCCATTACACTTCATTTTGCTTAAGTAGTTCTGTGTTTCAATTCTATGCATTCTTTTTTTCATCTCATTGTTTACTTTGCTTGTATTTTAATTCCACTGGTTCCTTCATTCATTCCCCTTCCCTTGTCTAATATTTCAATTTCTCTTGCTGCCCGTTCCGCTGCATTTCAATCCTCTTGTCCATTCCATTCTGTGTCCAAATCGGTTTGGGTCGTTTTGCGAGCACTTTTTCACTTTTTATTCCCGAAAATTTCGAAAAGCATCTTATCAGTGAATAAGTCCATATTTCAGTGAAGAACCTTATTAAGATTCTAGCCAATGTGGTTTGGACATGCCGCCAGGGGGAAACATTTTCCCCTTTTAAACCCCCATTATACCACGTTCCTGTAGGAAATTCCTAAAAGAACCTTTTCAGTGAATTAGCTAATACCCCAGAAAATATATCTTTTAAATTTCAAGTTTCTGTCCAAATAGGTTTGCGCAAGTCGTTAAGAAAGAGACTTTCCTATTGTGAGTCCTAATTTTTAGCACGTTCCTAGAGAAAATTCCAAAAATTAATTTTCAATGTGTTAGCCAGTACTTCATGGAAGACATATTTTAAAGTTGAGGTTCCCAGACAAAGAAGTTTGGTCAGGTCGCCAGTCGGTCAGTTAGTCATCCAGTCAATGTGTCAGTTAGTGCCGTTATGCTTTTTACGAGGACGGGCCAATAATTCCGTGACTTTTTACAACACTGCTCCTATCAACAGACATCTGTCAGCTGACCCCGTGTCAAAATTTGTACAAACTGCGTCATTTACTATAGTTTGTGATTGAAAGCCATTGATATTGATTTGAGGATTTAGGAGAAAATGGAAAATGGCAGTTTTCATGGTAAAAATACATAAATTAGCCTACGAATTGCTCTCTCATCCCCCATATTTTCCGGACTTAGCCCCGATTAACTATTTCTTGTTTTTAAACCTCGGCGGAAGGAATTTTGACTATAACGATGAAACCAATTCACACATAAACCTATTTTGATGACCTCGAAATATCTTATTTTTTGGCAGGGATTACAAAATTGGCTAAACGTTGGATAAAGTCTATAGAGCTCAAAGGAATTAAATGATTTTTTATCCACAACCCGCTTTTTATTCAGAAAGATACGCACTTATTGACCCGCCTTTGTATATATGGTTAATTTTATTTATAAGTTTCACTACTTTGGGGCAAGGGAAAGATTAGTTTACGTTGTTGTTTATAACTAAAAAAAACTATCGACTAAAATCAACATTTTAGTATACTGAATAAGTTATGTTTTCCAGTCGACTTGAAAAATTTAGAAGACTTATCTAACAAACAGACTTATTTCGATTTTTAATTAAACTTTTGGAAGAGTATCTAGTGGTCGGTCTTCACAGACTACATTTATTTTTATTTTTGTTATCATTTAACTATAATGTTGAAAGGGGGAACACAATAACTTTACAATTTAATTGCAAATCAAATAAATACTTGTACCTTACGATTTTTGTTTTTTATTGTTTTCTTTCAAATGATCATTACTTTGAAAATTCGTACAATTGTCATATTTTTAATGTACCCCAACTGTCGTAAACTGTTTTCACGCCATTAAGAGCCATTTATTTGTTATCTTCTTAATTTTAGTTTGTTGTTAGAACCATCATAAACATTGTTTTATTTCAAGTTGTAAAATATTACAAAGGGGTTAAAGTAAAGCAGATAAAAATAACAGAAATTAAATTAGAATTAGAATGCATAAAATGTTGAAAAAAAAACTTGAGTAATTTGGATATATTTATTCAACTTTTATGATAAAAGTTTGATTAAAACTCATAGCCATTTTTAATTGTTTCGTTTTTACGATATTAAAGGCAAAGCATACAATATTTAAAGGCTTATCATTGTACAACCTTAAAGTCCAATTTCCGTAATTAAGTTCTATACTTATTTCATCCAAAATGTAAATTTTTGACCTTGTTTTTCTATATCTCTTCATGTTGGGCGTTAAGTAATAACAACAAACCACACTTTTTTAGGAAAGATACGTATCGTATGAGTGATTTTGTTATAACATAATAAGTATACGCATCGTTGCACAGCGATTTGTTCCCATGTAATGAATAGACAAAAATAAGAGTTATCGTAGGTTACTGAAATTTGGTACGTGATTTTAGTTTGAGTAAATTAGAAGATAAACCAAATTTTAGAAAAATTGGTGCAAGGACACGCCTACCTCTCATATATCCTGTAGATTAAAAATGTAATAACATCTTCAAATTTGGTCGGAACATAACGAAAATTGACAATTGTTATTAATACAATTGTTAAAAAAGCAAATTTTCTTTTGAATCGAAGCAAGGACTCGCTTACCTGTCATATATCCTTTTAAAAAAAAAAGGTTATAAAACGCTAAAAAGTTGATCGATTTCTTTCGAACTTAACATATTAATTTAAATAAATAAATAAATTTTGTTGAATTCGGTTTTGTAACAGAAAAGTCATTAGTATATCCGTTCCATATAAAAATAAAGGAAAATACATTTATTTTTCAAAGAAATATCTATATTAACTTTTTTATCATTTACCGATTTTTTTCAGTTTCATTTATTTTTTTCATTTGTTTGAAATTTAATAAAAAATTACCCACAAAACGGAAACTTGTGGTTTATTTGTGTCCGTAACAGTTATTACAAATTTAAATTTTGTTTGCTGTCTGTTTCAAAAAAAAAAATATTCAAAAAATTTCAATTTGTTTTTTTATTTAAATTGGTTGTATATATACAAAATTTTTCAATACAAATTACAAGAACTTTATAAACACACATACATACACAAATACATTCACACAAAAAGTGTTTATAGCTTCATATGCATACATACATTTTGTATTGTACGAGTATATTAAAAAAAAACAAAAAATACAAAAACGGAAATAATTTCAAATAAATGAAAATAACATTTATTTTTTAAGGATTGGTAGGTAAAATTTTGACATTTATTTTAACTGATTATATCATTTGTTTCTTACGGATGTGTCAATTGATTAATCACCATTTAAAAATAAATAACAAATGGCATTTAATTTAAATGAAAATTAAGTAGACTGATTTTTAAATGAAATATCATTTCTTTTAAATGACATTTTCAGTTATTTTAACTTACAAAAATTTTTAAGTGTGGTATGTTGTTCATACCACCGGCCCGGATAGAGATAACGCATTTATTATTAAGCTTCATTTAGATCAAAAAGTTTTTTTATTTTTTTTTATCTTGATCCCCATTTTTATAATTTTTTTCTGTTTATATTTATTTAATTATTTCTGTGTCTATTTTATGAATTTTAATTATAAATTATTTTTAAAATTTTTCAAAAGAAGGTATGGAAAAAGTACTAATGTTTTAAATTTATCAACTCTGGTATCACTGTCAAATTATATTCATAAATAAGTCTATTACTGATGTATAAAATCAGTTAACAATTAATTTTATTATTAAAAGTTATTTTTAATACTGCTGTGTTGGTGGTCAAACTTTACATATATAAGAAATAATATATACTATTAGAGAGATTTCTTCAATTTTCTAATTGTTGAAATTATTTTTATACTGTTGTACACTCACCAAAAAAATTCTGTAATGGCAACTGAAAATTGCTGTTATTACGGGAAATTTTGCTAATTTAAGCCCAGCGGTATTTTTTGCTAACCTACTGACGTGTAGTAAAATGAAATATGTAGAAAAACTAGCTGCAGCTACTAAATTTTAGTAAACTTTTTGTAAGATGGAATTTAAAATCATTTTGCTAAAATCAGCAAAAAAAATTTACTAAATATTATTAATATTAGTACAAAATTTCAAATTTATTTTTTTTATCGAGCATCAAATTTTTTTTTTTTTAAATATTTTAGACAAAATTAAAAAAAAAAATCAAAGGCTTAAAAATTGTAAAAATAAACGAATTTATCATTTTAGTTTAATTTGGTAATTTCTGTTTTAAAAAATATTTTAGTAAATTTTTTTTAATTTTAAGGTCAAACTTGAATTGGTTTTAGGACTGATTTTTAGAACTAAAAAAACCTTTTGGTGCTATTTTAAGTGGATGTCCTTTTTTATCACTTCCGATCCCCTTTTTAATCTATATAACATTTTAATATTCATTTAGAAATAACATTTTCTTCAATATCCACTTTTTTAAAATAAGTAAAATTTTTTGCTAATTTTAGCAAATCGGTTTTCAAAAATTCGTAAAATGATTTTTGAAATTAGCAACAAAAATTTGTAAATATTCTGTAAAAAATCTGTAATTTGTAAAATGTTAATAGCAAAAAGATTTGCTAAATAATAATTTTTTTACTAAAAATCAGTACAAAAATAGTAAAGTGGTATTGAAAACCGTATACAATTTTTTTTACTAACTTTTTTTCTGAGTGTATAAAAAATAGTTTATTATATGTTTATTTACACGTCAAAATTATTTTGTTTCCGACATTAAAATTCAAAGCCAAAAACGAAATTTGTTGAAGGTTTATATTTAAAACTATTAGTTTGATAAAAATGAACTATACACTCAAAATATTATTTCGTTAAAAATAATCTGAAATACATATTAAATTAATCAAAAACACAATCAAAAAGTGGACTACTAAGTTTTTATTGTACTCAGCCCATTTTTTTTTTTTTTTTTTGATTATTTTCAATCATTATTTAATAATCCACAAAAGTAGTAAAAGTAATCGAAATTAATTTCAAATAACCATCAATTTCTAACTGACATAAAAACGATTTTTGTGGTTGGTTTTTTAAATTGAAATTTTTTTTACTAGTATGTAATTTTACAAAACACAACACACACAGATGTATATATTTTTATTAGCTTGATGTGTATGTATATTTGAATAATTTCTTGTAATTTTTATTGAAATAATTTTATATATATACAAACTATTTTAGTAAAAAAAACAAAAAGGAGTTATATTAATTTCTATTTTTTGAAGCAGAAAACATAAAATTTTACATTTAACTGAAAATATCAACTCCTACTGAATGCCCGTAAATGTTTATAGTTTGTTTTATGAATGATTGATTCAAATAGTTAAAAAATATATTTCTATGAATTTCAATTTATTCTTCATTTAAAAACAAACTCCACGTATTACTTTTTAAATAAACTACAGCCAGTAGCGGAAAATATATTGTGAGTGTAGAATTAAAAATTCAAAACAATTTTTGACTATTTTTTTTGAAACAACTAAAACTAGATATTTCACGAATATTCGGTCCCTATTCGATATTCGGCATATTTTGACTTTTTACCGAATATTGCTACTAGTCATCTAAATACCAAATATTGCCACTATTTCGCCGAATTATTAGTTTTATAAAAATGTGCTAAAATCTATGATTTTTATTTAAAAGAAGTCGAAACAAGTCAAAAATTTCAATTTTTTTTATAAAATTTGTTTATTATTGACTTATTAAAAAAGGGTTCCCTATTAGCGAGAATGAAGTGTTATAGTCGAAAGACGTTTAATTGTTGCCTAAATATAATCTTTTTATTATTTGGAATTTGGTTAATTTTTTTTTTCGGCCGAAAATTGCAATCAAACTATTCAGTTGAAAAGAAATTCGGTGGTCACAATGAATCTGTTTTCTTTAAATATTTACACGATGTATTAAATCTAAGTTCATTTATTACACACAAAATAAATAATTTCATAAAATCTATTTTATTTCGCGGATCGAAAAGCATTTTTATTTAAAAATTATATTTTTGGGTTTTCATTTATTATTCTCTTTGGGAATTTTCCCAAAATTCTCTTTTTGGAAAAATATTTCTTTTGGCGATCGGATGCGATTTTGAGATTAAAATTAAAGAAAAAGTCGGAAAAGCATTGGCAGCCAAAGAACTAAACTTCGTCCTAGAGCATTAGCTTGAATAGGACTATCTGAGGCAGACTTGCCTAGCCAGAACTGCTGGTAACCCCACCCATAATTTGAAAGTTGTTTAATTAAATAGCAAAAAAAATTTTGTTCCTCAATTTTGTTAAAATTTGAAAAATATTCATATTCTGTGATGTATTTATTTATATTAAAATTTTAAAAAACTTTTGTAATAAAAATTGCAGGTAAATTCAGTGACTGGACCTTATTGAATCTTTCAGAAACATGTTCTTAATATGAGATACATGGATGAAATATTGACAGGTTACATGCCAATTAAATGTCGTTTTCTAAGTGAAATATTCGCATAGTCAAGTGATATGCCACGAAACTATTCATTCCCTACAATTTCTGTGACATAACACATTGTGATTGATATTTAACTAGTTTTTTTATTAATTACTTGTCCTCAGTCCTATGGTATGTACATTTGAGTCAGTCTCGTAACGTTTTATTTTGCTATAGGTCTGATACACATCACGTAGTGTCTACCATGAGATAAGTTATGTGTAATTCTCACATTCACTTACACCAAAACAGTGATATGGTACCCTAAACAAGGTCACCGATATATCGCAAGTAGCTTAAAAGGTAGAAATTGCCACCTCATATGATAATCCCATGCTAAAGTTACCGGTTACTTTTATAATAAGAGAAGCAACTCCAGTTCCGGTTTCTGCAACAAAGTTTCGGACACGTGACTAGCTCTAAAATGTGAAGTAGGACAACAGTCAGTTTAAAATTCTAGTAAATTATCTGTGTAAGTAAAAACAACCTAACTAAACATTTAGTTTAATCAATTTTGTTTAAATATATTTGCAGCAGTCTCTAAATTTGGGTTATAACATTATTTTTTTTTTATATTTTTAATCGCAAGAGGACATATTTGATATAGAAAATTTCAGCTGATACCTAATTATTGTAAAATATGAAAAAAATTTAACTACCGTATGCACTTTTATATTCAACAAACTTTTTTTGTTGTTATATTTATTTAACAACACAACTTTTGTTACGAAGCAAGGACTGACCAGAAAGTTAAATCATAAAATTTTTATTAAAATAACACTCTCTGATATACACACAAAAGCACATAGAGAAATATTTACAGATACCAGACCACAAATGGTAGGCAAACTTAATAACGAACATATGTAGACAAATTGCAGCATATATGTATGTTAAGTAAAGCTAAAGCATCAGAACCTACAACTAAAAACACGTGTATGTGTATAGAATAGTTGAAAAATATATATATAAAAATTATGAAATTTTAATATTTAATATTTAACGACTGTTTTTAAAGTCAATTAAAGTATGAGCATAAAACCCAAAAAATAAAAAATATATATAAATATACATATAAAGACACAATACAAAAAAAAACAGTAATAATATGCATTTGTGTGTGTGTGTTAGTATTACAAGGAATAAAGATTGTTTCGACGTTTTATGAGAAAAGAAAAATATATACACTAAGGCCGGGTTATAATGAATTTCATGATGACAGATATATTTGTTCGTTGCAAACGGGATTAATAACAATTGGGCTAAACTAAATATATTAGTGTTTTCAATTGTTCGACCTTTCCGGTTAGGGTATTATTCGAAAAAGTTATTAATCGGTCTTTTGGCTCGATTAATCGCAAAAATTTAAGATTAATTGATTAATCCTATAATTCAAAATAAATCTATATCTTTCATCAATAATAACATATATGTCTGTTTTTGTGAAATATCAAGTGACTGCATTGAAGGTATATACACCCAGAGAAAAAATGACACCATCCGTGTACAAAGTGACCACATTCGTTGTCGATAGTGTACAGAACACGTTTGTGGTCAATTTGTACACGCTGTTGTCAATTCGACAACGAATTATTGTCAATTCGACAACGAATTATTATCGATATCGTAGTTAAACCGACAACGAAAGTGTACAAATTGACAACCACACGGTGTCGAAGCGACAACGAGTCGGTGTTAAAATGACACCCTATCGGTATCGATTTGAAACCGTTTGTGGTTGATTTAAAAATTTACGTCCTTTCCCATCCGTTCCCAATAGTAATAAAAACGATTAAAATTCATTATTTTTTTGTTTTATAAACATATTTTATTTAAATAATGTATGTATTTTAATTCAAAGAACGAAAACTTAAATTGACTATTCTAAAATAAATTTTTCCATTGTTCATAGGACATAAATGAAACGGAGGAGTTATAAAATCTAAAATTGGTATTAAATAAGTAGTATCATTGTTTAATGAATCAATTTTATATGATTGTAAATGCGAATCAAAATTTTTAACGTTAACTACACAAAACTTTTAGTTTTAAAAAGTTCAATTGACGGTTTGTTGGTAGCTAAATAATAATTTGCTTTATACAGAGTTACTTTAAAGACAAGTTTATAAGAAACTTTGCAATTTTGTAAATTTAAATTTGAATTATTTTCTTTGTAACAATACTCTTTTGTTAATAAATTTACAGTCTTATAAGAATTTAAACTAAAAATAGTTTCTAATTATCTTCATTATTTAGTTATAAAAATTAAATCTTAATTATTAGTGTAAAAATTAATAAGTGATGTTATATTAGGTGACTTATTATCATATGCAGTATGAATTTCGTAAAAAAAAAATTTTGTATAAGAATCCATGGTTGAAGCATGTGTCCAAGCAATAAATAAATTAATTAAATTTCAGCAAATTATTATTAAAAAATATATAAAAGCCTTTTATATCTTTATCGGACAAGCCTTCCACAATAACAAAGGGCTGTATAGTTAAACCAGCATAGTAATATTTTTCTACAATTGCATTTATTTGGAATTTGTAATCAACGAAGCTTTTCTGTGAATCAGCTATTTTTACATTTTTTCTGAGTTTAGCATCTCCGCACTTAAATATAGCTGGTGATGGTAAAACCGCATTAAGCTAAATGGTGTAAATATTGTCTTGTGCATCTGTGAAATATAGAAAATAATAAGATAAACTACATTTAAACAATAAATTATGTATATAATTCGATAATTACCTATACTGTAAACAACTGTTTACAATATTCATTATGGTTTTTTTTTGCATAACAGATTCGAATGCCCTTCAATCAGACAATTTAGACCATTCTTGAAGAAACTCGACACTCTTCAATTTTTGTAAGTGTTTTTGGCGTATGTTGAAATATCTTGTCGCATTCTCTGACTAAGGAAGTTTTCAGTGTAACAGCAACTGATTCATCGATTCCAACAAGTTCTTTGTCAGGAGAATGCAAATACGTGGGAGTTTCAAGGGTTTTAAGGCTACTGGTTGGTAGAGAGTCCAAAAGTTTTCTATTTCAAGTCTTCAACAATAACATTAATTATGTGATATCTATGATCAGACGCCCATATAATGTTTTGATTAGCATATTCAAGTACTGCCTTTTAAAGACTCACTTAACAATGTCTTTAAGTCCTAAATTGAATTATAATGCTAAGATATGTTACATATAACCTATTTAATTTTTTCTACCTTTGATAAAACTCCGCCGTTTTTTGAACAATGTGATTCCGGTGTGTTGGTGGTATTTTCGTTACGTCTCCACCATTCCTCCACTTTAGATAACACTGACATTGTCTCATCATTAAATCCTAACTATATAAATTCACACAAACATAAACAAACCATTCTGCCATCAGAGTCGTATCACTATATTTTCCTCCGTTTTTCCACAGTTTTTCCCTGAACTCCACACTCAGCCCTACTGGTGGCAAGCTTATAAATGTTGTGATGCCAAAAAATATATATATATATTTTTTACTGTTCCTTCTACGTCGTTTTCTCAAACATTGATTTTCTTACATTTTAAGTATTGAAAAATTGATTCCATGTTTAGGGTTTTTAAAAAATTTTTTAGTTGGACATCGTAATGGCATGAAACGCTGACCATTACAATTTCATCATTTACTTCTAATAATTCACCAACAAAATTTACGTCCTCAGATAATTGAATTTCGTGGCTTTGTTCCATTTTTAATTATATTTGAAAAAAATATTTCTCCACGCACTGAAAAACAATGACTTTTTTGTTTCGGCGTTAGCAGAGAATTTGACAATATAACGTTGTCGATTCATACACGTTTGTTGTCAAGTTGTAAACATGCGTTGTTACATATTAAAAATTTTGGCGTTAGCAGAGAATTTGACAACATAACGTTGTCTATTCATACACGTTCGTTTACAATTTGATAACGGGTGTTGTTAAAAAAATTGACAACGTAGTGGTGCAATATTGACCACCACCGTTGTCGATTTTGCAACGTCATTTTTCCCTGAGTGTAGGGTTTGCTTATGATAATTCAAAGCATCCTGAGACTTTATAAAGAATCAACCCTTAGAATCTTGGGGGTTTTGAGAGGAATATGAGGATTCTATGGTAAGAAGGTGTTGCTACACATGCCTAGTGGTAGCAAAACCCTTAACCCTAACACAAAAAAATATTTTAAAGTTTTTGCGAAATTCCACAATACAAAGCTTGACGAAACTGCAACTTATTCCTGTCGCTTTCAGTATCTGATTTGATCTTTAACTCTATAAATGAAATTTGATATAAAAATAAATTTTTGAAAGACTTTTTTGTACTAAAACTTTTGGTGTTTGTGTTAAGTTTTGGGCTTTGGTGTTTTCTGACGTATGTAGTAAAATTTTATAGAATATAGACAAAAATTACCATTATATGGGGGAGTTAGAGGGTTAATATGCTCCACAAAAATGATTGTATTAATATATTCTAGATAGTTACTGAACTATCCTATACATACTAGAGATGTAAAAGCACATAGTTTCATATACCGATATGCTGCACGAACAGCACAAGGGGCGGGAAATTTGAACCCCGCCTAAAATAAAAGTTCAATATGATCTTTTAAAACGCCTACATACAATTATTTATTTTTGTCTCCTCTACCAGAATCCATGGTCGGAGGAACTCCGTAATTTTTTTGTCCAATTTTATTTCAAATATAATCGGTTATATTACTCCCAACAGGTATTCCTAAAATTATCTTTGAACCTAGTTCTAGTTAGTTATGTCTTGTAACGTGCCGTTACGAATCTACTTATCCTCATACCCATTATTACTACTTTTTCGCATACCTAATATTATTCTTATAGCAACACCGTATATAATTCTCATTAAGTTGGGAAATTTATTAACATATAGCGTGAAAGTTAAGGGCTGTAAGGGGAGCTAGAACCGATTGAGGAATCTGATTTCTCTACCGATTCCTGCCTCCCTACCCGAGAACCGTTGTTTATTCTCGTTATTAGCTAGTCGTACTGTTTGAACACGAGAATTGTTGTTTATTCTCTTTTGGTTTATTTGAACAAGAGAACCGTTGTTTATTCTTGCTGTTAGCCAGTCTTATTATTTGAACACGAGAACCGTTGTTTATTCTCGTTATTAGCTAATGGTATTATATGAATCCCAGAACCGTTGCTTATTCTCGTCATTAGCTAGCCGTATTATTTGCACACGAGATCCGTTGCTTATTCTCGTTATTAGCTAGTCGTATTATTTAAACAGGAGAACCGCTGTTTATTCTCGACGTTAGCCCGTCGTATTATTTAAACAAAAGAGCCGTTTTTTACTCTCGTTTTTAGCTAGTCGTATTATTTGATAACGAAAACCGCTGTTTATTCTCGTTTGTAGTTAGTCGTATTATTTAAATACGGGAACCACTGTTTACCCCCGTTGGTTGCTAATCAATCCAACTAGCCGGTAAATATTACCTTTGGGTAGTGCCGATCATATACGATCACAACTCGCACAGTGTTCTATAGTAAATCTCGCTATTCGAACAGCAAAACGTGGTTTCCTCTAAATCCGTGTCATATTCTCGGCCATCGTTGTAAAGGGTTGGGTTATTGTGTATAATTTTTTAATTACCTTAAAGCAAGCAGACCTTTGGCGGATCTGGACAGCTGAGCCATACCCCAGGTGGAAAATAAACTGCATAACAGTCTAAGGTATGTCTTAGGCAAATAGGTTCTGATTCCATGGAATTTGTTTTGATAGAACATGTTATAGAATTGATGTGATTGGGATTTCAAAAGAATTCTTTGCAGAATTTCTGTAGAGTTAAAATATGAATTTTATGTTATATGACATCCAAAACAAATGCAACCTTGTCTTGAAAGGTATGAAAATATAATTTACATTAATTAGATTTTTTTTAAGGAATTAAAAGAAAAATTAAAAATTTTCTACGTATTGTACACCTATACACCACTTGCTTTGAGTTAGTTAAAAAGTTATGTTATCCTCAAGGAATTCTGACGTTTAATTTTAAAATAATTTTATTGTTTTTTAGTTAATGTTTCTTTTTCTCTAATATTTTCTTTCCATATTCCAATCCAAAGTTAAAAAAAAACTTAGAACGATTAAAGAAAAAAATCCGGAAAATCCATAAAAAAATTTAACCGCTTAATCGATCTACTATAACCGATTATTGAAGTCGAATAGTTACAAATTAAGGGCCTAAATTAGCTAACTAAACACAATAAATTTAAGAAAAATTTTCTTTATATATCAACATAATCTTTCAGCTAAAGACACTTTTCTTACCCTGTCCCTAGTAAGAATTTTCTAGCTCCTTAACATAGCCATCAAGCGCATATTTTTTAACACCGATCCAGGAAAATAAATCTGGAGAATAATCTGCGTGATGATACAATTTGAACTTTAATACATTAATTTAGCCCAATTTGCTCCATGTAAAAAATATTTTCCATGTTTAGAAATTCACTGAAATCTTTTATTTTGATGGCTTAAGATAAAAACAGAAAATACTAATGAAATGTCGCATTGAAACCTAAAACATATGTTTTTTAAGGTTGCCACTTCTTACCGAAGTATTTTTTTTGTTTTTTAAACTACCATTTATACGTCAAGTCAGCTATTTTTGGAACTGCTGCCCTCGTATTTGAGTTTTAAATTAGTTGTTTCGACTTTAACCAATATAGGAGGGATTTGAAAACACTAAGTTATATGTATGTTATTTTAATATTTCAACTGAAAATAAAAATGATATTTTTATATTTGTAACATAATTCCCATTTATTCATCAAATCTTACAGTTTTGTCTTAAACGAGTTTTACTGTATTTAAAAAAAGGAACTTTTATGTTTGCCATACTCACTAGTGTATACAAAAATCATGTATAATGCCATACTTATTGTGCCAGTGTATAAGAATAATAAAAATCTACTCATAAAATTATTTACAACATAATGCATTTGTTTGTTTATTGTGTGAGTTTACTGGTTTTAAAGTATATATATATAAGGTATATGTATATATGTGCATACAACTTAGGTGTGGGATACTTTACAGGTATATGTGTTTAAAGCTTTTATTAATAAATTACACTAAATTATATAACAACTAAATAAAAAACCGAATAATTAAATTCGGTTATAATTAAAAAATAAATATAAAAGTTTTGTTTCAACAAATTCTCTATAATGAACAGATTTTTGCAATAATAATATTTACTGTTTCTTACAAATAGGTTTAAAAATTCCACATATATCTAAATTTAGCTTGCAAACAAACAACACCACATCCATGATGGTGACTTTTTTTTAAAATATTTTTGTTTTATAACATTCGGTTTTGACCAAAGCTTAAAACCAAACTGTCATCAAAAACACCTTCGGTTAGACACTAATAAAAACCCCAGTTTATAACACCATTTTTACTTGTTGTTGTTTTTTTTTTGTTTTGTTAGTGAAAATTTTTTAACCTGCTCTGCAAAAAAGTTTTCCTTTTATCCATTTTATAGTGTGTCAAAAATATAAAGCTACAAAAACAACACAGAACCACAAAAATTGTCGTCTAAAGTGGAAATAATTTTACTCTAGTGGACAAATTTCCGTAGTTATATGATTTTTATGTCATTGTTGTTATTATTGCAGTTGTTGTTGTTAGTTGACGTATAACACTATGTGCAAAAAGTTAACGGAATTTGTAACTCATTAACTGACATCAGACCTAAAACAAGCAAGTAAAAAAAGGTTTAAATTCGGCTGTGCCGAATCTTTGAATACCCTCCACCAATATTTTTAAAAATTTTCTCTACTGTTTGGTGGAGGGTACAAAAACAACATATTAACAACATGCTTTGAAATAAAAACTTTATAAATCTTCTTATATTCAATAATTCAGGGAAGGCAAAAGCTTATTTATGTTCAAATTCTTAAAGTACGTGAGAAAGTCTTTGAAACCATAGAAAATACAATTTTTTTGGCTTGATTCTTTTTTATTTTTCAACCTAGCCTTTTTTGAGCTTGAAATAATTCATTCATTAATTTTTCCGACTTGCTTAACCCGAATCGACCCAGAACTTTTTTTCGATTTTTTCAGATTATTTTATAGGGTGGCTATATATGTAGGTCCTACGGATAACATATGTGCAATTTTTTGCTCCTCGCTATTATGGATCTCTAGATATAGGGTGTGACCATATGGTCACATTGGGTACGATCAAGAAAAATTGTATTCGTTCAAACAAGAAAATATAAAGCAAACATTTTTACACATTTCTTTTATTTATTTATTTATTTATTTATTTATTTATTTATTTATTTATTTATTTATTTATTTATATATCACATTGGGTATGATAATGAACAAAGCATTTGACGCAGACTCCAACATCGCATTTTGAGCACTCAGTGCGTCCGACAGAAGTACAGTTGCTGGCAGCACAACGTCTTCTTTTTTCACATAGGCGAACCAGATGATCTTTTCTATCATAGCGCAAAGATTCTTCTGAAGATTCCTGGATATTTCTTTTTCGAGGGCCAAGAGATTTTGGATTTTCTCCAAAATATTTGCAGTAATATAAAGCAACCTGTCGTCTAAACTCTAGTTGTGGCATATCGGGATGAGCCGAGCGGTGTAATTGCCATGCATTATGTAGCGAAACATCAACCAGCCATGTGAATATGCTGCTCCACCACTTCTTTCCTTTGACTCCAATTCTGTACATGTTGACGTACTGATTCATTCGATCTACATCACCCATAAAGTTATTGTATTCTTTAACTGCACATGGTTGTTCAACATTAATTTTTTTATTTTGTTTTCTACAATACAGTTGAACATAACAATTAGGACTTCTTTCATATACACTCGATGCAATATTTACAACAGCATTGTTATTCCACTTTGTTAACACAATATCGGTCTCCTTCACTTTAATGTATTCTACATAGCCTCGAGCTTTCTTCTTAATGAATTTTTTGTCTGCAATGGGGCAATTTTTGGGTATACGATTTTCTCGAATTGTTCCTGTTGCAGTGTATCCACGGCATTTCAAATAATACAGTACTGGAAATCCGGTAAATGAATTATCAAAATAAAATGAGAAAGGCATACTTTAAACCTCCAGAGAAAAATCGTCTATCATATTTATAAGAGGAGCGGTGCATTTACCAAATCTTTCCTCATAGATAGACTTGGACCGTGGATTCTGTCCATGGTAAAATTCAAAATTTACCAGGTACCCAGAAGGAGTACACAATGACCATACTTTGACTTCAAAGCGTAATGGTTTTCCTTTAATAAATTGCTTGCAGCCATGGCGCCCAAAGTATGATATCATACTTTTGTCATACGATAAATTCTGCACTGGATGGAAATTTTTCAGCATATTGGCTTTCAAGTGATCTGTTAAGGGCCGAAGCTTCACATTTTGTCACCATCATCAATTTTCTTACCACTATCTTCAAAATGTAGAAACTGCGATATCTGCTGTAATCTGTTTCTTCGCATAGCCGAATATATCAACTCATTTCTCATGTCTTCATCTGCACTCCAATATGATCTAAAACTTGTTCGACCATCATAACCACTCACTATCAAATACCAATATACGTTTTTATTTCTGCAATAGTAATATTTGCAACATTATTTCCAAGAAAGACTGCGTATTTATGGGATTCGTTGATAATGTGATTCAACAATTGGTGATCAAAAAACTGATCAAACTGTTTGTAAGGTTGCAAGTTATTGCAATCTTCAAAACTTGGGGACGGAAATATTGGAGGCACGTCAATTGAAGAATCTTGAACCCACGTATATGAAGTAACATTATTTGCTGGTGGAAGTTCCAATGATAATAAGTTTGTTTTTATCTTGTTTAAACTGTTTGACACCGCAGCAGCTTTTGATGTCGATGGCTCAGTAGTTAAATTTAATTCCCAAACAGTGTGTCAATACGTCTGCCATTGTTCATAACCAGTTCGCAAGATGATTTTAGTTGGCCAACACAAATGTCCATTGGTATCCCAACATCATCCTCATCAGCATCATCCGTACCACTAACTATGCCACTTTCAATTTCAGGTATGATTATATATAATGCAGCAACATGCTCATTTTTATCTTCATCACACAATTAATTTAAGAAATCTATGGCTTCTTCTGTATTTAGCGCCCTAAAAATAAAAATTTATTGTTTTGGAATCTTAACCAGCGTGACCATACGGTCACAACAGTAAAAACTGTTCAAGCTAACATTCAAAAAGTTTGAAAACCTACGAATCATATTTTTCATACATTAGTTTAAATCATTGCCCAACAAAATATATTTATTTTAAACCCTTAAATCTTCATTTAAAAAAAATTTTTGTATACTTACTTTTTGTAATAAGTCTTTTTCACGTTTTTTGAAATTTTTTTTTTTACTCTAAGTTTAGTATCCAATTGTTCTAACAATCACACTCTTACTGACTAAAAATTTTATTTTACAGCAGCACAAATATTTTATGAAGCGAATAAGCGTCAATTTAATAAAATCGGGGAATCACACGAATTAATTTATTTATTTTTGTTATGCCACTATGTACGTGACCATATGGTATCGCTGGGTTGATTAGGGTTAAGCCCTCCGCAAAGTTAGATTTCAGAAGGTTCTTAAAATATTTTCCTGTTGCAGAGTTAGATGACCTTCGGATTTCAGCTCTGGGGTACTGCCTCTGCGTCCAATATAGGGAAAATTCAGAGAATGCAAAATAAATTCTTGAGGACGATCACGAACGCACTCTTGTATGTTAGGAATTACTACATACATAAAGATCTGAATGTACCCCTGGTCAAAGATGAAATTATTAGACACTGTCAACGCTATTTAACAAAACTGGAAACACATCCCAACATACTAGCCCGTAACTTAACTAATAATCACGGCCACCAGCGTCTTAGAAGGAGGGACACTGCGGATCTGGTCCGCTAATAATAAGGAGAAGTAATGGTCTCAGTTAAACCACATAACATCAGTATGGCACTGGCTGGACTTAATAATTAATATTTAGTTTTAAGAATTGGATAATATTGTTAGTTCACAGTTTTTAAAAGTGAAGATCCAATAAATAATATGAAATATGAAAAAAAAATTTAACTCGAAACTTTTTCCGCCGGGGCATACCTTAAAATTTTAAAAAGTTAAAACTCGCTGTAAGGTAATAATTCAAACCTCAACCCGTGTATTTTTGCCGTCGAAATAGCACTGGTGTGCACCCGGGTATTATGTTAAGGGAAGGTCACTTTTTTATGACTACTTTATCGTACGTATAAAAATAATATAATATTTTACTTTATTTTGCAGCTCTATGCTTAATAGAGGGTATTGCTTGTTTTCATAATCAAATAATGTCTGAATGGCTTTATATTACAGAACTAAAATAAATAAATAAATTAAAAATTCAATTAGTTTTTTTTTTGGCTGATAGAGGGTATTGCATAGTAAACAAAAATATATAGTTTGCACTTTTATTACGGCTCCAACATTTTTTAACGCCTTCTTAACTCATAATGACGAAATAACAAAGAAATTAAAAAGAAACAAGATAATTCGAATTGGACATAGTTACATATCTTACTATAACTTTGATGTCATCTCAGCTATGTTATCATGATACAGTAGGATATTCTGGTGGCCTAAGAGGCTAGAAATCTTGCAGATATTTTTATTTACTAGGCCGAATTGGAAATTGAGAATTCTGTAAAGGCTTTAGTTCACAATACTGTGTTTTATGTAATTCGGATAAGTTGAACAACTTTTGCATCACTTTTGACTCTACCAGATGCAATGCTCCTAAAGAAAATTAGTTTAAAAAAATTTCGATTTAAATACAGAATGGTTGAATGGTTTATTGATAAGGTATTATAATTTTTGACTATTTTTCGTGCTTCTTTTTCTATTCTGATATAGTCAAAGTAAAGTATATTGATTGATTTTCAAATTTGACTTCTATCTTAGAGTCCAGAAAACGTTTTTTAGGGACACACTAATAAACAAGCTTTTAAATTACTTTGCTGTGTTATGTTGTAAAAACAGTTGTATGAAAAAAACCTTCGTTTAATATATTTAGCAATAATATATCTGTTATAAATCGATGGCCTTAATGTGGTTGATGGAGGGTATTGCAATCAAAACTAAATCTTATGGTTGATATAGAAATAACAAGTATTCAGATATGTAGCTGCCATCAGTGAAAAGTGATTTTCAAGAAATTGTTTTATAGATGGTATTGAATATAACGTCACGATATATAAAAACGTATGATTACCGACTGACTCAACATCGCCCAACCCAAAGCGATGCAGTTACGAATTTGGTATAGCGCGAACAACACTTGAGACAGAATTGACAGAATTGAGACAGAACACAAAGGGAAAAGTCTTCTTCTTAACTGTCTGCCCAAACCCCTCTGGTTAGAAATTTTTATTTTATATTCCCTTGTGTATTTTTAAAGTTTTGCGACTGGTTGATTCCTTTTCAACCAATCAAAATGTTTGAAAAAATTACATATTTTGGGCAATAAAATACGAAATTACTACAAATTTACTACTTCTATTGCAGCTGGAAATTTTTTATACAAAAAGAAAATAAATCTTACCAGTTGTAGTACAAATTTGGAGTAGACGACCACACTAACAATCACCTTCAAATACTAATTTATTAAATTTTCAATAATACATACTTTTAAAAACAAGTCGATTCCAACATGAAAATCTGTTTCCTGACTGTATTCCGCTAGTTTTTGTTAGTGCAAAAAAATTATAGGAAAATTTATTTATTCGAAATTTTGTTTAAGAATTCCAAAAATTAAAGACATCATCAGAACATTGAATTTCATTGTTAATTTCTATGGAGAATCTCGTCTCAATTAGTAATATTCATTTAAATTGAATTATTTAAAAAGTTTTAAATACCTCACATGAATCAATGTAATTCTCTAAATTTCCATATACTTTATGATCACTGTCATCAACGAGTTTATGTAAGTTATAGTAGTTTTTTTTAGTTTTTAGCTTTGAATGATGTTGTCGTTTGTATGAAGCTGTTATGTATTTGTATAGGAGCGTAAAGAATGCATTAAAGTTACACTAAAGTACTAAACGTGTTGAGTGGGAAACACGTATATGACCTCATTAAACTACTACGTGACATTTTCTCTGCTTCTTCTGCAGTCTTTTTTTTTTATTTTTCATTATGGTGTCAACTAAAAACACTCTACTATACATATTACAGCAAATAAGTAACAAAAAAAAAAGTTGTGTTCCTCCTATTTAGGGGGATTTTATGTATTTTCTTTAAATTTTTCTCTACTACGTAGGTACTTCAAACATATTCTTGGCATTATGCCACCACTGTCACTATCTTTTAAAATAGGAATTTTGTATTATTATTTTTTCTGCATAACAGAATTTTAAGATATTTTTTTTGAACATGACGTACAAAATTTTGAAAATGGGGTCAAGTAATAAACTACATGTTTAATTAACTGGTCAGATTTCTTTTTTATGTAATTTTTTTTTGTTGATATTTTGTTTGTAGCTCTCAAAAAATTTAACTACATTTGGGTATCACGTTTTGTTCTAGTGAGATTGTAGTAATATAGAACACTTATTGTTAAATTAAATATCAATTTAGTTTTTGGAGAGAAAAAAACTATTACACACTCAAATACTCAAATATAAAGAGATTTTATGTCTTTTGAAGACATTGAAATTTTTTTCTTAATACAGTTTTAAGGATGTTATGGTGCTTTGGTAAAATTTTTGATGTATGTTTATTTGGAACTGTAAATTTTGAGGCAATATTTGCAAAAGTTTAACTTTTATATGGAATTGTATTTCTGTTTTATAGCATTCCGTTAAATTTTGGGAAAACTTTGTTTTTAATATCAAAATGTATTTTTGTTTCTTATGAGTTACTATTTTTTACTTTCCTATCTAAAAATCGAAATATATATGAGCATACATGATCATACATGGGCCTGTATATAATCATACATGGGCATACATGGTCATATAAGTCTATACATGATCTCATATATGACCATATATCTTCGAATCCGAAATTTGAGGGTATATGGTGATATATGTGCATATATTTTCATACATGCTCATATATTATTCATGTATGCTCGTATATGATCATATACGTCCATATACCCTCAAATTTCGGATCCGAAGATATATGATCATATATGAGATCATGTATGGTCATATATTGAACAATGTAAGGACGTATATGACCATATATGCCCATGTATGATCATATAGAGGCCCATGTATGATTATGTATGCTCATATATATTTCGATTTTTAGATGGGTTGTTTGTAAATTTTTTAGTTTGTAGTTATTGATATTCCTTCAATCATATTTCTTACTTGCGGGGGGTAGGGGCAAAAAGTAGATTATGAATGACACACTCAATCGTGACTTAATTATAATGTCTAAGTAAGATTGTGTGAATATGGTTGCTTTAAAGGGAACATGAATTAACCCCCGAGTGAAATGACCCCTAATTAAAGATAAAATATACCTCAATGAAATAATATCCAAAACAAAATGAAATAACACACAATGCAACGAAAAAATTAAATTATCCTCAACATTTTGAATTTATTTCATAATGAAATAACTCCTAAGAATTGAATTGATTAATCAACAAGAATCTAGCTTTTAACTGCACACATAATCGGTAAACAAGGTTACTCCCTAGTCATTCTCAAAGTTTGTCAAAAAGTATTTTGAGATTCAAGGGATAAAAACAATCCTTTTTGATAAGCAAAATAGAGGGCAAGGAGATTTACTATGGATCCAATTTTTTGTTTCTTAGCTATTATTTAATTCGCTTTGGCCAAAGGTGTGTGTGGTTATTTACTAGAAAATTTTTAAGAATATATCTTTTTGCAAAAGTGATTTTATAGGATTTACAGAAATATCCTTAAATACAAATTTTTTAAAATAGAAGCTGCGTTCACAATTATGGAGTACTACTCGCTGTACCAAATTCAACGTTTTCTTTTTTATGTAATACATTTTTGTATATTGCTACATTTTTCAAAAATTTATTTTTACTTTAAGTTAACATTGGATTGTTACTTGTTTAAAATGAAAAATACCACATAAAAGCCCATAATTTTTGTACACCTCTTATTTCCAACAACTTTACAAAAAAAAATAGTAAATTATATAAAAAATAATTACAATATTTGTAATTCTTTCAGAAATATTTAAAATAAAATAATAGTTGGAAAATTGCGATGATATCGAGTAAGTATAAAAATTTGAAAATGTTTTGCTGCTTTTGAACAGTTAACATTTCAATTTATGCTGCAGCGCAGATTTTCTCTGTAATGATAAAAGAAGCTTAAAGCTTTATACGTTCCCGAAAAATGTTTAGATTTACCAAACTTATGAAATTTCTCAAAACATTAAAGAATTCATATACGAAAAAATCCTCAAGCACAAAATGGTACACCTGAGTATTAGATAATTCACCTTCACTATAACACATAGCCTATATAGACCGTTTAAATTAGTGTTTCCAATTATTCGAACCTGCCGGTTAATACGGTTAGGTCATTATTCGACAATTGAAGGAAATCGATTAATCGGTTATTCGGGTCGATTAATCGAAAAATTGGCGATTAATCTATTAATCGTTTGATGCAAAATAAATGTATTTCTTTCATTAAAAAGACAACACATAGCATCATCAGATTTGCCTTATAATTTTGGCTTTTTCAGAGGAATCAGACGACTCTTTATAAATAAAATCTCAGACGTAGAAGGTGTTTTATCGAAGTGAGACATTTATATCACAATGTCCACAATGAACAAAAAATTCCTAAATAAACAAGAGCTGCCTTCAAAAAATTCAATTAGAAATTCTTAAAATTCTTTAAAATATGGTATGAATAATTTTTGCGAAATTCACAAAAATAGTTTGATAGAACTGCCACACTTCCCTGACTCTTTTACTAACTGGTTTAAGCGTTAGAGTTAAAGAGGTTTTATATTAGAAAAGATCACTCATATTCCTGACAAGTCTTCACAGATTTTTCTGTTTTTGTGCAATTAAGAATTCAAATAAGCGAATTCTTAAATATTTTTGACTAAACAAATAAATTCTAATTCTAATTCCTACGTAATCAAAATATGTTGATCAATCGAATTAGGAACAAACTTTCATGTTATTTTTTAGTTTTTATAAATTTTTTCCATAGAATTTTATATAAAATACAGTTTTAAAATTTAACGCAATTTTATATTATTATTTTAAAACAGAAGTTATGTCATAGTGCTTGTTAGAAATATACATAGTCAAGTGCTTTCTTGCTAAGGAGAAAAATATATATTTTAGTAGGTTTTTTGTTAAAGCTCTGCTTAGAGGCTCAAGCTTTTCTCAAACTTCGCATTCTGATCAGATCTTTTGTCAGCCCGAAATACATTTATACGGAGGTTGAAAGCTCAATTTGAATATAATTTTGTATTATTTAAAATTTATTTTCTAATGGATTATTCGGGTCGAATACTTATTTGAGCTTTAAATTATTTGTTTCGGCATTAACCGAAATAGAGGCGATTAATCGAGGAATCGGTTAATCGATTAACCGAATTGGAAACAGTACACTGATAACAAGCTATTCATAAAAATTCTGTAAAGTGTCAAAATAACTAAAACATTCGTCAAATAAAAATAAAAAACTACGAATTAGCTACATTGCATTGAACCAAAATTTTTGTTAAGTACCCAGCAAGAAAATGGTAGTCATTTTGTGACTATAACTTCTTTCATTGCTTCCTAAACTTCAGTTGGCATTCTTTTGTGATTTTTTGGTGTTATTCTAAGGCACTTCCAAAACAATTCATGTGTTCATATTTGAAATGCAGTGATCTGGATATAAACCCGGTGTGTATCTTAAAATATCACTCTTCATTACTTCTAAAGCATAAGTTATAGTATATCGTATATATATATTTTTTTTTTTGAATCTAAAGCTTTTATTCAAATTGAGAAAATAGTTATGATGAACTTTTTTAATTTTTTTATTAAATCATTTTTTATATTTTAGTTTAAAATTTCATGAGGGTTAGAATTTATGCAGTTTTGCAATTTTTATAAAAGTTTTGAAAAATCAAGAAAAACAGATTTTTTTATCTTTAATTGAAACTAGCTGGCCTCTCATTTGCATTTTTGCATTATGTATTTTATTTAACACTATATCATTTCTAGTTTTAATTCAGAATTTAGCAAAAAAATTTTAAAATTGTGTAAAAATTATTTCAAATTGCTCAAAAGTGTTTTAAAATTGTGCAAAAATTATTTAAAATTATTAAAAAAATATTTTAAAATTGTCTAAAAATGTTTCCAAATTATACAGCCAGTTTTTAAATTATCCAAAAATGTTTTAAAATTTGTCTAGAAATTCATTAAAATTTTTGAAAAATGTTTCAAAAATGCTTTTTTTCTAATGCACAATTATTTATTTTTTTTAATAAAGAGAAGTTGATTATCAAGGCATAAAGTTCCCTTCTTTAAACTTATTTTTCTGCATTCTTAGGAATTTTCATTAAAGCTTAAATACTACAAAGTATATGAACATTTTCCACTCATGCATCAGAGTACCTAATCATTGTATTATCATTGCTTCTTTAGAGTAAAGTATGAGTAATGCTAGCAGCTACATTTGAATACTGCCATCCTATGACTCGCTAATGTTAAATTAATCGATGAAACCATCAGAAAAAAAGTGATGCCTTTGCCACAGTAGTGATGCTTTTATTGCTTCTTTGGCAGCTTAATTTTTGCTGGGTAGTTTGCAGAGAACTGCAAAATCAACTTTTTTCTTGATTTAATCATACACAAAAGTTCTTGTTCACTTTTAATAATTCAACAAAATTCACTGTAGAATAAAATGAGCATCATGTTACTGAACGCGTAATTGGAATCAGTGTGAATCATCTGTCGTTTATGTTTTATGCAAATGTAATCACTTAACAAAAAGTCAGGTCTAAAATCCGCTTTTTTAGAATTTTTATTAGTAATAAAAATATTCTTATTTGTTTTGATTGGAAAATTAGGCAATATTTAACTTTAACCGGATTGGGCGAGCCTGAGATGTCGACCTAAATTAAAAAAAAAAAATTTTTCACATAGAACAATATTTTTGGTATTCCTAATGAAAATTATAAAAAACCATATTTTAGGCCTACCCTAATATACATATAACGTTTTTTTACAAAACCACCCCCTTTTTATAGATAAGAAACTATTTTGTTTTAATTATGATTACACTCATACACGTTGTTTGTTGTTTTTTCTGATTTATTCTACATCAAAATAATTATTGTTGGCTCGAATGAACAGAATAAAATCAATGGTATAACAACGACCGATGATTTTAAATTAGTGACAAAATAATTTGAACGTCGTTTAATTGATTTAAAATCATAAACAAATATGTGTGTTGGAGTATATTCAGCGTTTGAACGCTGAATATACTCCGCCGGGAAGGTATACTACTTTGTTTTGCCGCCATTTTGGTGAACATTATGCTTGACAGTTCATAATTCGCAGTCGTGAAGTAGACACGCGGCAAATTTATTATGGAAAAATATTCGATAACCAACGTGTTTTAATAGTTAAAACTCGCTCGCCCATGACAACCCCGATTTTCATGAAAAAATCATAATTAGTGACGAGGCACATTTTCATTTGAATAGATATGTGAATAAAAAGAATAGTCGGCTCTGGGGAATGGAAAACCTTCAAATTATTCATCAGTCACCTTTGCATCCATTAAAAGTGACAGCTGGTGTGCAATTTGGTCAGGAGGAGTCATTGGATCTTACTTCTTTGAAAATGAAAACGGCGTAACGGTAACTGTGAATGGACTGCAACATCTTGATATGATTGAAAACTTTTTAACCCCACAACTGCATGCTTTGGGCTTGATTAACATGTGGTATCAACAAGACGGTGCCACATCGCATACAGCCAATAGAGTTACTGCGAGACCTCTTTCCACAACAAGTTATTTCAAGAAATGGTGATGTTGATTGGCCTCCACGGCCGCCTGATTTGACTGCTTCGGACTTCTTTATGTGGGGATATCTGAAAAGCAAGGTTTATGCAAACAACTCAGCTCAAGCAAAATATTCGTGGTGAATTTAATGAAATACCGCGTGAAATGTGTGAGAGTGTAATGAAAAATGTGCTCAAAAGGGATCGCATTTATGAGACTAACGGAGGCGGACATCCGATATTGTATTCCATACATAATTGCTTTGTCAAAGAAAATTTTTGGTGTTTCATTTATAAATCTTATGAAGGTAAGAGTATATCTCTTTTTACATAAAATCATTTACACGCAAAAACCTTTATACCTCTATGAAAAACTTCGTTTTGCTCAGTTTAATAGGGGCAAAAAGATTATTTTACATCATTGTCTAGTATCTGTGTGAAAATTCTACAAAATGCAATTCGTCTCTGGAATATGCTTCCTCAAAACCAACAACTTAACAGCAACGTTACTCATTTTAAAAAATTGTTTTTCTTAATTACTTTTTTACTTTTCCCATTTTTATTTAAACTTTATTTTTTTATTCTTGTTATTATTTTTATTTTTTTAATCTTTTGTAATTTAAATTTTAGCTTTAAAATATTTTACCTAATTGCAACCTAGTTCTAAATATGTTTAACAATCGTCATTTTTATTATTTTTGCTTGGTAATTAATTCCTGTACTGTGATTTTAAGATTAAATCTTAAATAAATAATAAATAAATAAATAAATAAATAAATAAATAAATAAATAAATAAATAAATAAATAAATAAATAAATAATTAAATAAATAAATAAATAAATAAATAAATAAATAAATAAATAAATAAATAAATAACTAACTAACTAACTAACTAACTAACTAACTAAATAAATAAATAAATAAATAAATAAATAAATAAATAAATAAAAAAATAAATTAATAGATAAATAAATAAAAAATAAATAAATAAATAAATAACACATTTATCAATATAAGATCTATTCTCTTTTATTTAATGTATATATTTATTAATCCTAATTTTTAGGATACGAGTTTGGTACACTGACTTGTATTTTAAAAATTCCATAAAAATATTCTAATGTTTGTGGCCTTTAGCTTGCGAACAAGATTACATGAAGAGATGGGCGATATTTTGATAGAATTTGGTACACTGACTAATATATCCTAAAATTAGTATCAATAAATTTTAAGTCTTGACAATTTTCGATTAGGACAAATTTTAGTTGCAAAGTTTTTCTCTTTTTGCTGTTAAATGAATTGTAAAATCTATTTTTAGTTTGTGATATAATGATCTTTAACCGAAAACAAATTTTAAAGTTATTAAAGTGAATCACGAGTGAATAATGCGTGAGCGTGAGGTAAAATCTAAATTACTCGCGTTATCGTGCGTGAGCGGTAAAAAGTTTTTGTGCGTGATTATTACTTTTATTACTTTTATTTGTTTTTTTTTTAATTTTTTAATTTTTTTAGATTTTTTTATTTTTTTCATGGTTGGCATTCAATACCTTTGCATAATAACGGTAGTTGGCTACCACAGCCACTTTATGACCGATATGAAAATTTTTTAATGGCGATTCTATTTATGGCATGTGTCTTTTTGTATAATCAGGTTTATTGCGCTATTTTACAGGTTTAAATTTGAAATATCTTTAAACTACAGTTAAAATAACGCTAAGTTACCGAAACGCCGATTTATAATGGTATTTTGCAGATAAAACAAAATGTAACAGCTAATATTATGAAAAAAACCCCGTTATATTTGAAGACACATGTCACGATTGGAATCGCAGTGTTAAAATTTTCGTATCAGTATCGACCAGAGCGTGGTAGACAACTACCGTTATAACGAAAATGTATTGCTTACCAACCATGATTTTTTTACATGTAATGTAGGAAGATTGCTTTTTCCTGTATGTATTAAGTATAGTGATAAAATAAATTCTTTTGTGTTTAATTATTCGAAATATTTTTTCAATTCGTATTTAGTGAGTATTTCGTGATCGTGAGTATTTAATGAGCATCAACAAAAATTAAAATTACTGACGTGATCGTGAAGAGTAAAAGAATCTTCGTGCGTGAATATAATTTTTGGTTTGTGAGTCAAAAATCTTTCACGTGCCCATTTCTAGTTCTGAACTTAATCCTTAAAATTCGATTTTTTTTAATGAGGACACTATTTTGCTCAAGAGCTTTCGTTACTATGATAATTTTTCCCAATATCTTGAAAGAACAAAATTTTTGTATCAAAGCATTCAAAAGCTCATACAAAGATGAACCAATTTTCCGAATTTGTATAAACCATTGGCTTTATGAATAGCAAATATACCATTTGTAGTCGTTCTACGTAGCGTATGAGTCATATTTAATTTAAATTATCTAACACTCATACGTCCAGGTGTACACTTGGTACGTGTATGATATATGAAGCCAATTGTTGATCATTCATTGGCATTCAGCTAACTAAAAGGCGATATTTTGTTTAAAAAAAAATTAATATAAAATTGTTAATTTTCGTTGATGTTAGTCTAATTTCGGGGTTTCTTATTTGTTTTCAACCCTCAATATAAAGAGGGTATTATCAATCAGTAACATAAAGGGAGCATGGATACTGAAGATAGTTTTGTAGCGAAAACTGTATGTACATAAAGTTCTTCATTAGAATAGTTAAACTTAAATATAAACATAAAATATATCAAATTAATCGAAACAATGCCACATCATCCAAAATATTGGTTTTTCGATTCAATATGGAGAAGATATAATCTCTACATTACCTTCAATACCCACAACCAACAATTTATCGAAGATTTTCTCATTTGAACATAATATTTGCAGCAAAAATTTAATATTAGCTCTGTGTCAATTAAAAACTATTGCTTTTCCTAAAATATTAGCTTTTCCAACCAATTTTAGTATAATGTCACATTGCTAATCAGCATTAGTGTAATAAACTATTAATTTCTAATTTGAGCCCAGCGGTATTTTTTGCTAATTTTAGTAACACATATCTGCTGACGTGTAGTACAATGAAATAAGTAGAAAAATTAGTAGCCGCAACTTAATTTTAGTATACTTTTTGTAAAGTGAAATTTAAAAATTTCAAATTTATTTTTTTTATCGAGCATGAATTTTTGTTTTATTTTATTTATTTTTTCAAAAAATAATTTATTCAAAATTAAAAACAAAATCAAAGGCTTAAAAATTGTTAAAACATAAACGAATTTATCATTTTGTTTTAATTTGGTAATTTCTGTTTTGTAAAATATTTTAGTTAATTTATTTTTACTTTTAAAGTCAAATTTTAATTGTTTAATGCTGATTTTTAGAACTAAAAAAACTTGTTAGTGCTATTTTAAGTGGATGTCCTATTTTCAGACATGAGTCGGTATATTCACTTCCGATCCCTTTTTTAATTCATGTAACATTTTAAGGCAATTTAAGTTTTTAAAATTAGAAAATTTTTTTGCTAACTTTAGCAAATCGGTTTTAAAAAATTAGTAACAAAAATTTTTTACTAATTTGTAAAATGTAAATAGCAAAAAGATTTGCTAAATAATAATTTTTTTTACTAAAAATCAGTACAAAAATAGTAAAGTGGGATTGAAAACCGTTTACAAATTTTTCTACTAACTTTTTTCTCTGAGTGTACAATTTTGGCAATTGTAATAAAATATTAAGATTATCAACCGAAATTATTATTAAAATAATTTTCAAATATATTATTGATTTTTATTCATATCCATATTTATATTTAAACTTAAGCAACAACTTAATGCAAGTGTCTGTGGTTCAGTGGGTAGAAACACAGCCTGATAGTCGTAGAGTTTTGAGTTTAACCCTAAGAAATTTTAAAAATTTTTTTTGATGAAGTTTTTTATTTTTTTTTTGTTAAGCTCTTTAATACCTATATGTATGAAAATGTTTTTTTAGTCTGCTTCGAGATCATTGAAAATTTTGTTTTCATCAAATGAAAAATTTTTTTCATATTTTTTATTTAGTAATCATGGAGAATACATAAAGAAAATTATTTAGAACACAAACCGAATGAAATGTATTTTCTGGTCAGCTACGACCTTCATCAACATTCTTCATGCTCTTGAAAGTGTTAATTGTAAATATCTCTATTTAACTCACAAATCAACGGAAAAAGCTATTTCTGCTAACATCCAGTTGATTTTTTTTATTGAGTTTAGATAAAATTTACTTACTATTTTCTGTATTTATTCACATTTATGTTCAAATCAGTAAGTTTGCTAATATTAAAGATATGTGTTTATATGGTTTTTACATATGTTCAAACAATTATATTTACCATACCAAATTGTATTCAATAGTAAAGATTTTTATTTTTATAGTTGATCTTTTTAATACTTATTTGTGTAAAAATGTATTTTTAGTCTGGTTAGAGATCATTAAAAAAAAATATTTTTTCTTCAAATGAAAAATTTTTTTCTTATATATTTTTTTTTAATTTAGTAATCATGGAGAATACACAGAAGAAGCTATTTCGAACACAAGCCGAATGAAATATATTTTCTGACCAGCTACGACCTTCATTAACATCCTTCGTGCCCTTGAACGTGTTAATTGTTAGTATTTCTATTTAACTCACAAATCAACTGAAAAAGCTTTTTATGCTATTATTTGATTTTTTTTTAATGAGTTTAGATGAAATTTTCTTACTATTTTCTGTGTTTTTCACATTCTCCTTTATAAATATATTTTTAATATTTATTTTTTTTAATTCATTACTATCAAAAGACACTTTTTATTTTATATTTTGGCTGTTATGTTATTTTAAACAAAAATATAAAATATTTAAGTTTGAAATGTGACTAGAAAAAATTAAGCAGAATTTATTCAAAGGAAAAGCAATGACCTGACAAACAGAAGGTTGACGGTTCTAGCGCAGTCCGTGGCATAAAAAATTTTTATTTTTAAAATTAATTTTGTGAATCGCATTTCTATTAGTTAAATAGAAAAGCAATCAACTATTACAATAAAAATTCGGAATTTTTAAATAAAATTCGGTAATTAGAACAGTATTAAGAATTTATAAAAGTGATGGTACATGGAACTATAAAAATTCGATTGGCAAAAAATTTGGTTGCAATTACAAATCTGTTTTCTGTTTGTACTTATTACGAAACAGCTTTTTACATTGGGGATAAAACTCTTATTATTTATTGCAGCCGAAAAATAATGTTAAACAAAAGACAATTATTATTCTTAAGAGCTATTTAAAATTGCTAATTATAAAAGCTCTGGAATTGTAGGCTGGGCTTTTAAAGTGAAACACATTTACCCCAATCTTACTTTCCACGCATACATAAATACTGCAAAGTCAAGAATATAATTTTTTGAAAACTTATTTCTTTGAAAACTAAATTACATTTTACCTTTTCTATTAAAATACTTAAATATCGTTGGGTATATATTTATGTACATGCTTAAGGATATTTGAAAGAAAATAGTAAGCCCCAAGGGACATACACAAATTTATTTAAAAAAATGTTTGTATGTTCATATACCCTTAAAAGTTTTTTTTTTCTGTTGAAATTGAATTTTATTTAACACTTAATGCTTTTTGTCTACATATAAAAATTTGTTTATGTGAACGTTTTATACCACTGCAGTGGTAATAAGTATATTTCTATGCCTGCTTTTTAAACATATTATTTTGTGGTAACATTTTTCTTGATTAACCCAATTTATACTCATGTACAAAAAAAAAAAAAAAAAAAAAAAAACAATGTGAAGTATTAAATTTTGAAGAGGGAAGAAGTTGAAATGTCTCTTTCAAATATACACATTTACATAAGTTTTTGTAAAGCGTTTTTAATAAACCTTTGATACAAATAACACAATAAAAAACTAATTTTCCATTTCTTGTTGAAATTTTAATTTCATTAGAAATCTTAAGCTTCATTACTTTTATTAAGTATGTAAATATTTAATAACATATACTTAAGAATTTTTTAATTACCGTTGGGGCCTTTTTAAATTGTTCCTCTGCAATTGGTATGACATATTTTCACTTTGAATACTAAATTGTACACTTCTAATGTAACCTTAACTCTGTAATATGAGGTTGTTATCTTATGATTTTACGCTAATATTATGAGTTACTTTTTATAAGGTTAAGCAAAAAAAAAAAAAAAAAACTCTGTTGCTACACGCTTTGAGTATACATAATGAAAATGTAAGCAAACTGTTCAAATATTATGTGTGCAAATTAATATACTACAAGATGTAAGTACCAGGAATGTAGACCTCATAATTTCATTTTATCCCTCCTTCATTAGCAAACAGGAAGTTGCTATGAAAAAACTGTCACTTTCTGTTCATGAGGATGACATTAATGTAATAAAGAGTAAATTAAGTTATTTAAATTAAATTTGTATACCCCGCACCATATACGGTGAGGGTATACATTAGTTTGTCATTCCGTTCGTAACATACCGAAATATAGGTCCTCTAAAAAGTAAAGGGTGGTCCAAATACAAGTATATTTTTAAAAATTAATTAAAATGAACTAAACTTATTTTCTTCTGATATATTATGGCTCTTTTAGAATTAAAAAGTATTCCCATCATATATGGAAGCCTTGGCTCGCTTCGCAGAAATTTGTTGGCAGTTTCTGGTTCTATCTCATGAATGTGTCTAACGATATTAGCCTTAAGGATGTTGATTGTTTCTGTATTATTCGCATAGCATCGGCCTTAAGGGGTTAAATTGCAGCTGCGACATCGCCAACATGGCTGATAACACAATTACCGAATTTAGTTCGCAAACGATATATTTTTTAAGTTGTGTGTTATGGTGCGGCATCCTAATTAAACCAAAGATTATCCAAAAATTCAACAGTGACGCCAACTCTCCAAAATATTCGTTTGCGTTCAGTTGCTGAGTCAATTGGACCTTGTAGGCAAATACTCCGAGATCTTTGTGGAATATTCTAATCATGATGGTGCGTGAAATGCCGAGTTGATCAACATCTGGCGAGTCAATGTTCTTGGATTTAGTTTCAATCTTTCGGCCATAGCAGACACATTCTCATCCATACACACAGATAATAGATTTATTGTGGTAACCTAGTTTGATGCCAACCAAATATTGGTAGTAACGTGTACTATTACATTATACGATTGAAGCTATAGACATTTTCAATTCTACCTAGCATATTTTCGAATATAAAAAAATTTCCGCAACCGAATTTATTTGGTGTTCTGCAGATCCGAATGATTTATTAATTATTTTTAAATAAATTAAACACTATTATTTAAGCCAGCTGTTAGGTTGAGCCCATTTGGTCCAATTTTAGAAGTATTATTTGAAGTATTATTTGAAGAGGAGTATTATTTGAAGAGGCCACTGGAAATATGCATGGTGATCATATTTCAGTCAATAACTGTGCTAAGAACTCTTGTTGAGGTAATCTAGTCCGTTTCATCATATACGCGTAAGCCAGAAAAGGTGCTAGTTGCCGCAAAAACTCTGGTCTCCTGCGATTCCGATCAGCCCATGAAACATCGATTTGAGAAAAAATTATGTACGCATTCAATGCGGATATATCAAGTATGTTTGCAAATACAATGTTAGACCATCGATTTGTTTTGCGTTTTGTGCTGTAGGAACCAACCATTTGATCAGCAGTATCTACGCCACTTAAAAGAGATGAAGTATTAGAAATTGTAGGAGACATAAAACTAACATAAATTTCGTTGAGTTGTAATACGAAAAAATCTCTGGTTTTTTCTTCAATCCTCTCTCATCAACTGCAACTGTCTTGTGCATTGAACTAATCAATATTGTTGCTTTGTTCTTGTGGCTGGTGTATGATACTAAATTCGCAATTCCATCGAATGCAAATGTAGAATGGTACAAAGGGAGTTTTTGACAGTCAGCAGTTTCGGAGAAATGAATCTTTTATTTTTGCTTACTGTTCCCACATATGTAAGTTTTCTTTCCTGAAGTTTTTTTACCAACCCAAAAGTGGAAAAAAATTGTCGCCTGTTATATTTTGCACTTTCAAGCACTAAAGTCCAATACAACGCGTTGCCCTTGGTTCTTTTCAGGCTGTGCATTTCTAGGCTTCCCAAGGTATGGCTGTATTTTCCACACGAAGTCTGACTTAGAGTCCACCGATAACCAAAATTTCAAACTATATTTTGCTGGTTTTGATGGCATAAGCTGTCGAAAAGTACATAGCCCCCTGAATGCAACAAGTTGCTCATCAATGGTGACATTTTCGTGACAATTGTAAAACATTGGAAGAAGTTGTAGCCCACGGTCCCAAGTTCACGAATAGGAGCAAATTTATCGCAACTACGCATTTGTCGACGACTCAAAATATAATCCAAACGTATGGCACCATTAATCATATGAAATGTATCTTCAGACATAATTGATCGGAAAATGGGGCGACCAAATTTTGCATCAAATAAACCATGAACAACTTAATTTTTTCCACTTTCAGCAATATATTTTATATTAGCTAACTATTTTGCTAAAATAAAAGAACAAGATTATACATACCGACATACGCTTGCAAGAATGAGCACAGCAATATATGCGCGCAATGCGTCTTTATCAATATCTTTCCACTTGCCACCAAACTTTTCACTGCCATACTTATTAGTATTTTCGATGATAATTCTTTCTATTGGAGGCGGAAAAAACCACAAAAAAGCTGACAGACCATTTTGTTTTAGCAATAAAAAACGGATCAACAGAGCTAGCTGCAGCTAGGACAGGTTCCCGTTCAGTCTCTGTTTCAGAAGAACTTGTTTCGCTATTTTCTAAAATATCGGAGTCACTTTCGGCAATGAGCAGCTCTCGTATCTGATCTTTGTTCAAAATTTCCATGTCGTAAGTAAAACACGTCTGAACTATTGAAAACAACTCACAAAATGAACCAAGCAGTACAAATATTTGTGCTTCTTTACAACAAAAATCAAAAAAGGGGGATCCCACAATTGTCTTTTAAATATTTAATCTATGTATGTTGATTAAAAAAACAAAAAAGGGTAATCCCACACTTGTTTTTTATATTAGCTGTTTATGTTAAATAAAGAAAAATGCAAAAATGGGGAATCCCGCAATTGTGTTTTACATAAGCTATCCTGAGTAAAGAAAAATGCAAAATTTTTACATTAGCTGTGTTGAGTAGAGATTTGCGCTGTTCATGTGATTTGCGTGGTTCACGTAAATCACGCGTGAGTGTGAGTTATTTTAATTTTACTGACGTGAGTAGTGCGTGAGTAAAGAAAAATTCGAGTGAGTGATTCATGAGAGATTCATGCGTGAGCGTGAGCCAAAATTCACTCACACACCCATCTCTAGCGTTGAGTAAAGCTTAAATTAACAATATTTAGGGAGAAGTGATCCAAAATAGATACAAATATAAGATTAAATGGTTATTTTGTATGAATATTGAAGTATGGACCAAATGGTCCATTAACCTAACATTCCTAAGTTTTTTCTAACCTAACAGCAGGGTTAAAAAAGTTTTTTTAAAAAATTAAATATATTTATACGAAATAATAAAAAACCTAAATAAACAATAAAAATTTGCTCAGTTTCTAATCACTTGCTCCTACGTAAACCCTTCAGATTCTGAGGACTTTTGCTATTACTAAACCCTAAGATTTCAAGGATCTTTTCCTCAAGAGAAATCCTTAAAATCGGAAAACGTTACCTATTTAAAAGCCCTCAGATTCTTATACACGAAGAAATTATAACACGTTCCAAGAGCAGTTTTCCACAGAAGATCCCTCATGATCTAAGGAATTTTTCATGTGGGAAAACCCTTAGAACATGTGTATATTTTTACAAAGAACAACTTTTAGATTTTGAGGATTTACCTACAATAATGTCCTTAAATTCTTAGAAATTTTTCACAAAGAAACTCCCTTATACTCTTAGGATCTTTTGCTACACTAAAAACAGTTTGTAAGTTAACAGAAAATGCCATTTACAAAAGATTATATTTCATTTAAAAACCGTTCTACTTTATTTTTATTTAAACCAAATGGGGTTTGTTATTTATTTTTAGGTATTGTTTAAAGAACTGACACATCCGTAAAAAACAAATGATTAATCAGTAAAAATAAAATTTTAACATTTAATAAACAAACAAAGTAGTATACCTTCCCGGCGGACACCCTGTACATTATGTTCCATAGCAGTGGACCGAGAACTGACCCCTATAGAACTCACGCTATAACCTTGTACCTCTTTCGTCCGTAATCGTTATTGCAACATAATGTTCCGTCCGAAAAGTAACTCGCCAAAACTTTTATTAATTTAATTGGCACGACCAGTTATTTCAGGTCCCAGCACGCACAATGGATCGCGTTTTTCACATCTACGGTTATTATTGCTCTTTTCACTATATTATTTAGTATGGCTACAGCCTGGCCTTGCTCTATGCATTAGCTGACCTTGCTCTATGCATTCCAAGTTGCCTCTCGGAAATAGACCCTTAGCTTTCTGCTACAGGTGGGAGCCCGTTTCCTATGGTATTAAGCAAACATATGGGCCGATACGATGATAGGTCCCCTAGGCGTTTGTTAGGTTTCGGAAGTAACAACGTCTGTTCATGGCACCATGATGGTTCCTTCAGAAAGGCATTGATTAAATAGCTGACCGAACAATTAAGGCTTCTTTACGACAGCAAGTCTCGCTAAATTTGGTATGGCATCTTGGTGTGCAGTTTTCTCATCCCCAATTTTGAAATTGAAATTAGTTCCTCCGGTGTAATGACTAGAAAATCATTCGCTTAACCAACGTTAGTCATGGTAATAGGTTATTCAGTGGGCGTTTTGAGTTGAATCTTCATCTCGGCATTGAGGCATCGCATGCTTCCTACAATCTCGATCGCTATTTCTATTGCCGAACCTCTAAGTTCATGCTCCACGCAAAAGGTAGCTACATCCATTTTTGATTTGCTTCGATTCCAAGAATTTCTGTTTTCTGTCTCTGAAATGGTTGCTATGAAGATGGCTTGGTGATCACTATGAGTGTAGTGCTCACTAACCCGCCGTACTAGATTTCTTGCCTTGATCCGGATCATCGAGATCTAAATGACTTAACACAGCCTTGGCTTGTCTGCCTCTCTTTTTCGTCTTTGGACTGTCCCACTCAAGTGCCCATGAATTAAAATCGCTATAATTTTTGCTGTATGTTCCACCTCATCTCAAACTAAGCGATCCAGAATAATCTCAAACCGAATCTTTGAATACGTTGGGTGCAGCGCAGTAGGTATAGATGTTGATATTTACTCTTACAAATCCTTTTTTAATGTCGTTCGTACCACATGCCGCCTTGTAAAATCGATCTGAAGCTCACACACTAGGGATTTTTATATTGATGGCATATAATTGAAATATCAATATTGTTTTCATAGCTTTTCTGTGATAAGACATCGTGTATCATCTTGCAGTGAATTTAATTAAGCTTCATTTACGCATATAACTTAACGACTTTTTGAACACCGGTCAGTTATTACTGCCGGCTATGTGGTTAATATCTTTATTATCTCCTTTGCAGAACATGTAGTCTGCAGTAAATTCGAACGTACACGTTAATATGTTAACGTTTGCTTATTACTGCTTTAGAAAAATTTTGATTTTTTTAGAGTGGCTATCTTAATATAAAAGGCAAATATGTACGGAGTTAACAAACATGTTTAATACCTTTTGTTTTAAAACATTAATAAAAAAGAACAAAAACACAGAAATTATACAATATAATATTTATCGAAAATATCTATTGAATTTTAAAATATTTAGTTGACATGTGTTATGCATTATCTTTAATTTGGTAAATCATTGATTTCTGACGACATGGGTAGAGGGTATTCAAAGATTCGTCACAGCCGAATTTAGTACTTTTGTACTTGCTTATTATGTGACTGTGGAAATTATAATGTTTCTTTAATAAGGCATGTACCAGCATAAAATTTATAAATAGTAAAGATATATTGATTTTAAAAAATATAAAAAAAATATTAAATATTTACTTACACTTTAAAAGACTTTAAATAACCTATATTTAACGATATACCATCCATCTGTTTCCATTTTTGTTGAATTTATGTATTTTTCTATATAAAGAAGACAAAATGCTTTTTTTTAATATGAACATTATTCATATAGAAATTTTAGAGTAAATATACATTTACTTATGTTTACTTTGATATTTGTGTACAAGTAATATGTAAAAGTACTCATATCGTATTCGTTCTCCTTTATACACTTTCTTACAATAGTTTATAATATAAAATTTATTTTTCTATATGTTTCAAGTATAGAATATATTTGTATCTCGTACATAAATGGAGGTATACGTAGGAAACACCAACATTTATTGTCCCTATTGGAAATTTTCTTTAACGCGTTCACGACCGAAGCGATCAGGCTGGGGGTGGCCACAAACCAGATGATAAATTTCCACGAAATGAATTAACTCTAACTCAATATTAGAGTTTATGTTTTTTTTATGTGTTTTGTGGAGTTTATGACGTCAGAGATAGTATGACGCTTATTCGCGTCAAAACCAAACACAGAAAAAAACAGCTTGGTACTTCCCCTAAACCGAAAAAAAAAATCAATAGAATCTGTAAACAAAACAGAACTATAATACATGAAGTACAATTCAAATTGCGACGCATATAAGCGTCCTCGGTTTGTGGGAAAACCCGCATGACGCATATATGCGTCGTGTGGTCGTCAACGCGTTAAACTATAAATATTTTATCTTCTTTCTAAAATCTATGCTTAATTTAACACTTTTTAAAGACATTTTCATGCAAATTTTACTCATGGCTAAAACCAACTTTACTACATAAGAGTACATAAGAAAAAAATTCTTTAAAACATATCTAAATAGTGTTAAATTGAGTTTACTTTAAGATAAGTCATCCTGCCTTAATAATTTTATTTTAGTTTTCAGAACTCTTAAAGCAATCGTCTTAAAGAAAAAAAAAATTCTGAATTACATTTTCCAACTGTGTTTTATTAGAATTTTGTTTAATAAAATACATGGAGTATGCACTTTTAAAAACATTTGTATGTACCATAGTTTGTTGAGAAATGCCTGCAGCTGTTGCACCTTTAAGCCACGGTGCAACAATACTAACAACACCAACAATAACTTGTAATTTTGTTTTATATTTTATACAGAGCAAACATAAAATGAGTACTCTACTTCTACAAACATACTCGTAAAAGGATATAACAAACAACAAGATGAAAACGAGTTTAAGAAAAATTATGAAATATTATGTGTAGTCATCATATTGACAGTGGTTTTATAAACATTTTTTTATATAGTATTTTTCTACAATATAATGAACATTTTTTGCGCAAGTGGAATAAACAAATTTTCCAAAAACCACATTATCATTATTTTTCATGGTGTTAAATATTTGAATTTAAAAGGAAATGCAAAGTTAGACTCGTTTAACGCGAACTCGGATAAGTCAACTATTCGGTTAATACGAAATAATTTGAAAGTATTCAAAAATTTTCATGAAAAAAAAAAAAAATCTTTTACTACGAACTCGCTTAAGACGAACCCTCGGTTAAAAGCAACTATGACAATCATAGAATCAAAAGTTAATACTAATTTCGTGAAATGTTCACGGCAGTGGTTACACTAGACCATTTACGAAATAATACGACCCGATATGCTGGGACAATTGTAAAACGTTACTCACCTTGCGATGACTGCTATGAATGCACTCAAAGCGCGATTTGAGAACAGGCGAGATTTAGTAGACCGTCTACTCGAAACATTATTCAACATGATCGCGGCGACATCTGAGGGACTCTTTAAAAGATAAATTCCACTTTTAATGACGTTCAGCAAACTTTTAGAATGTTAAATATAAATACACAACACTTTGATTTTTTCTACAACTTTTATGTTCGCTCAAAGCTTCCTAGTGAAACACTAACTCTTTGGGAACAATCCATAAAGAACCATCACAAATTAGTCAAATGGTTTTAATTGATAGAGTTTCTTATATACAGATACGAAGCTGTGTAGAGAATTGCCGGCAAGAGAAACAATAAGGAAAGAATTAGCCTTCCAAATATCTTCAAACCCAAGATTTATTTACATCCCTCTCAGGAGAAGCTCAAAAGGGTGGTAAAGTATGTAATGATGACCACAAATTAAGATTGTGCCCAGACTATAGGTTTACAGTTACACAATGGTTCGTTTTCACTCGGTTCAATGGAATTTGTAACAATTTCCTTTCACAGAATAATTTAAGATGCTTCCTTAAGTGACACCTAATAGTACAAAGAACTCTTCACAATTCATGAGACTTCCAATATTTAACATAAATAATGCATAACAAATAAAAACCGAGTCCCTGGCAAGCTGTCGACACAAGACAATTTTACCATCTACTTCAAATGAGATACATAATGATCATGACCAAGCTAACGTGTGATCACATAACAGTAGTCATATAATACTTCACCATATAGGTGAACTGTTCAAAGTTAGATCGCTTATAGATCCATCTTCCCAAAGGACATTTGTATCCGATAAATTAAGGAATATGCTTCAAATTCCTACTTGAAAATCCAGTTATGAAGTATCTGGTATCTGAGAATAACTACAATCCACTTATAGGGAAAAAATATTAACATTAAATTTTTGTGAATGCTAAATGTCGTTAAGTACATTCTTTTCCATCTCATTTAAAGTTCCACATTTTTTAAATTTAATGCACCTAGATATACCAGACGCCAGTTTCAATCAACGCTGTTGATATCATTCTCGGAGAAGACAGCGAAAGATATTTAAATCTTACAGGTATAAAGTGAAATATTGATGGTCTGGCATAAACTTACAAAACAATATTTGGTTGGATTCTTAGACAATATTGGGTTAGATTCTTAGATACTTTAAGAACAAGAGGAGTTATCTTCAACTGTTTACGTCTTAGATGAGGATCAGAAGGAATGTATGTCGTAAGATTTCACTTTAAGAAGGAATTTCTAAATTTTTTTTGCTAGTATCGCCAAGAATTCTGGCATTCGTACAATATTTTTAAATGAAACAATCACTAACTAAAGATCCGGATCTTCAGACACAACACAACGAAGTTGTCCCTTAAACATATGAAAAAAAAAACTTTATTTCGTGAAATTAGTTATGAAGATAAATTTTGTTCCTTTTAATTGCCACACTACGTCGTGGTCCTCCCTGCATCTAGAAATACAATGTCATGTTTTTCACTTAATGATGTTCTATACACATACCCTAAGCTTCAAGAATATCTTAAAAATGTCACACTCAATTGGCGAAAATATCGGTTTGTCTTTAATCGCAACATACAGAAAATGTATCGTCAGATTTGGGTTCACTCTAAAGATCGACTTTATCAAAGAATTATATTTCAAGATGCAGCCAATGCAACTTTGAAGGATTATCAGTTACACAGTGTAACTTTTGCGGTCAACTGCGCCCCATATTTATCTATTCGAACATTTCTTTAGCTGCCGGCTGATTCTTAGTCCTATGAAGAAACCTATATTAACGACATATTGTCAGGTGGACACACTATTTAAGACGCATTAGAAGCTTACTAGAAGTGGGTCTACCCTTAAAAAATTTACTCTAAATTATACTTGAGTACGTGCGAATTTGCACCCTGAGTATCTTTAAGATTCGAATTTTCTTCGTTTTACCATGAAAATACTAGGGATTAAGTGGATCGCCCTCACTTATTTTTTTTGCTATTCTTTCATACCTCATTCTATAAGCATTACTAAACGTATTATCTTAGCAGTGGTTGCAAAATTGTTGGATCCTGCTGGTTGGATAAACCCCGTAGCTATTAGGGCAAAAACTGGTGATGCGACAACTCTGGTTGGAAGGAATTCAATCACTTGACAAATGAAATAATTAATATCTAATCACATGTTGGATTCAATATAATTCCGCGGATCATATGATTAGTTTCTAATGCTACTTATCGCCATGTTTCTACTCATAATAATCCCCCCTATGGTGTCACGGATACTTCTGGCTTCCTTATCAACCATTTGATTGGCCTTGAGAATGATATTTTGGACAGATGTTCATCATGTCACTCAGCCTTACGTGTGTTTTGTTAGGTTTTCCGTTTTTTTTAATACAAGTTTATCCAACATCAGATCGTATACGGGCCATGCTATTTAAGATCTCACTAAAACTCACAAAAGTATATGAAATTTCCAAGAGATATCCGATAAAAGTATGTTAAAGCTTTAGGATACTCCCGAGCGTTGGTTCAAAAAGTAAAAAGAAATATTTCCATGTACCAGGAGTACATGAGAGTCTTCTCTTAAGAGATACTTTTTCTAAGTTTCAATTAAACCGTGCTGAAGATAAAGTTAAAAGGGGGAAAATGGCCTATTATTAACCTTGGGAAACTCTTTTAAAAAAAAATCTAAAACTTGCAAACAAAACATCCACTTCAAAAAGGTTAAATAAATTTAGTTTAATAGAAAAATCCTTTGAAAAAAGAATTCAGTTTTGTTCTTAATATATTCCGGTATTTATACGAGTAACTACCAGTAAGGATATATCGGGCTTTTATGCTTGTATATGTATATGTGACGCCATGCAGTTAATGTTTAACAAATGATTAAAAACTTCCTGTCTCCTAGAATGAACTTTAAGTTAAAAGACCATTCAGACCAATGTATTACTATATATTATAGTTTATGTTGGTTGAGTATGTATTAGGTGTATAACTTTTTTTTACAGCTCCTAAGGCGTCTCAGAGGGTGTGTGTGAAATGGTAGAAAAGTATTCTGCTTGGTAAATTTTTGACATAAGCATAGAAATTTTGGAAATTTTAAAATTTAAAAGACTCTAAAAGCAAAATTAAAACAAAACAAATAAATAAATTCGATTCAGTTTTACACAGAAATAATTCAGATTTTTTCAAAATAGAAAAAATATTTTTTTTACATTCTACTTTGCAACTTATAACAAAAGCCCGTTTTTAAATTTATTTGGATAAACAACTTCACCCGACATCGATTTATAAAATATTTAAAATTATTAATTTTTGCTTTATTTAATATTGAAGTTTTTTTAATTTGTGTAGCACTGCGTCTTCAGTACAAAAGAATCTTTTTTATAAAAGAGAAAAAAAAAATTTGATAAAAAAATAAATCATTGTAGAAATATGGCGATTTTAATCAAATATTTGTGAGAAAATTTCAAAAATAGTTTTAAAGAAAATGTATGAAAACTGACAACAAACTAAAAAATTGTGAGTAAAATATTATTTTCTTCAACAGTTTGAAGCGAATACAAAATCGTTAAGAAAAATGTTATTTCCGCTAAATAATGGAAAAAGTTTTTCAAACTTTCATACTAAAAGAAATAAAAGTTAAATAGGAAAATTATAAAAAAAAAAGAAATTTGATGTAAAAAATTTAACTTTTTTAAATTTAAAAAAATTCTGTTTTAAAAAAAAAATAACAAAAATTTAGAGAGATGAACTTATTTACAGGAAAAATTTAAATGAAAACGGCGCTAATGACACTTTTAACCACTATTTAATAAAATTTTTCTTAAAATTCAGAAACAAATTTTACCTAAAATTTGGTCAGAATTTCTAAATTATAGAAAAATTTTTCTATTGAGAACTAAATTTTTATTAGAAAACAGTAAGATTTCCCCCTAATTATCTTAAATTTTACTGTTAGTTAGGAAATCTTTCCTTGGTTTTAAGTAAAATTTTTCTTAAGTTCATTAGATAATTGTTTTTAACTAAATAGTAGTACCTAACTTTCTAAAAATACATGAATGGTAACCGAAACAAATGCGGTTATCGGTAAGGGTAACGCTATTTTTTAGTATTTCGGTAACTTTATTTTAAGGATAACGATTTTTTCAGTTATTTCGGTAACGGTATTTTAAGGATAATGATTTTTTCAGTTATTTCGGTATCGGTATTTTAGCGATAATGGTATTTTCTATTATTTCGGTAACGGTATTTTAAGGATAACGATTTTCGCAGTTATTTCGGTAACGGTATTTGAGGGATAACGATAGTCAGTTGAAAGGGTATTGAGTCGGAAACGGTATTTTAGCGGTATTGCCTGCCAACTCTGCAACAATATGAAATTATTTTCAAACATCAAGTGAAATAGCACTTCTTTTAAGTGAAAATTATCATTAAATTATATTAAAAAATTTCTAATAACTATAAAACTGTTTTTAAGATAAAGATATTAAATTTAACCATAAGTATTTGCCCACTTTTGAAGAACATTCGCTTTATGAGGACACTGCTCCTAACAAGCTTTTTGCTATACATTTTTGTCTTTTAATTAAATTGAATTATACTAAATTCATATTCAAATATAAATTAAATTTCATTAGCAAAAAGGTAAACAAATTAAAAAATTTTCTGCAGGATATCCTGAAACGTAATAAATTTTCCTTTTCGTTGTTAATTAATGGTTCTCTTTGAAAGAACTACAAAAGAAAACGCTCTAAGTGTCACACGGCAGCTATGGCTACGGTATACTGGGGGTCCTTTGTCATCTCAAATAAACTAGTTTAGGGAAATTGTTGCTAAAATTTAAAATAACTCAGTTACATTTCTTGTTATTATTGGAAAATGGAAAAATGTCATAAGTTTTTTTTTAAGGCATTTTTAGCTTAAACTCAAATTGACATATGGGCATTTCCAGGATCGCGAACGGGACATTCGTACGCACTCAACTTGAAAAAAAATATGAAAACTCAAATTTTTTTTTAACTTTTTATAAATATTTAATGGCATTTTAGTAGAACAATTTTTGAGAACAAAAAGAAAATTATAAAATATGAACGTTCTCCAAATATTTTGGATAAACTTGCGATCGCGAACGGGACAAAAAATGTAAGTCATTTTTTCGGTGTGTGGTTTTGTTTAAAACTCTGCGAATTTCGTCAGTTTATTAAATGGAGATTATTTTTTAACTAAAGCAGAGATATAAAGATTTTATTTAGCATTTTGTTTTTTTTTATTATCCTTATTATTATTTTTTTTTATTATTTTTTTTAGAATCGCGAACGGGACATCGCGAACGGGACAATGATTCCAAAGGCATTTTTTAGGTTTATTTATGGATCAAAATGTTTTAGGTTTGGTTTTTTTAAATGATCTCGGTTATTTTGTTTTTAATTGTAAATATCAAACTATTCCGATCAACGTTCACGGAGAACTAAACACAAATGCTTATTTTCGGTCGCGAACGGGATAGAAGAATGTAGTACAAAGAATCTTTGAATTATACCGTTATTTGGAGTTTGCTTGATCTCTACTGTGGTGTTTTTAAATATTTATTGTTGGTATATTTAGTCTATAAGAAGAGTGCAATCGACATGATATGTAACACTTAGAAATAACTCAAGGAAAAATGTCAATTAAAAACGCTAAAACCAAAAAAAGCAAAGCTGCTCTTTGCAGACCACTTTTCTTAAATTACAAATGGTTATATGTATTTAATTAGGTATATTCTTAAAATCCAATGCATTAACCAACTAAATTTTCTCAGAAAAGTCTTTTTTCTTCAACTTTAATATTTTGGTAGCGGTTGACCTTTCTGTGGAAATACCCATATACAAATTTTAACTTTTTTATTATTTAGTTAAAAAAATATAGTTCTAGTGCCTTCGTTAAATATAATGTTTAATGGGCGCATCGTCAATTATAGGAAAGCCATTATGACGTAAGGTTATTATTTCTAAAAATTAGAAAACTTTTACTTGAAAAAAAAATTATATTTTAAAAATTTATCAGAAATAAGTTGCATGAATATTTTCCCTAGAAATAATTCATCAGTTTCTAAAATTAAATAGATTTCTATTATAATACAGGGAAAAATTTTATACTTTTTTTGTAATTGCCTGAACTAATTTTTAGAAGACAATTCTTAAAAATTAGAAACTGGTGGAATTAAAAACTGAATTAAGAAATCTCTTTCTAAAATTTAGTTAATTTTACTACTCGCGAGAAAAAAAAAACGAACACACAATTAAGTTCACGTACTTTCTCATTTTGATTTGGGCACATTTTTTGAACTAAAATAATGTAAATTATGTTCTACTTTTTTTTTAATAAACTTAGTTTTATTATGTTTTACTATGCAATTTTCTTAAAACTAAGACGTTTTTCTTAAAAAATTTATCAATTTTTATTTAATATACTTGTTTTTTTTTTTCCTAAAATCAAGAAATATTATAGGAAAGATTTTACACAACCATAGAAATTTTTATTAATTTTAAGAAAATTTTTTTAAGTTTTAATAAAATTTGACTTAAATTAACGAAAGTCTGTATACAATTTTAAAGAAAATTTTGCATTAATTTTAAGTGTAGAAATTCCATGATTCGAAAAAAAAACAGTATCATAATTCTTAGTACTCTCCCATAGTCTACAAGGAAACACCTTGGGAAATTTGATATTTTCCAAAAAAAAAGGAAAGTTATATCCCTAATATGTACATTTTCAAGAGTAATTCAACAACTTTTTTTTTTTGTATGCGGGAAAGTGTATGCCAAGTGCTTTTTTCTAGTTTTCGGGGTGAATGGCTGCTAAAGATGTAAACTAGCGTTTTATAATAATGTACACTTAATATGCGGCAGTACGTTACATAAAACCTGGGGTGTTGAGTTAAAATATAAAACTTTAATATAAATCAACATAATTTTACATTAAAGAATAGACAGGTAGTATATAAGAAATGCATGTGTTATATACAAATGTAGGTATGTGGACAAATTCATTCAGCATTCATATAATAAGGAAGATTACAAAGAAAAATATAATAAACATTTCTAAGAATTCCTAAGTATTATAATGCTAATGAAATTAAGTTTTTAAATAAATGCAAATATTTTCATAATTATTTAAATTTACTGTTTTATTTTGCTTTTCTTTTTAAACAATATTTAAGTTGTTTTACTAAAAATTTATTTTCTGTAACCTTAAATAACTTTACTTAACAGTTTAGCAATACTTGAAAATACAAACATATATATTTTCACCATTTTACTTTTTTGGTTTTTTAAAAAACATATAAAATATGTTTTGCACTGTTAACTTTGGAAATTAAATTTACTGTAAAATTTTATTTAAAAGTTACAAGCAATGTTGCCAGACTTATTGGCCACAAAATCGTCAACAGTTTTTGAACAAAATCATAATTATAATGTGGGAAATAACTTCAGATTGTAAATATGGAGTTATAAAATTCTTCCACACAACATCATTCAGAAGTTTAACACAATATTTATAGACAACAAAAAAAAATATTTATAGAAAAAATTTTCTTAAAAAGAATAAAAAGTTCTAAGCTTGAGGAAAAACGAAATAGTTTATATACTCAGAAATAGTTCATATTTTTCCTAAGTAATGTTTCTTGATTTTAGGAAAAAAACAAGTCATTAGTTTTAAGAAAATCCCAGCAAAAATGAAGCTGCCAAAGAAGCAATAAAAGCATCACTACTATGGCAAAGGCATCACTTCTTTTCTAATGGTTTCATCGATGAATTTAACATAAGCGTGTCATAGAATGGAAGTATTCAAATGTAGCTACTAGCATTACTCATACTTTACTCTAAAGAAGCAATGATAATACAATGATTAGGTATTCTGATGCATGAGTGGAAAATGTTCATATACTTTATAGTATTTAAGCTTTGATGAAAATTTAATTCATAAGAATGCAAAAAAATAAGCTTATAGAAGGGAACTTTAAGCATTGATATAGAAAAACTCATTATTAGATCAAATAAATAATAATGCATTAGTGAAAAAGCATTTTTGAAACATTTTTCAAAAATTTTAATGAATTTCTAGACAAATTTTAAAATATTTTTGGATAATTTAAAAACTAGTTGTACAATTTGGAAACATTTTTAGACAATTTTAAAATATTTTTGAACAATTTTAAATAGTTTTTGCACAATTTTGAAACATTTTTGGGAAATTTGAAATAATTTTTACACAATTTTAAAATTATTTTGATAAATTCTGAATTAAAACTAGAAATGGTGTAGTGTCAGACAATAAACATAATGCAAAAATGCACAGATTTCGTCCTCATAAATATTTAAGACTGAAAAATGCAAATGACAGGCCAGCTAGTTTCAATTAAAGATAAAAAAAATCTGTTTTTCTAGATATTTAAAAACTTTTATAAAAATTGCAAAACTGCATAAATTCTAACCCTCATGAAATTTTAAACTAAAATATAAAAAATGATTTAATAAAAAAATTTCATCAGAACTATTTTTCCAATTTAATTAAATGCTTTAGATCCAAAAATAATCGATATACTATAACTTATGCTTTAGAAGTAATGAAGAGTGATATTTTAAGATATCCATTGGGTTTATATCCAGATCACTGCATTTGAAATATTAACACATGAATTCTTTTGGAAGTGCCTTAGAATAACACCAAAAAATCATAAAAGAATGTCAACTAAAGTTTAGGAAGTAATGAAAGAAGTTATAGTCACAGAATGACTACCATTTTTTTTTTTTGCTAGGATTGTATACTCAAATTTAATAAAATTAAGTTTAGTTAAAAAAAAAATAGGACATAATTTACTCCCATTTAGTTCAAAAAATGTGTCTAACTTAAATGGAGAAAGTACTTGAATGTGTGTTAATTTTTTGTTCGCGAGTAGTAAAATTAACAAAATTTTGGAAAGTCATTTACAAATTCAGTTTTAAGTTCAGACAATTCAAAACAAAAAGTAATAAATTTTTTTCTATGTAAAAATAAAAATTTACTTGACTTTAGAAACTGATGAAATATTTATAAGGAAAATTTTCAGCAACTTAGTTCAGATAAATTTTAAAAATTTTAAAAAAATATTTTTTTTTCAAGTAAAAGTGCCCATCTCTAATTTAAACAGCCCTAAATATTGAACTTAAAGTAGCTTAAAGTATATTTTAAAATTTTGTTAGCAAAGAGTAAAAAATGTCGAATTTGCGCTTTTATGTAATAAATTTGTTTGTTGACTTAAATACAAAATATCGCAGGCACATTTTATACATTACGGCATAATGGCTTTCCTATAATTGACGTGGCGCTTATTAAACTATATACTTATCGAACTATTTTTTTTTTCACTTAATAATAAAAAAGTTTTAATTTGTATATGTGAAATAAAGTTTAAGCTAAAAATCCCATAAAATAAACTAATGACTTTTCCATTTTCCAATAATAACATGAAATGTATTTTTTGTATTTTTGCAACAGTTTCTTTAAATTAGTTAATTTAAGAAGACAACGGACCCCCAGTATTCCTTAGCCATAGATGCCGTGTGTCAAGTAGGGTGTCCCTTTTTATAGTTCGCTCAAGCAGAACCGTTAATTAACTACGAAAAGGATCGGACTTTGTCACAATTTATTACGTTACGCAGAATAACTGCAGTACATTTTTTTAATTTGTTTACCTTTTTGCTAATGAAATTTAATTTATATTTTAAATACATGGATTTTGTATAATTCAATTTAGTTTTAAGACAAAATTGTATAGCAAAAAGCTTGTTAAGAGCAGTGTCCTCACAAATCGGAAGTTCTCCGAAAGTGGGATAAGTGTAAAGTACCATAGTAGTAGGAAAAGGATGATTTTCACTAAAAAGAAGTGCTATTTAACTTGTTGTTAGAAAATATTTTCTTACTTTTAGGGAGTTAAGTCCTAGTTTTTAGTAAAAAAAATTATCTAATGAATTTAAATAAAATAAAATTTTTCTTAAAACCAAGGAAATATTTCCTTACTAACAGTACAATTTTAGATGATGTATGAACTAAATAGGAGGAAAATTTACTTTTTTCTAACAAAAATTTACTTCCCAATAGTAAAATTTTTCTGTAATTTAGAAATTTTGACCAAATTTGAAGTAAAATTTGTTTCTTAATTTCAAGAAAAATTTTACTAAATATTGGTAAAAGGGTCTTTAGCGCCGTTTTCATTTCAATTTTTCCTCTAAATAAGTTAATTTTTCTAAATTCTATTTAATTTGTTTTTGAGTGTAATTAAGTTCGTTACTGGTTTAGGAAAGATTTCAGAATTAATAGATATTTAGTTTATTTTTGTATGACAAGAAAGCACCCCAACTGATATACTCCGATATTGATGAAATTTGTATGTGTAATAGAAAAAAGAAATTTAAGACCGACCATCTTTGACACCCTTTAAGCTCAAAAGTTTAGACAGATCGATTTTAAATTTTCTTTGGCTGTCGCATATGCAAAATTTCATCGAAATCGGAGCGCGCCTTGTTAGTCATACATTTTCTAAAATTGTAACATCCCTATTTTTGCTTATAAAAATCCTCTAAAGGGCGATAAATCGTCAGATCTAGCAACGTTTGTAACAATATATTTAATATGGTATTTAATCTTCAAACAATACTTTGTTAAAAGAGCGCGTAGGTATCTGAAAACAAGATTTCGTTTAAAATATTATAATTTATAAACTAAGTAGAATAGTTAGTAAAACACACAGAAAAAACTTATTTAAAATCATACGGAAATCACTTTAAATTAAATAGAAACTACTTTGAAATTAAACCAAATAAGGTTTATTTTATTTTTAATTAAAATATATGTTTCTACACTCACCAAAAAAAAGTCTGTAATGGCAACTGAAAATTTGTCTGTTATTACGGAAAATCTGCTGATTTGAGCCCAGCGGTATTTTTTGCTAATCTTAGCAACACATGTCTTCTGACGTGTAGTACAATGAAATTAGTACAAAAATTTAATTTCAAATCTGTTTGCTAAAATCAGCAAAAAAAAATTACTAAATATTATTGATATTAGTACAAAGTTTTAAATTTATTTTTTTATCGAGCATCAAGCATTTTGATTATATTTTATAAAAAATATTTTATACAAAAAAAATCAAAGGCTTAAAAATTGTTAAAACATAAACGAATTTATCATTTTGTTTTATTTGTTAATTTCTGTTTTGAAAAATATTTTAGTCAATTTTTTTTTTTACTTTAAAGGTTAAATTTTAATTGTTTTTAGGGCTGATTTTTAGAATTAAAAACCTTTTTAGTGCTATTTTATGTGGATGTCCTCTTTTAGACATGAGTCGGTATCTTCACTTCCGATCCTTTTTTAAGCCTATGTAACTTTTAAGGGCAATTTAAGTTTGTATGCATAAATTTTAATTATTAGAAGTAACATTTCCTTCAATATCCACTTTTTTAAAATTAGTATTTTTTTTTTTGATAATTTTAGTAAATCGGTTTTTAAAAATTTGTAAAATGATTTCTGAAATTAGCATCAAAAATTTGTAAATATTCTGTAAAAATTCTGCAATTTGTAAAATGTAAATAGCAAAAAGATTTGCTGAATAACAATTTTGTTACCAAAAATAGTAGTAAAGTGGGATTGAAAACGTCTTACAAATATTTCTACTAACTTTTTTTTCTGAGTGTACTTAGTTTTAAAAAAACGCAAACAAAATCTTAAATGATGACATATTAATTTAGACACAAAAAAACTTTATTTTAACTTGAATTGTATTTACTCTAAAACGATACATATTTAATTTAAAAATGTTCCTAAAAATATAAGACGTGAGTTCAATAATAACACTGTAAGGAAAATTTCAAATTTGTTCATCACACACGAAAACCCCGAGACACGTGAACTTAATTTTCGGTCGTAGAATTTAGTGGCGATCTCCGTTTTGAAGAGTCAGGTTATTTCAACAAGATATTTAGAGTTTAAGTTTGTATTAACTAAAATAATTTTTTGATTAAATTTTACTGAAAAAACTAGGAAAACTTTTTTCTAATGACTTTATATATTAATTTTTTTACTTATTTAATATTTATTAGTATTTTTTCTTTCGTTTGTATTAAAAAAAATCAAAATTTTGTTCAGAAAATAAAACGGCATAAGAGTCATTAAAATATATTATCATAATATTATGTATACGTACTGGTGTACTTTAACCCGAATTAAACACATCCCAGTGTTCTATTGGGGTATCATTATTTTTTGAACGACAAATAATTATAACTCCTTAGCTTCTAGATTAATATAAAAAGATTAATATAATAGAAATAAATAGTTAATAAGTGAAAAAACAATAAAGTCATTTGAAAACAAATCTCAAAGTTGTTTCGTTAAAATATAATCAAAAAATTGTTTGAGTCAATATAAACTTAAAATCTAAATATCTTGTTGAAATGGCCTGATTCTTCAAAACTGAGTTCGGCACTAAATTTTATGACCCAAAATTAAGTTTATGTATCCCACGACTTTCGTGTATCATTTTGACGTGCTAACTGTGAAATCAGTTGGTACTCCCAAGGAGTACCAACGATCTCGCAAAAACCATTAGTTGGTAAATTAACAGTACTAGTACATTATATTTTGTGTTAACACCAGCATTTGTTGGATGTCATTCATAGGGAAAAGTTGTTTTTATGCTTGTTTAAATTAATTATGCTTTAGTTTTCTTTATGCTCCTTCTGCGTACTTTACTTTCTTAATGATTTTTTTTCTGTGTTTGTTAAGAATAAAAAAGTTAAAAGCATGAAAAATTTTCAAAATGACCAAAAATATCCAACAGTCTCACAAACTCTCTTTTGCTGTCAATGACTAACAAATGTCAGGTAAAAGTCTAACAAAAGTTATATGAACTTTTTCAAAAATATAAGAAGAATGAAATCGGAAAATTGTTTTTCTATTAGACACATTTCTAGTGCTTCGATAAGTTCTGGTACATGATTAAACAGAAATTTACTGACACCAATTCGATCACACTAAATTTTTGGGGTTGAACTGTAATATTGTTTGAGCATACTAGTGGGTTAGTAGACCGTCCGGGATCCAGCCGCCCGTGGAGTCAGTGAGAGCCTTAAAAAATTTAACTTTTCGAAATTCGCTCTGAAAGTATCGGGTTATGTAATTTCAGCGTTGTGGTGTAATGGTTAACGCGTTTGACTTTTACACAGAACGTTGCGGGTTCTATCCTTAGAAACTGTAAAATCAATTCAAAAAATAATATGTATGAGCTTTTCTATCCCTCATTTATATAGCGACGCACCTATTCTGTGTAGCACTTTATCCCAATGAAAAAAGTATTAAAATTTGAAGATGTTCCAAAAACATAATGATAGAGTCTATGCTCAGGTTCGGAAAATTCAGACAGAGTTTCACCTATGAAGGAATCACCAAGCTTCTATTCATTTCGGCCACGGTCTTCTAATCCCACATTTTGGAGTAAGTTCTAAAGCTTCTAAAGAGCACATTTTTCTAAAACGAAAGATGAAACTTTCGACAGTACTCTCTATGATCAGTCCGTAGGGCGAAAACGATTCAATCGCGATTTAAAATAATTTACCAAACATTATATTGGTGAACTGGTAAATGGTAGTCCAGACCTGCATACTATGATCCAGAAGTGATTCGTTTTGGAACGAGTGCACTTATCTAGAAAATGGTAAATTTTCTTTTACCTATATTCAGTGTATAACTTAAGACCGCGGGATTCAGAATAGATGACGTATCTTTTGTACATGTTTTGTGTCTTTAATTACTTTTATGGCACTTTAGAGGGTTAACATTTATGATTTCTTTTCCCTTTATCATTTAAGCAATTAGTGGAAACAACAGTTTTTTTTTTTTTTTGCTTCGAACATGTCGAATTTTGTGCTAATAAAGCATCATTTGAGGCAAATTTTGCTTTACTTCTTCAATTTGAAAAAAAAAGTACAGCTTATGCACATCGATTGCTCAAAGTTCGGAGATGATAAATTGCAGGCATTACTCGATGAAGTTTGTTGTCTATTTCAAGAAGAACTTGTGTCGGTCAAGCAGTAATTTCAAAACGTTTGCAAGTAGCAGGATTCATCCAAAAGCGGGGAAATTGGGTACCACTCGAGTTGAAGCCGATAGACAGTTTTGCTTGTCCGTCATAAAAATAAGTTTAATTAAAAATTAATCCATTACGAAAACTGGAAGCGCAAGAAATCGTATCTGAAGCCTGCCCAACCAGTCAAATCAACGCCAAAGCCAAATATCCATGGAGCCAAGGTAATGCTCTGTATTTGGTGGTACCAGAAGAATCCCATCCGTTATGAGCTGCTGAAATTTGACCAGACTATTACAGGGGACCTATACCAAAGATAATTGATTCGTTTGAAGTGAAAATTGGCTGAAAACGCCCGAAATATGTGACCAGACATCAAGCCGTAATATTCCATAAGGACGACGCTTGGCCGCATGTTCCAAAACCTGTTAAAAACTATTTAGAAAATAGTGGTTGGGAAATTGTACCTAACCCGCTTTGTAGTCCAGACCTTAGACAGTTCGACTACGATTCTATTAATGCAGAACGCTCTCACTGAAGTACACTTTACTTCAGAACAAGGTATCTAAAATTGGCTTGAGTCGTACTTGTCCTCAAAAAATTAGATGTTATTCTGGCACAGAATCCATATGTTGTCAGAAATATGGAAAAAAGTTATATTTAATGATGGGCTTTGCTACTTTAAATGGTACTTTGAATATATTTATATTGTAACAATGATTCACAATAAATACTTTAAATTTTCCAAAAATCCCTTAATTTTAATATTTAATAGATCAAAATACTAGTATATATGTGTTATTTAAGTTCGGTTAAAGATCATTTTTCAAAATGAAAAATTAAATATTTTTCTAGTGAGCTACTAACTCTGTCACTATTCTTCACGTCGAACAGTGTTAATGGCAAATATCTTTTATTTAACTCACAACGTTTTTTTGTTTTGAAAAATGCTTACCTTTTAAATTTTATCACGAAGCAACCGTCTACCAGAACTTATGCAAGTACTAGGTATACTATACATTCTTTTCTTGTTTTGAATTTAAATTAGTTTTCCAAGAACTCATTCTCCAAATAAAATGACGGTGCAAAAGTTTCTTGTTATATTTTGCCGTACTCTTTTTTTCTTCTCAAACAAATGTATGAATAAGTGAATAAAATGAATTTAAAATTTTAGTTGGAAGCATAAAAGTAAAATGCAAAAAATATATTTAAAAAAACAAAAAAAAATGTACATTGGATACAACTAATGATGGCAAAGTGAAACTTAATGCAATATGGTTTCTGTGTATAATATTTCTAAGAATTTTTGCTTGTACTTGTTCACTTAAATTAAAAATGAAAGAAACGGAAGATTTTAAGCCCCTTCTACACAGGTATTTTATTTTAGCAAACGGTTGGTGACATTTTAACAGTTTTTAAAGAATTTTTATGGATGACCTGTACAACCTGTACAATTTTTAATCATAAAACAAGTCATTGATTAATTCTCGAGCAAATTATGAAAAAACTATTTTTTATAAAATTTCATATCACAATTAAATGTGTTTGATGGAAAACTGAAGTATGTATAGAAATTTTTAACATAAATTTATTTATTGTAGCAAACAAAATAATTTTTCCCAGTCCATAAGCCAGAACACAAAAACAACTTGCTATTGAAAAATATAACAGCTGCAGGATTTAACAATATTTTCCTTAGTACATTACTTACATTTTTAGGCAACTTCTTAATTAATTAATTCCAGGTTTCACTAGGGGTTTGTAAAATAACATGTAAAATCCTTAATTTTATTTTATGAAAGTAGTATAAATAAAAATCGAATTTGCGGATAGAAGCACTTTACATTCTATTTTTTTTTTTCAACTTGACTTATGTAAATGAAAAGTTATGCAGACATTTGTAATTTTGTTTCATTTATTAATTGATATATGAACCTGAAAGAAGGTAAAGTTATTTTTAATAAGAAGCAAAACTTTTCTTGTTTACTTTTTGTATTAAAATTAAAGAAAAAAATGTTTTTTACACCGTCATGTGTTAAAAGGAAATAGGAAATGGATAATTCTTAAGTGGAAAAGGGAACATTTACTTTTTGTATCAGGTATAAATCGGTGATAATAAACACATCTATCTATTCGCTCAAGCAAGAAGCTCAGCACAGTATTTCCTGGTAGCAGATCAGCACTACTCATATGGAAGCTTACTATACAATTTTTTTTCTACTTCAGTTTGGTGAACTCAATTGTGATTTGATGTGGATAAACTTTTCTAATCGATTTACAAATTTGGAAATTCAATCGATTTTTTTTCACTAAATTGGAGCTGTGTTCAAAAACACCATATAAGTTTAAAATAAGTACAGAATTAACGCGTAGGATGACACTATACTACAATAAAAAAAATTCCCGAATGTATCCACGGGAAATGAAAGTATCTCAAAACCCTCAAAGGCATCTGCGAACATAGCTCTGTTTATGTCTGACTCCTTTGTCTCGTTTTTGTGCAACAGTTGGTGGCGTTAAGGTATCGATGGTGCCAAGTTGTCGAGATTTAACCAATGGGTGGCGCTGTTGTCATTAAAGGATCCTTTTTGATATTAATTTTCTTTTGCTTTTACTTGTTCATTTTCTGTAACTTTGTTTGTATTCATTTCGTTGTTAACATCTCTTAGAGAAAAGACCGAGAAATTTGTTTAAAAAAAAAAAAAAACTTTGTACGCCATTTTTAAATCCTAAGGAAAAAATAAAGGGTGAAATAAAAGGAAAGTAAACCGAATTATACTATAGTTTTTCTTTCTTTCCACGACAGAAGCTTATTCTACTTTTTTACTTGTCTGCCTAGAGAAGCTTTCGTTGGTGTTCCCAGTGGTTACAGTCCAGATTCTTTGTCGCGGCATTTTTATTGGTCCAATCGCTCCGGATATTTGTGGAACACAGCTTTTCTTTTGAAGAATACTACAGGATTTTAAGGTGAAGTACATTTTGAATTTTTTTTTTAAGTGAATTAAAAAAAAATACATAAAGACCAATAGGTTTTTTTTAAGGAAATTACCTTAAAAAATTCTTTGGTTAATGATCATTACAATAGTACTAGAGTCTGGTTTTGTTTAGTATTATTGTAAAATATTTCGCTAAGCCACCCTGTTCTACAAGACTTATACAACCCTAATACCATTAGATTTGGCAGCACTGTTATCTGTCATTTTTTATTTATTTTGTTTTTCTTGTTTTCTTTTTTTCGCGATCGCCATATTAGCCAGCCATATTAGTTTTTTTAATTTAATTTATAAATTTATTTAAATAATATTCCACATTGCTGTGCCGCGGTGTAAATTAAAAAAAATTTAAAATTAATTAATTACATGTGCTAGTGCGTGCAAACAAATTAAATACCACACAACAAATAGAAAAATAATAAAGAACAAGCAATACATACCGGTGTATATACATACATACGTATTGTTAGCTACAGCAGAGGGCACAAAAAATAGGTACGTGATCGTGTACATATTTTGGCAAAAAAAATTTTTTTGATTTTTGTTTTAAATCTTTTCTTTGGTGGTTCGTTTTGTGTGGTTCGATAAAAAATTGGTGGTGAAACAATACAGAGCTGGCGAGGTATCATTTCTTTGTGAAATATACCAGTTTTTCATTGAATTGCTGTAAGTCAGATATATAACGAAGGCAGTTTTTTTTTGTTCTTCCGGAACATATACGGCCTTAAATTTCGAATTTGTGAGACAGAGCTCTAAAGGTATCATTTCATTGTGAAATATACTAAATTAGATTGTGGAATTTTTGGAACAAAGCGCTGGTTTGCTGTCATAGTAGGACGATTGCCTCATGTTAATTGCAGTGAGTAAATTATTTACGATTGATTTATTTTACATTTGAACTCGCAAAGTTTAATTATTTTGTTGAAAAATCAACATTATTACAATAAAGAAAATCCGTAAAGTTGTTTTCAGTGGATTAAATAGTTAGATTTAAAAGAAATATATTTTTAAATCTTTTTAACAGGCAATTAATACACGGAATACACTAAATTACGAGCTTTTTGTCTTAGTTAAAATATCCAGTAAAAAAGTTTGTATTTCATATTGAAAATAAGACAAGAATTGGAAAAAACCTTTTAATTTATTAACAAATTTGATTAAACGGTAAAATACATTTTTTTTATTAATAAAATAAACTGATTTTTAGTTGTTTTAAATTTTGTTTGCAATTTTTCGCTACATCGCTTATATTTGAATAGCATTATGTCAAAATCACAAAAATTAGTGAAGTTTGAGAAAATGGCGGGCTTGTTCCTTGATTTTGAGCAAGAATACTATGAGGGTCCGCAAGAAAATCGAACAATTTTTTCGGTTGAACTCCAGAAAGAGGAGTTAAAGTCTTTATGGGAGAAGGTGAAAACCGCATATGAGCAGTTTGCTACCAACAATGGTGCAGGGGATTCAGAGGAACACTGCAAAGAGGCTAAACTTCTTTTTAGCAATTGTAGATCTGCTTATATTACAATTGGTGCGTTGATAGGAGAACTTTCTCAAACTTTTTTGAATAACACGGTCTTATCGTCTACCAACAATTCAGTGGGAGTTGGTGCAAATGAGAATAGAGTGCAAAGTCACCAAGTGAAGTTGCCACCTTGCACTATGGAAGTTTTCAACGGTGATTATCAATCATGGCCCTCTTTTCGTGACATGTTTACTGCCGTTTATGTAAAGAATTCTAACTTGACTTCTGTTGAACAGCTTTTTTATTTGCGGCAATTTACAAGGGGCGAGGCACTAGAGATTGTTAAAAAATCTCCTCTCACAAACCTTGGCTTTCAAGGTGCCTGGGATAATTTGAGAGATAGGTATGAGAACAAAAGGATTTTGGTCAATAGCCAATTGAAAGTTCTCTTTAATCTGGTGGCAGTGAAATCGGAATCAGCCACTGAGATAAAAAGGTTGCAAAGAGATATCAATAATTCGATATCGGCTCTGCGTTTGCACGAAATTGATATCTCAAATTGGGAACCAATTTTCGTTTACCTTTGTTCAACAAAATTACCAGTTCTTACCTTATCGCTATGGGAACAAACAGTTAGTAATAAAACTGAGATTCCAAAATGGAATGATTTTGATGAGTTTTTAACTTTTAGATTTCAATCGTTGGAAACGGTTTCGGATTTTAGGAATTCAGAGCAAATGAAACAATCAGGGAGAGCTGATTTTGAAACTCTGTCAAATTCAAAGAAGAAAGTTAAGTCGTACTCGACAAAAGTAGGAAAGAAATCGTGTTTTTTGTGCTCGAAAGATCATATGTTGAAGGACTGTCCAAAATTTTTGAAATTGAATCCAACGGACAGATTTTATCGTGTCAAGAGGTACAATCTTTGTATAAATTGTTTGAGTAGTGGCCATAGACTAAATGCATGTCAAAGTAGTTTGAGTTGTTTGACGTGTAACTTAAAGCATAACACCTTATTGCATAGGGAAGTGCCTAGATCTTCGTCTGTACCAAATTCAAGTGATCAGTCCGCTAGTGGACAAAGTACTAGCCAGGTAACGTCTCAAAAAACGAATATTCAGACGTGTTTCGCCACGACTTCGAAGCAGATTCTTTTGGGAACAGCTCTGGTGAATATATTCCATCGAGGCGACATGTTTAAGGCTAGAGCACTTATTGATTCGGGTTCCCAGGCAACTTTTATTTCGGAAAAGCTGCAAAGGAGACTTGATTTGCCAGTTAGGAGTATAAATGCTCAGGTATCTGGCCTAAATGACGCAATGGCTGGTTCGGTTCAGAAGCAATGTGCTTTTGTTTTGAGTTCCCCCCTGGATAAACGGTTTAAGCTGGAAGTGTCAGGTTTGGTATTGCCAAAATTAACGGGAAAATTGCCTAGTGAAACAGTTGATATTTCGGAATCAAATTTGTTAGTGGGATTCAAGTTAGCTGACCCCAATTTCGCTAAGAGTGGTCAGGTAGATCTATTGATAGGAGGTGACATTTATCCGAAAATAATGCTAGACGGTGTTCGGCGAAATATTTTAGGTGATTTGATAGGTCAGGAGAGTATTTTTGGTTGGATTTTAACAGGCCCACTTTCTAACATAAATCCAGGATCGTATAATACGTGTGTGTCATTTTATACGGAAGTAGGTCTGGACAAACAGCTTGAACGGTTCTGGAAGCTGGAAGAACTTCCTCAGGCTTCAAAGGTGTCTCCTGAAGATGAGTATTGTGAGGAACTTTTCAAAAGGACTACGAAGAGAAACTCTGATGGGCGTTATATCGTTTCTTTGCCTTTTAGGCCTCATTATTGTGCCGATAAGGGTTTGGGATCGTCTCGTGAAAAGGCGGTTCGTCAATTTTTTAGGAATGAGGTTTCACTCCTTAAAAATCCAGCAATTAAGGGGATTTATGACGATGTTTTATCTGAGTACGAGTCATTAGGTCATATGTGTCGGGTTCCTAATGAGGTTGCGGATGCGGCAGATTCATATTACTTGCCACATCATGCTGTATTTAAGCCAGAGAGTTCTTCCACTAAGGTTAGGGTGGTGTTTAACGCTTTGAGCCGAACGACTTCAGGCTTAAGTTTAAATGATGTTTTATACACAGGGCCTGTTTTACAAAATGACCTTATGCTTTTAATCATAAGGTGGCGATTTTATCGGTATGTCTTCAATGGGGACATAGAAAAGATGTATCGCCAGATCCTCCTCAACCCTGAACAGACTGCGTATCAGCGGATTGTCTTTCGTAGAGACTCAGGGGACATTTTAAGGAATTTCGAATTGAAAACAGTCACGTTTGGTGTAAATTGTGCCCCCTTTTTAGCCATCAGATCTTTGTTGCAACTGGCTGACGACATTGAAGGAAAATGGCCCTTAGCATCAAAGATTTTGCGGCATATGATGTACGTTGATGACGCGTTGGCAGGAGCTCATGATGTTTCGATAGCGATCCAGGCCAGGGATCAGTTAAATTTGGCTTTAACATCGGCAGGTTTTTTAATGAAAAAGTGGACTTCAAATGATAGTCGAGTTTTAGAAGGTTTGCCATCAGACCATTTGCTGCGGGAAAATTTTTTGGAGATCGAAGACTTCAGTACAACTAAAACATTAGGCGTGCGATGGAATGCGAAGTCCGATCAATTTTATTTCCAGACTACTCCAATCCTGTCAAAGGATAATTTTACGAAAAGGGAAGTTTTATCTATAATAGCTAGGCTTTTTGATCCGGCAGGTTGGTTAGGTCCCATCGTTGTTGTCGCTAAGATGTTAATGCAGCATATATGGTCCGAGAAGACTGGCTGGGATGATATTTTATCTGAAAGCAGTAGTCTTCGATGGAAGCAATTTCTGATGGATTACGAGTTCATTGACCGTATAAGGATTTATCGATGGGTTGGTTTTAATCCTACGGCTAAATTAGAAGTCCATGGATTTTCAGACGCTTCGGAAAAGGCATACGGAGCTTGTGTGTACGTCCGACTGGAAGACGAGGGTGGTTCTGTCCAGACCCACCTATTGTTAGCAAAATCTAAAGTCGCCCCATTAAACACTGTATCTTTACCTAGGCTTGAACTCTGCGGTGCCACTCTATTGGCTGATGTTCTTGATACCGTCAAGAGGGATTTGAATTTTGACGAAACCCGGACAAAATTTTATACATGGAGCGATTCCATGATCGTGTTAGCGTGGCTCCAAAAACCGCCGAATTCTTGGACTACTTTTGTTGCGAATCGAGTGGCTAAAATCATTGGCAAGACCAGCAAAGATTGCTGGAGACACGTTTGTTCTAGTGACAACCCCGCGGATTTGATAAGCAGAGGTGTTCGGCCTCAAGATTTGGTTGAAAATAGTCTTTGGTGGCATGGCCCTTCGTGGCTTCGTTCCTCTACGGATCGGTGGTCTGTGCCTCTAGAGAGGGAGTTTGGTACGAAAGAAGAGGAAAGAGCACAAAAGGTTTTTTACACGTATTTTAAAGAATTTTCTGATACACTTAGAAATTTCTCCTCATACTCAAGGGCCATACGTGTTATGGCTTTGGTAATGAGAGGGATATCTGGTTTACTGGCTCGCTTTGGGATTTCGAGGACTAATCCCACTTATACCTCAAGGGAGGTCAGCTCGGTTGAATTGAAATTTGTAAAAGAGAAATTGATAATTGTAGCTCAGAAAGCTTTTTATTCTACTGAGTATTTCAAGTTATCTAATAAGGAACCCGTTTTGGATAGCAAATTAATAAATTTGAATCCCTTTTTGGATAATAGGGGCTTAATTCGTGTCGGGGGTCGCTTAGCTAACGCTCCGAATCTAACGTACAATGAGAGGTTTCCTATTCTTTTGCCTTCACAATCCCATTTTGCTTATCTTTTCGTGACTTTTATTCATAAGATAACCTTACACGGAGGAAATCAGTTGATGTTGAGGGTCTTGAGAACCGAATTTTATATACGACATGCCAAAAATGTTATAAAAACTGTCATAGGCCGTTGTAGAATTTGTACAATCCAGAGAAAAACGACTCAGAGTCAAATTATGGCGGCACTTCCCACAGCTCGTACAATGATTTCACGCCCATTCACGACAACAGGAGTGGATTTCGCTGGGCCCTTTGATATACGAAATTATACTGGTCGAGCTTGTCTCATTACGAAAGGTTATGTTTGCCTGTTCGTGTGTTTCGCTACGAAAGCGATTCACTTAGAAGCTGTTAGTAGCTTATCGACGCCAGCTTTCTTAGCAGCCTTTTCGAGGTTTGTTTCTCGTCGTGGTTATCCTAGTGAAATGTATTCAGATAATGGAACCAATTTTGTCGGAGCCGCAAAAGCCTTGAAAGGAGAGTTTCGCGCCTTTTTGCGTGCGACAGGCTCTGAAGTTAATGCTAATTATGGGCCACAGGGTCTTAGTTGGCATTTTAACCCAGCAAGTGCACCTCATATGGGGGGCTTGTGGGAAGCAGGGGTGAAAAGTTTTAAGCATCACTTTAGGAGAATTGCTGGTAGTACAAAATATACTTTCGAAGAATTTTCAACATTGTTGGCGCGCGTTGAGGCTTGTCTTAATTCCCGACCACTGTGTCCTCTATCAGAGAATGTAGAATGTTTAGATATACTCACTCCTGGTCACTTTTTGATCGGTGGTCCTTTGTTATCGCCGCCAGAACCGGAGATTTCCGAGGCTCCTAGTTCCATTATCAATCGTTGGGAACGGGTAAAAGCGTTGAATCAACGTTTATGTAATAGATGGAGAGATGAATACTTAAAAGATCTTCACAAGAGAAATAAATGGAAATTTATGAAGAAGGATCTGGAAGTAGGTGATATGGTTGTCATACGTGAAGATAATTTACCGACAAGTGAATGGCGGTTAGGTCGTGTTGAGAAGCTTATACACGGCGCCGATGGTCATGTCAGGGTTGTGGAGTTAAAAACAGCGCGTGGCTTAGTATCTAGACCCATTGTGAAGTTGGTTGTGCTTCCAACTTATTAGGGTCTCATTGTTTTTTTTTTTCCTCTAATAGTTTATTTGCAGTAACATGGTCTCTCCTAAGAAGTATGCTGAAGATCGTCGCTCCAGTAAGAAGATGGTTTGCCGAGTTTGTTTAGGGGATCACCCGTTACGTTTTTGTAAAAAGTTCCTTCAGGTAGACTACTACGAACGGATGCAGTTGGTGTCCATCTACCGTTACTGTGCGGGATGTCTGAGCCATGACCATACCTGGCGTACTTGTGAGAGTACGGGAACATGTCGACGCTGTGGTGATATGCATCACACACTTTTGCATAAGCCGGCCACGAAGTCTCGTTCAAAGGCCCGTATGAGCAGCAAAAAAATAAAGCAACGGGGACCTAGTTCGTCCACCGACCCTAAGAGAAGAGGACCTCGTTCGTCCCGAGTCTCAGCCGGGGGACCTAGTTCGTCCGATGGTCTGGATAGCGAGAGACCTAGTACGTCTCAAGCGTTAGTTCCGAGTCAGTCGAGGAGGAACAAGAGAAATCCTGCACAGAAAAAGAAGAAGAACTTTACCAGCACGAAATCCACAATTAATACCGTGGCGTTGCCAGTTTACCAGATTAGCCAGGTTATCGTTCTGAGACCCACAGCAATGGTAAAAATGGTAGCAAACAACAGGTTTGTTTTCGAGCGGGCTATGATCGATCCTGGTTCAGAATCTTCTATAATATCAGAGGAGGTGGTGCGGCGCTTGGGTTTGAAGACCGTTCGTGTTGGCAATAAGGAGAGGTGTCATATTATCATCAGTGCCAACCATGGGTTAAGTGAAAGGGTGGAGACTTATGCGGAAGTACGGCGTGGGTATCGATTAGTGACGCCTCAGAAATCTTTAGATGTGGGGATATTGGATGAGTTCCCTGGCTTGCAGTTGGCTGATCCCCAGTTCCATGTGTCGGCACCGGTACAAATGACTTTGGGGTGTGACATTTACTCCAAGATTATACGTAATGGTGTTGTCGGTGGTTCCTTTGGCAAACCGCTAGCGCAATTTTCGATCTTCGGCTACATCATATCTGGATCTTGTTCTCCATGAATTCTTTTGGCTAAGAAGTTTACTTAGTTTGTTGATGCCCTGGACGTCTGGTACCTGGAGTTTTTTCTAGCGTTGCAGGGTTTACTTTATTAGTTTATCATACTATATAATATTTTTTATTTTTTGTTTGTTATATTTATTTTTACTAAACTTTTCCCCTCGGAAATAAATGGAATGTCCCGAAATGTGGATTTAAGGGTATTTCTTTTTTTTCTGTTTTT